>CM053790.1:602500-912500 GCA_028749045.1 Cupressus sempervirens | reverse complement strand
GTTTGATCTATCTGCTTCTGGGCTGCTGCTTTGTGTGTATGTGATGATGGGTATGAGGGCGATGGTTACCAGGGAGGCTTAAAGTGCACTGTTAAGTGGTATGCTATTAAATTTTGTGTGTTTGGCCATTTTTCTTCTGAAATGATTATTTTTCTCTAGAATTGTAATGGGTGTATATTATTTATGTAGAGGAAACCCCTTTTGTTTGAAATAAAGCTGAGTTTTTGTATATTCCCCTTCAAAGGGCTGAAATTGGTCGCCACATAATTAAGCCGTTATTCCCCATCTTCACATCCTGCATCACCTATCAGAAACTCTATGATATTATGCAATTAGGTGGATCCGTGGCCTTAGATCCCTGCGTCCTTGTAGTTTTTATATTCTCTCTTGAAGAATTTTCTCCCCTGTCAAAATTGAGATGAGGCGTCCTAAGAAACATTGATTTTATGGAGGAGTTCCTCACAGTTAATACCAATTAGGGGTACCCTGTTCACTGTCTCCTGAGAGAGTAGTACTATACATTCTACACAAGTAAAATTGAATTGCTATATAAAAGCGTGTTGTAGTTTAAGCATCGCGCCTCGCTGAGAAAAGGCATGTTTACCCTGGGGTCCCATTGGGGGGGCTTGGGCTCTATATTTAAGGAGCTGGAGGTCCCATGATAATATTTTGGGGGGGCTAAAGCTTAATTTTGAATTTTTTCCTATTAACTAGGAGCCCCTACTTTTTAGTTGAGCGGATGCAAAAGTGGGGGGGTTGGAAATATCCCCTACTGTTTAGGGAAGAATTCTGCCACTTGGCAAGAACCTACCCTTCATTTTCCCTCCAAATTGAAATCATCCTACCAAAAATTCTAAAAAAAATATTTTATATTTTTAATATTTCCTTCAATTTAGGAGCTAATTTTTTTAAGCAAATTTAAATGTCATGCCCATGAGACCGCTACCCTTTAAATGTTCCTAAAAAAGCTTAGCGGCACCCGCTCTATTTTAAAGCAAGCGAGTGCCCATGGGACCCCAACCTTACTGTTGCTATTTGCCAAACCTTCTCGCTGATCTAATTTCTTGTATGATGGATTGGAACTGCAAAACAATTCCATTCATTACAGCTCATAGACAAAGATTAAAGTGCTGATACTAAACATTAAAAAATGGACTTCCAAATTTGTTTGAAATGTTATCAACATGGTAGTTGCAGCTCACCATAACCGATGGAAGCTGGTACAAATACGTATTAAAGGGGAAAAAAATCTTCAATACGCAGAATGTGAACCAAAAAAGAGGGAATTCACCTAATTAAATAACTAGACAATCGCACCGAGTCTGGGGGTGAATTAGTCACCAGATTTTTCAATTTGATTGTAGTTGAATCTTGCCTAAAAATTAAATCTTGTTGCAGATGTTAATGAATGTGCTGATCCGAATCTGACTGACTGCATTAAACCACCAAAGGGAACATGTCTGAACTTGGAGGGTAATTTCACATGCTCTTACATGAAAGGAGAAGGCAACAGTAGAACGAGTTGTATAGAGAAGACAACATAGTCATCCCTCTGCTTTTAGGTATTCTCTAAATTTTTTTAATGACCTATTGATCTGATTAGGATCTAGGACTATTACAGAGGAATGCTAATTTATCACATAGAATTAATTTAAAACTTTTAACGAATCAAATTAACATAAATGAAATAAGAGAACAACAAGATTAAGCTGATAAAAGAGACAATGAGAGAAAGAAGACAAAAACAATTTGATCTCGGAGTTCATCCGTATGGACTACGTCTCCGGGTCCAGCTCCAATAGGGGGACCGATCCAATTATCTCCAAAAATCATGTACAAATGTTTACAAAGTCATTCCTTTGAAGTACAACAACATCACACTGTTTCAAAGTACAGGAATAAACGCTTCAACAAATCTCCCTTACTCTCAGCACTTCCACGTTCTCTCCTTTTTCTGAATGCCCATATAGCCTCCTAACCCCCCCATTTTATACACAAAATTAGCCAAAATAAGGCTATAACAAAATGATATAAATATAGGACCCTTAACTGATCCATATTCGATTATCCCCCTTTAGCCATTTTTTAAATTTGGCTTTATGGCAATTTAAGGGTAACAAATTAACCATATACCTTATTTAACATAAGGTTGGTCAGTTAGATAAAGGATAATTAAAAACTGTGCCAAAATAGCGCATTGGCAGTTGAGTATTTTAAAAAAGGCGCCGGTCGGGGGTTCCAACCCCGCCGGCGGCTTCCTTTCTCTCCAATTTTCGGCGGGAAGGGGTTATATACAAACTGCACTTTATATATTTCAAAAGCAACGAATGCTCCAACGGTCATCGGCAGAGTCTTAGGACTAGGAGGTCACGGGTTCGACTCCCCCGACCATCACCTAATTTTTTTGAATGGAATTTTTTAAAATTTTTTTTTTAAAATATATTTATATTTAATGCCAGACCACCTTGGACTTCAATCAAGCGCCATTTTCACATACGATCTCGGTTTTTGACAAAATGAACATCATTGGAGAGCTCTTGACGAGACCTTCGATTTGATGCTGAATTTGACCAAATTTGGAGAGTTTGATTTTTTTGCCTTTTTAATAGCCTCTGTACCTAAATTTGACCAACCTTTGACTGGTTGTAACTTTTGTGTACGGACTCCTTTCTCACCCGTTCAAATTGCGTTAGGTCCAGAATTTCAAGGAGTTTAATCTGATGCTAATTGTTGGAGTTTTGGAGATACTTCAATTTTGACGAAAGTATCCCCCAGATCAAGCCTCCCCACTGAGGAGCTTTCGGACCACCGAAAGTTTGGATTACTCAGAAAGAAGGTGAGGGTATAGTTCCCTCACTTTACCAATCTCCATCCATCTTGCCTTGCTTGGATGCATCCCCTTCAATCCCACTCGGAGGTATTCAACTGGTCCTCTTCGTGAAGTTCTGACATTCCTGTCTAGGATAATATCTTCTGGCAATTCTGACATATACTCTGGTGAAAGATCATCAACTGATGGAACCTAAACACTGATGTCTTCATCTAAGATCATTGGAGGCTCATACAACTTCAGATTCTCAACATTGACAACTGAGTAAATTTGCATGTATGGAGGAAGATTAAGGCGAAAAGCATTAGTACCAATCTTTTCCAAGATCTCAAAAGGACCATACCTGATAGCTTTGAGCTTCCTTCCTTCACCTTGCATTCTTTCCTTGCTGATATGTAACCAAACTCTGTCACCAACTTGGAATTGGTGATCAATGCGATGCTTATCATGGCGAGCCTTGTATTTTACTTGGCTCTACTCTAATTGTGCTTCTACTGCCTAATGGATTGCTTGGACCTTCTGGATGAACTTTAAAGCCTTTTCTGCATCATGGCGTCCATCTACAACATCGTCCTTCCCAAAAGCAAAATCCATTGGTGTCTTAGACAAGTAACCGAAGCAAGTCTCAAAAGGAGACCTCTTTGTAGAAGAGTGTGCCGCATGGTTGTAAGCATGTTGCACATAATGAAGACTTTCATCCCACAACTTAGGATGTTTGCTGCAGTAGCCTCTAAGTAGATGCACAATTGTCCTGTTCACTACCTCTGTCTGTCCGTCGGTCTGCGGATGGAAGGCTGTACTCTTCTTCAGCTTGGTGTCCATGAGTCCCCACAAAGATGACCAAAATTCCCCCAAGAATCGAGAATCTCGATCCGAGACAATAGAAGTAGGTAACCCAAAATGGACCCATACAAATTGAAAGTACAAATGAGATGTCAGTTCAGCAGTGACTTGCTTTTTACAAGGCATTAAAATACACATTTTGCTGAACCGATCAACTACTACATACAAATAATCATGACCCTTCCTAGACATAGGTAAACCTCCGACAAAGTCCATAGATACACTTTCCCATGGATGAGATGATACAGGTAATGGTGTATACAAACCCAATTTCCTATTACTCAGTTTGCTAGTTGCACACATTACACATCCTTTTATATACTTAGTGATAGTTTCTTGCATACGAGGCTAGTAACAATATTTTTGCAATTGAGCCAAAGTTTTACTTGTATATGAGCAATGTTAGTATGCTAATAGAAACCAAATTTAAATAAAGCTTCTACAAACTAAACAAAATTCATAAACTTCAAGATAGACTAAGATGAACTCTCAATTGAGAATATGAGCCATTAATGGGCTCTCTCAATGAGAAGCTCTCTTGTTGAGTAGCTTTGTCTAAATAGATAGGATGTATGCTCAATATGCTTCCAAAGGCTTCAATGGATGATGGTAGATTTTTGGTGTGGATAGATGGCTTTAGTATGGATTTGGCTCTCAAAATAGCATTATAACTTTACTTCATGGATTGTGTTATTTTGCAAAGGGGAAGGATCCAATTTATAGGCAAGAGGCTTGAGGGATTGAGGGCTAAGATGCAAGGATGGGAAAAAGCTTATGGAAGGCTCAGATTGCATGAGAGGAGAGCACATGGATTGTGCTTCCTTATAGCCAATCAAAGAGTGACACATGTCACATGGTGAGAGGATGGAGGAAAGGGCAAGGATGAGTCAACAAAAGAGGCTCAAGAGATAAAATCTTCATAAAGACCCTCATAATGACTTGTAAGAGCAATAAAAGGGCTTGTAAGAGTCATTTATGACCTAGTGGACTTCATAAAGTTTTATGGTTGAGATATTTTGAGGGTGATGAGAGAAAATTCGACTTGGACTTGATTAGGAAGGTTCTAAGCTTGTTTAGGCTTGTGCAAATGATTAGAGGATGGATTAGGATGGTTTAGGATTAGCTTAAAGATAGGCAAGTGGATGGCATTTAATGAGGGTGGGTGAAGGAAGAGATATTTGTTAGCTTTGGCTTGGGTTAGTAAGTTTTAACTCATTTTTAGGGAATGTGACAAGGTTAGGAGGGGATTAGGATTAGGTTTAAAGACATCTTCTAGAAGAGTCTAGATTTTGGAGGAGGATAAAGACTTTCTAGAATAGTCTAGAATTTCCTAGGATGAGGATGAAGACTTTCTAGAAGAGTCTAGAACTTCTTAGGATGAGGATAAATTAGATTTTTAGGAAATAAATAAGGTTTTATTTATTTCAAGGGTTTGGGTTGAGGAGATATTTATTAAAACTTTTTTAATAAACATGAGGATTAATATTTAATCTTAATTAAATATTTTGAGTTGGGATTAGGGGTAGGAAATGATGGGATTAGCCTTTAATCAAAATTAAAGAAGGATTAGAAGATTTTGGAAGAGGTTATTGGTCATAAGGAAATTGGCCAACTTTTGGGAAAAATAAATTTTTTATTTATTTTAGGATTTTTGGTCAATTTATTAATTAAATAATTAATAAATAAGGAAATAATGTTTAAATAAGATTTAAACATTTTTGGGAGGGATTCCTTAATTAAATATTTTTAATTAAGATAAAGGGATTTAATGGCATAAAAATTAATTAATTAATTAATTAATTAATTAATTAATAAATGATGATGTCATCAGGACTTTTTTAGAAAATAAAAATACTTTATTTTCTAAAGGTTTTTAGGTGTCTACATTACTTACCCCGAAATGTCCTGCAATCAAAGAGGTATGTGCTTCCCGGATTACATGTGCATGTTCATCTTTAGGAATGCATAGTTTTCCCAAGTGGTACAACAAATTATCCTGCACATAGTAATCTTTCTCTTCTACATGTTTACCCTGGATTAAAGCTGCATAGATATCCTTAAAGTTCTCATCATTAGCATATTGTTCCCGAAAACTTTCATGAACCATAGAACTATTTTGAAGGATTATCAAAGCATTCTGAATAGGAGGTCTAGACAGCATATCTGCTGCTTTGTTATGGGAACCCTTCTTATACTTAATTACCAAATGAAACTGTTGTAGAAAACCCATCCACCTAAAGTGCCTACTTTGTTGCAACTTAGATTGTGAGTGCAAATATTGTAGTGGTTGGTGATCAGTGTGGATTACAGTTTCCTTTCCCATTAAGTAATGTTTCCATTTTTTAACACTCTGAACTAAAGCATAAAGTTCTTTATCATACATAGGATAGTTACTTACTGCTCCTGAAAAAGTTTCAGAGTGGTAGCAGGCTAGTTTACCTCCTTGCATGAGTACAGCTCCCATGGCAAACCCACTCGCATCTGTCTCGATCTCAAATGGTTGATGTAAATTTGGTAGAGCTAACACTGGTGTAGTACTCAACTTTTCCTTCAAAGTGTTGAAAGCCTTTTGTTGTGGACCTCCCCACTGAATAGTTGCCTTGGTACTGGTCAATGCATGCAACGATGATGCAATAAAAGAGAAGTTTGCAATGAACTTCCTCCATTACTGAACTGCACCTAAGAAACTCCTAATTTCTGTAACTGTACTTGGCTTAGGCCATTTTACAATACATTCGACCTTCGCAGGGTCTACTTTCAATTGACCATCTCCTACGACATAGCCTAAGTACACTAAGGATGTCTTTGCAAATTCACATTTTGACATCTTTACATAGAGTTTTTCTTTTCTTAGTATATCAAATACTTCCTTTACATGAGTTACATGATCATCCCAAGACTTACTGAATACAAGAATATCATCTAAATAAACTATGACAAAATCATCAATAAAAGGACGAAAGACATCATTCATGACTCTCATGAACGTAGCTGGTGCATTACAAAGCCCGAATGGCATAACCAACCACTCATAAAGTCCCTGTTTTGTCTTAAAAGCAGTTTTCCAAATATCACTTTCTGCAATTCTTATCTGATGATATCCGCTACGTAAGTCTAGCTTAGTGAAATAAATTGCATGTTTCAACTGGTCAAGTAAATCATCAATTCTAGGAAGAGGGTACCTGTTCTTTACCGTTATCTTGTTCAGAGCTCTGTAGTCAATGCACATTCTCCAAGTCCCATCTTTCTTTGGAACCAACACAATAGGAGAACCACAAGGAGAAGTACTAGGACGGATAACTCCTTTCTCGACTAGCTCCTGAACTTGCTTCTTAATTTCTTCATTCTGCAAGACTGATAAACGGTACATATCGATATTAGGAAGTGGCGCATCTTGCTGCAACTGAATCTCATGTTGTATCTCTCTTTTAGGAGGCAATCTCTTTGGTTCCTGAAACAAGTCATCGTAAGCAGAAACAACTTTGACCATTTCAGCCTTATGTTTTGGATCACATCCCTTAAATGCCTCAGATATTGTATCTTCTTTGGCTTTTACAATCATCAACACAAAATTCTTACTAGAGTTGACTAACCTTTTCATTTGACCAGCATTAACTAGGGCCAGATTAGTCTTTGTTTTATGTGCTCGTACAATGTATTCAATCTTATCTTTATAAAGATGATACTTATTTTCCCCCCTATAGAAGATAGCCTGTCGATCATACAAATAGGGACTCCCAAGTACAAGACCACAAATATCTAAAGGGACTACATCAGCTTCTACCTCATCTACAAAGTTTGCAGTGATAGAAAATCTTAACTTGCATTGTTTAGTCACCTGTAATTGTGCATCATTGCAAACCCATCCAAGAGGATATGGTTTTGGATGAGGTGTTGTAGTCAAATTAAGCTTTTTAACAACTTCCTCAAATATCAAATTAACTTGAGAACCCGTATCAAATAATGTATCGACCTTAGTATGCTTGATAACAACTCGGATGTGAAATAATTCATTCCTTTGCTTATCATTCTTAGGAGAAGATTCTTTACTTGTACTTGCACTTATACTAGAAGAATTTGTAGCTGATGAAAGAGATATACCTTTTCCTTTACCTTGAATCCCCGTAGCAACAATCTTTGTCTCATCTCCGGAGTCAGATCCAAGATCCTGTTGAATTACAGCAGCAATCTTTTGTTTGCCTTTGTTTCCACCATATCGCTTTGGCCTCTTTTCAGGATGCAGCTTCCAGCACTTAGAATCATCATGCCCTTCTTTCTTGCAATGTGAGCATGTGGGTTTCCAACCCTCTTTCTTTACTGTTGCTGTCTTTTTACCCTTTCCTTTGCCTTTGGACTTTTCCTCAGACTTAGATGGCTTTTTATCAGACCTATCAATGAAAGTACCCTTACCCCTGGATTCTAAATGTGTTGCCTGGACACATACTTCATCCAAATTACAAGGATTCAGGACAAGAATAGAATGCCTTAGGTAAGAATGAAGACCACCTATAAACTTGAGTAAAGTGTCCTGGGTATACAATGGGACATTTAAAGAAATAGCCTTTTTACGAAATTCATGGGTGTAATCTTGGACAGACTGACCTTTCCCTTGCCTAAAATGTTGCCAGTTCATCATTAACTGCTGCATATGGCCTAGGGGATAGAATTGTTTCTTTAAAGCAGTAACAAATTCTAACCAAGTCAAATTAAACTTACCATGCTGTGAAGCTTCATCCCGAGACCTACTCTCCCGCCAAGTTAAGGCTACACCACCTAACCGAAGAGTGGCTAACTGAATTCTATCAACATCATCTACAAGGTTTTGAACTCTACAGTAGACTTCTACTTGCTGAATCCAGTCATCTAGTTTCTCGGCATTTAACTCCCCACAATATTTTGGCAAGTCAAATTTTACATCCAACTTGATTCGAGGCTTATGTAGACCCTTAAAAATATTAGAAGACTCAGAATGGGTAGAAGAAGGAGAAGAGGGGGAAGAAGGAGAAGAGGGAGAAGAAGGAGAAGATGGAGGTGTCTTTTGCGGATCACGATCAGCACCTTTCTTTTTCCCTTTGTCCTTTCGAGCTGCACGTCTTCGCATCTTCTCTTCTCTTTCTTGTACCAAAACTTCTACCATTGTTTGCAAATTCTGAAGAGTCTTCTGGATACTTCGGTCTTCTGAACCTTGTCCACCACCTTTATCTTCCATCTGGGACAGTGGATTAACTCTTCGTTTTCCGATCTCAGGATTATATTCTTCAAGATCACCTTTGACTTGATTCAACCTGGATCTTGTTAACATTCAAATCTGCAATACTAGTCCAACAAAAGCTCTGATACCAAATTTGATCTGATTAGGATCTAGGACTATTACAGAGGAATGCTAATTTATCACATAGAATTAATTTAAAACTTTTAACGAATCAAATCAACATAAATGAAATAAGAGAACAACAATATTAAGCTGATAAAAGAGACAATGAGAGAAAGAAGACACAAACAATTTGATCTCGGAGTTCATCCGTATGGACTACGTCTCCGGGTCCAGCTCCAATAGGGGGACCGATCCGATTATCTCAAAAAATCATGTACAAATGTTTACAAAGTCATTCCTTTGAAGTACAACAACATCACACTGTTTCAAAGTACAGGAATAAACGCTTCAACAAATCTCCCTTACTCTCAGCACTTCCACGTTCTCTCCTTTTTCTGAATGCCCATATAGCCTCCTAACCCCCCCATTTTATACACAAAATTAGCCAAAATAAGGCTATAACAAAATGATATAAATATAGGACCCTTAACTGATCCATATTCGATTATCCCCCTTTAGCCATTTTTTAAATTTGGCTTTATGGCAATTTAAGGGTAACAAATTAACCATATACCTTATTTAACATAAGGCTGGCCGATTAGATAAAGGATAATTAAAAACTGTGCTAAATGTACCTTAAAGCGCCAAAATAGAGCATTGGCAGTTGAGTATTTTAAAAAAGGCGTCGGTCGGGGGTTCCAACCCCGCCGGCGGCTTCCTTTCTCTCCAATTTCCGGCGGGAAGGGGTTATATACAAACTGTGCTTTATATATTTCAAAAGCAATGAATGCTCCAACGGTCATCGGCAGAGTCATAGGACTAGGAGGTCACGGGTTCGACCCCTCCGACCATCACTTAATTTTTTTGAATGGAATTTTTTTAAAAAAAAATATTTAAATATATTTATATTTAATGCCACACCACCTTGGACTTCAATCGAGCGCCATTTTCACATACGATCTCTGTTTTTGACAAAACGAACATCGTTGGAGAGCTCTTGACGAGACCTTCGATTTGATGCCAAATTTGACCAAATTTGGAGAGTTTGATTTTTTTGCCTTTTTAATAGCCTCTGTACCTGAATTTGACCAACCTTTGACTGGTCGTAACTTTTGTGTACGGACTCCTTTCTCACCCGTTCAAATTGCATTGGGTCCAAAATTTCAAGGAGTTTAATCTGATGCTAATTGTTGGAGTTTTGGAGATACTTCAATTTTGACGAAAGTATCCCCCAGATCACCTATTCCTGGTTAAAATTATCAACAATGAAATAATGCAAAATATCTCTGAAGAGATTTTTTAATGAAATTTTAAATCACGCTCTATAATACATCATTATCAGAATGATCCCTTCATTTGTAAACCATGCAAGTTCATTTCTAGATTAGATTCTAGATTAGATTGTATGTATTTCTTTTAACACCAACATTTGAGATCAATATTTTGGATCATTCATCAAGATTTGAAATAGCAAAAGATTAAAATATATCCCTGCATGAGGGGTATCAATTAATGATGTTAGATGATGTTAGATTTACATTTTGCATATTTCCCTATACATTTTGGAAATCTGATATCGTGAATTCGGCAACAACAACTAATGAAATTTGCCACTTTGTGAAGCAGGGATCTTTTTATCGCTAGTGAGAGGATCTTTGATTGCAGGGGCCATATTTTGGGCAGTGAAGAAGAGGAAACAGATGATTCTGAGAAGAAAATACTTTCTTCAAAACAGAGGTCTTCTGCTACAAGAATACATATCTTCAGATAGAGGACAAAGGAAAGCGACAATTTTCTTAGAAGCAGAGCTCATAGAAGCAACCAATAATTTCTCCGAAGACCTTAAAATCGGAGTCAGAGGTTTCGGTTATGTTTACCAGGCAAACTAGCAAAAGGCAGAATGGTGGCCATAAAAAGATGCAAAGAAGTTGACGAGGAACAAATCGATCAATTCATCAATGAAGTCATAATTCTATCTCAGATTGATCACAAAAATGTTATAAAACTTCTGGGCTGCTACTTGGAAACTCAAATCCTTTTACTGGTCTACGAATATGTCTCCAATGGAACCCTAGCTGTGTTGAGATAATTGGTGTTGCACACATTGCATAATATTGTTATTTTATTATTTTATTTTATTATGTAATGTTGTGCCTAGATGGACGTGCAACATGTAAAGATTTCCATGGAATATTCTTGATAAGTTGTATTGTAACATTGTGATAATATTTTATGTAATTATTTAATATTGGGGAAAAGAATTAAATGCCTAATATTAAATGTGGGGTCAGTGGGTTAGGTAGCACATGGTTTTACACATGGTTTATGTAATACCATTTGGTGGTTTTGTGGGACTTGCTACTATATAAGCAGCCACAAGGGTAGTTGTTGTATAGAGAGAGAGATAGTGTAAGAGAGAGTGACAAGGAGAAGACAAAAGGCAAGAGTCAAGTGGGACAAGGCTTGACAGGTTAGCCAAGGGAGCATTTGTGAAGGTTGAAAGCATGGCATGGGATGTGTGGATTCATGCTCGTTCACATAGTTTGCTCGGTTGTGGCTATGGCCATGAAAGCTTCCATGGTTGTATGGCAATGGTATTTTTTGCTGAATAATACATGATGATGGATGCTTTTGGAGGCTAGGTTTTTTCCCTCGATGAGGGTTTCCCAGGGTATATCTTGTGTCACATTTTATGGGTATGTTGTCTATTCTCTTGCATGTGGATTTTAATTCCGTGTTTATTTTAGATCTATTATGGGTTATGTGGAAACGGTTATATTCTTTGTTGCCAAGTTTCCTTACAAGTGGTATCAGAGCTATGGTTTTATTATTTGTAACCCTAGATTGAATCCAGGGGAATGCATGAGAGGATAAAAGAAAGGGCAAGATATATGAATAATTATTGCAGATCTGAGGGTTTTGGGTTTGCTGTTATGATGGGATGTTAAAATATTTGGGCATGTGAAATTGTTGGACAAAAAGATTTTTTCGAATGTTTCATTTAAATGAGTGCTTTTTTGGGGGGTAGCTTGCAGAAATGACCTCTTGGGTAAAAACAGACCTCATCATTGGATCCGGGTTGACATTTTCATAAAATTTGATATATAATATGCCCTAGTTTGGCCATGTTCAGAGGAAATGAAAGAGCTTTTTGGTTTCAGCCCATGATGGCCGTCAAATTTAATCCCGTCGAAATTTTCGTCACTGAAAAAAATTAAAAATTAAAAATCGTACTGAAAATGGTAAAAAGACTGTCTTAGTAAAATGGCCATAACTTTCTCTCAGAATATCGGATTTCAGAGTTCTTACAAGCGTTGGAAAGCTAATTCAAAGCACTACAAGATGGTGTAGGTTTGGTTCTATGATTTTGAAATTTTGTTAGGTTTTAAGAGCCCTAAATTCAGATGTTGTTTATTTTGAGCACGAATTGGGGCATAACTTGGGCATACGGAGTTGAATTTTGGACTTCGAGTAGTCAACGGAAAGCTCTTGGAGAGCTCTACACATTGGTTCAGATTTGGTGTAGGTTTGGTATGATTTATTTATTGATATATTTATCTAAAAAGTTTATGGTAAATATTTTGACTATGGTAACTTGTGAGTTTATGGCATTGGAGATTTAAGATTTGATGTCATTGTATACTCAGTTCATATTTCAGATTGGTCTCGTGATGATATAGTTATCAGTGTTTGGTTTGGATATGCATGATGACTTGTTGGATCTACAAGTTGTGCAGTGTTGTAAGCGGTCTATACTTACAGGTTGCATTTATGGCTTGGTTATGGGTTGTCTTTGCCCATTGATCTTTCATTATTAATGCATATTCAGATTGGTGGCTTGGATTTGGGTTGTCTATGCCCTAAGTCACATGATTTTATCTTCATGTAGAAGGGATGAGATGTTGTTACCAGGTACAGTCATGGTGGAGGATTGTGGTTGACTATTTTATGCTGATAGGTTGGACACTTTGAGAGCCAGATGCTTAGTTCATGGATGTGATCATGGTGTCATGGATTTTGGCATGACATGATTGGTTATACAGGTACATCCTTGATGTTCATTAGCTTGAATTTTTTGATTTGGTTATGGTGGTATATTTTCTTGGTTGAGGATCATGGTTATTTGGTTTCTTTTGAGGAGCTCATGATGTGCACTTTGAGTTCTTTGATGGTTTGATGCCTTGGTTGATTCTCATGGTTAGAGGATGGTTTTTCATCATGATGTCATGGATAGCTTGGATACATGATTTAGTGGGAGCTTGTGACAGTGATGGGGTGGCAGTGTAGGATTAGTTCCTGGTTTGATTTGGATCTTCATATAGGAGATGGATTTTATGATGCCATAGGTGACTTGGTACCACGGTTGAGTGGGAGTTGTTGGCATTGATATATTTATTGAGTGTTTGCAGATGTTGGAAGTTTGTCTTAGATCCTGTTGCTGCAGAAGCGTCTTTGACATTTACATGATGCACTTGTTATCTTCATGGTGTTTGAAGATGGTTAGATCTTGAGGACTCATGGAGTTCTTGGTTATCTTCATGGTATGTGGAGATGGTTCTTCCTGGTATGTGGAGATGGTTTTCTTCATGGTGTGTGGAGATGGTTGCATCTTGAGGACTCACAGGGTTCTTGGCAAAGGTGTGGTTTATGCTTTTATTTGGCATGTTATCCTTGGTGTGAGGATGGTTTTATTATTATGTCATAGTATACTCTTGATACACATTTAGAGTTGTGACATGTTATGGTGTGCTCATATGGAGCATGTTATCTCTTTTTAGTTGAGATGGTAAGATCATGTTGTCATGTTTATGTTCCTGAGGCCATGGTTGGAACTTTGACATTGATCTTGGTTTAGTTTCTTGGTATTGAGTATGCTGATCATAAGCTGGATACTTCATGATATTGCTATGTTGCATTTGGAGTTGGCATGAATTGATTGGTTACAAGTGCTCATGGATACTTAGAGACGGTGGTGATGCTGATTTCTCTTGGATTAGAGAAGTATTTGTTGGGACAGTTAATGGTTTCAGCAGGAAGTCTGAGGGGCAGTCACCTGATATGGACTTGAGAGGAGATTGTTCTTAGATGAGTCTTGGTTGGAGACTTGGGTATCTTGATGAGCATTCTCATTCCCCACTCTTGGTCTACTCGGCGGTTTGCTACTTGAGAGGTATAGCCCATTGTTTCTCTCAGTTGCATTATATTTATGCTTGTCTTTCATGGATATGGATCTTGAGCTATGGTACATGAGTTAGTTTTGGAGGGTTCATTTGAGAGATGGTTTAGCATTGGTTATCTCCATGTGCATATGTTGTTATGTTGGTTGAGTTTGGGAGATGGTTTTATATTGGGCATATTTCTTGGATTAGGAATGGTTATTCCTTGGTTTAGGAATGGTTTATTGAGTTTGATCTTCTTGTGAGAGGCTTACATCCATGATTAGTTATATGGTATGGTTTGGGTGTTGTTGAGGCTTCTTGTTGGGGTTTTATGGAGGAGATCATACTTGCACAGTTTACATCTAGAGGTGTGTGTAGAAGGACATGATACAGGTTATGATTTGCATGGTTTCTCTAGTCTTGGTTATCTTCCTGGATGTTCAGTTTTGCTTACATTGGATTTGAGATTGGTTAGAGATTGTGATCACTGGTTTGTGCTCATGTATGTCATGTGAGAGATGACATGGTTATTTCTTTATCTCTTTCCTCTGTTGGTTGTGGAGAATTTGGGAGATTATTGGAGACTTGTTATGAGAGTTGTTCTTGCAGGATATTAGTTTATGTATTGTGGATGTCCTTGATACTACATGGATTCACTTCTTTGAGATGTGTTGAGTGGATTGGATATAGATTTGACATTATCTTTTGCAGCGGGAGCTTCTTTGTATATATGTGGCAGGTATTGCTCTTGAGGCTTGTGATTGTAGGTTATAGATTGGATATGTCGGTGATATGAGATTCACTTGTTATACCTTTGAGGTATGGATAGTTGGATGGGTTTGACACTTGTTGTGGGTGCTATTTCAGTTATGGATATTTTGACAACTACGGATACATGTGATTACTTTTGGATCAAGTTATTTGTGCTTGGAATTTCAGTTGGTACAGGATTTTATGATCTTCTAATGTGACAGGTTGAGTGGCTTTCTCTTTGGATGGCTTCTATGTATGTCCAATGGGAGTGGCATAATAGGAGGTGAGATCATTCATGTTTGAGATGTTGGATACTTTGATTTTGTTGCGGGTACCAAGATGGAGCACTTGGTGTCTTTTGATCCATAATGGTGGATGTGCTAGGAGGGATTGTTCCCTTGTTCATTTATCTGGCTACGGATTGACCCTATGCAATGTATACAACAAGTGGGAGATTGTTGAGATAATTGGTGTTGCACACATTGCATAATATTGTTATTTTATTATTTTATTTTATTATGTAATGTTGTGCCTAGATAGATGTGCAACATGTAAAGATTCTCATGGAATATTCTTGATAAGTTGTATTGTAACATTGTGATAATATTTTATGTAATTATTTAATATTGGGGAAAAGAATTAAATGCCCAATATTAAATGTGGGGTCAGTGGGTTAGGTAGCACATGGTTTATGTAATACCACTTGGTGGTTTTGTGGGACTTGCTACTATATAAGCAGCCACAAGGGTAGTTGTTGTATAGAGAGAGAGATAGTGTAAGAGAGAGTGACAAGGAGAAGACAAAAGGCAAGAGTCAAGTGGGACAAGGCTTGACAGGTTAGCCAAGGAGGCATTTGTGAAGGTTGAAAGCATGGCATGGGATGTGTGGATTCATGCTTGTTCACATAGTTTGCTCGGTTGTGGCTATGGCCATGAAGGCTTCCATGGTTGTATGACAATGGTATTTTTTGCTAAATAATACATGATGATGGATGCTTTTGGAGGCTGGGTTTTTTCCCTCAATGAGGGTTTCCCAGGGTATATCTTGTGTCACATTTTATGGGTATGTTGTCTATTCTCTTGCATGTGGATTTTAATTCCGTGTTTATTTTAGATCTATTATGGGTTATGTGGAAACAGTTATATTCTTTATTGCCAAGTTTCCTTACAAGCTGATCATATCCATGGAAATGATGAAATGGAATGCTTGACATGGAATACAAGATTACAGATAACAATAGACACTGTAGAAGCACTCGCTTATCTGCATTCTTCCGCGTCAGTTCCAATTGTGCATAGAGATATTAAATCTGCAAACATTTTACTCAATTTCGCATGTTCTCCAAAGTTATCTGACTTTGGATTGTCCCGTCTAATGTCAATTGACAATACCCATTTGACTATAGGAGTGAAGGGAACATTTGGGTATTTGGATCCTCACTACTTTGTGACTGTTTAGCTCACACACAAATAAGATGTCTATGGCTTTGGAGTAGTAATGTTGTAGCTCTTAACCAGCATGAAACCTCTATTTGTAAACAGAGAAAAAGAGCAACGCGACTTGATGGCCTTGTTCTTGTCTTAAAAAAGCCAGGGTCTCCTCCATGAAATATTTGATCTTTGCTTAATGGGAATGGATAACATCGAGCCCATGACAAGTGTGGCTAATTTAGCAGAAGCTTGTCTAAATGTTGATGTGTAGAGGCAACCTTCCACGGAGGAGGTTGTTCAAGAGCTCATGTGGATTAAAAATGGGAAGATAGGAGGGGGAGAAGGGCATACTTGGGAAAGCCAAACAGATGTTAATGAGCAAGAGACATCTGTCCTTATCGACTCAGAGGAGAAGAGCCACAATAGAAAATTAGTGAAGTTTAATGAAAATACCAACGTGTTTTACTCACTTTCTGTATCCAATGTTTCTTCTACTTGTCAGGTAGAACGCATAAATGCTGTGGTGGGTAGTGGAAGATAATAAACTATAGTGAATAGTAGACTGTTTCTCAAATAGGATCAAATAATGAGGGCTGAAAATATTTAGTAGATCCACTTGTGACTGTAGACACCTAAATTTGATTACACTATTTTAGTAATCCTATTTAGTTATCTAAAAAGGCATTATTAATTAAATTTCTATTTAATTAATCCTTTGTCATCCCCTAGTTGATTAATTTAATTAATCATCTATAGTCCTAATTGATAAATCAAATAATCTATTATTTATCAATTAAATCCTATTCTTCTATCTAATTCCAAAAATCCCCATTTATTAAATAAATCTATTTGATAAATGAAATCCTCAAATTCAAAAACCCCTAACCTATTTCTAATCCTCCATTTAGCCTAATCCACCCCATCCACCCATACTAACCAAGCTTAGCCACTAACTCACCCACCCTCATTAATGCCATCCACTTGCACATCTCTAACATCCCTAATCTAATCCTAAACCCAAGCCTAATCCACCCCCTAATGTTGTCACATTCCTTAAACAAGTTTAAGACTTTCCTAATCCAAACCAAAGTCTCCCCTCAAAAAAACCCAACCACTAAGTCATGAGTACTCTTACAAAACATAAAGACTCTTACAAGCCCACTCATGACTCTTACATCCATCTTACACACTCTTCCCTCTTCCACACTCATTCCTCTTACATCCCTCTTACATACTCAACCCCACTCATCATGACTTTAACCAACCCTTAACCCTACCCTCTCACACTCATCCTCCTTGTGACAAGTGTCACCTTCCCATTGGTGCTAAACAAGCACAATCCATGTGCTCTCCTTTGAGTGCATCCTAGCCCTCCTTAAGCCTTCATCCATCCTTGCATCTAAGCCCTCCATCCCTCTACCCCTTAGCCTATAAATTGAATCCCATCCCAAGCCATTTCATCAACAATATTTGAGCTAAAGTTACCATGCTATTTTGAGAACCAAAGCCATCAACCATACCCTTATAATGCCAAATTGAGAGCTCACAAAGCTACCAATTTGCCATTACCCATCTCCATTGAAGCAGCTTTTGAGCATCTTGAGCATACATCCACAGCAAAACGACACATCTACAGAATCAAGAAAGCATGGAGTGTTTTCTCTTGTGAGGTTTGCACTTCTTATTTTCTTTCTTAGTCTAAGCATATATGTGAATTTAGTTTTTGGTTTGTGAATGTTTACTTTATTTGTTAATGTTCTTTGCATACTGATTCTGGTTCTACATTTTGGCACGCCCGGTGGGACCCCACTATGGGTCATTTAATCATCTATTTTTATCTATATGTCATTTTTCTAACCATCTAATGTTTGCTGTTGTTTGAGTGTGTTGTGAGGGTGTTTTGCTTGTTTTTGCAGGTTAAAGAACGCACTTAGGAAGAAGAAATACCATCTAAAAAATAAATAAAAAAAATTCGCATTTTCAACCTTTTTTTTTGGCGCAGTTTTGGTGTCTGCAACCTGTTCTGTCTGCGAAAATCGACATCTGCGAAAATCTGCGTCTGCGCAAATCGACATCTGCAAAAATTTGCGTCTGCGCAAATCGACATCTGCGAAAATCCGCGTCTACGAAAATCGACATCTGCGAAAATCCGCATCTGCGCAAATCGACATTTGCGAAAATCTGCGTCTGCGAAAATCAACGTCTGCAAAAATTCGCGTCTGCGAAAATCGACATCTTTGTTTTGTCCTCTTCCTATTTTGGTGCCTCTGTAGTTCAGCGTCTTTGTATTTTGGCAGACTGTGTTCTCTGCTTGCTTATGTTCCATTTCTGCTATATTATTTCTGCACTTTGTAGCTTAAAAAAAAAAAAAAAAAAAAAGAGTATAAATCAAAATTTGACTTTTAGTGGTTCCGTAGGATTTAGACCATTTTAAGCATTTTTACGCGTAGAAAAAACAACAAAAAAAGTTTAAAATTTTTTTTCCATAGTTAAGCTCTCATTTTTGAAGATTTTGGCTAACTAACTAAAATTGCTTTTTTTTGTCTCATTGCAGGTTGGAGCACATATGGAACCACTAACCATGTTTCTTGCAGGTTTTCATGTTGCTAAAAAAATGAACTTGAATGTTTAACCATTTGTCTTTGAATGCATGTTGCTAAAAAAAAAAAATGAACTTGAATGGTTAAACACATTTTTCATTGAATGAATGTTGCTCAAAAACACACTCTTGAATGTCATGGATTAAAATCAACTTTCTTTGGAATGCATGCTTAAAACAAAAAAATCCAATCTTGAATGCCAAGGATCAATTAACCATTACAAATCTCTTTTTCACATGCACTCTAGGTAAAGTTGGATTTTTGGACATTTAAGAAACTTTGTTAAGTTAAAATACAAATTTACAAAAATCAATTTGAGTAGTTCCTTGGACTCACCTCTTTTCTAATCACCCATCAAATATTAACCATTGGTTGCAATCTCAGCGCCATTTATGGGGATGGGTCTACTTGAAAAAGGTGTTAAATGTTCCACAATCTAACTCACTCACTTGGTCTTTGAACGTTTGCTTTAACTTTATCAGAATTCTTAAATGGGCAAAACTCTAGATTAAATCGATCACACTTCAAGTTTGGGCACTAAAATTGAACAACAACTAACGTGGAGAGCCTCCGGGCGCGCGCTTGAAATCGAATCTCACACACTTTTGTTTTGGGCTTAAAACAAACTCACACTCAATCTTGAATGCCTTAAAGAAAATTAATCGATACTTGACGTGGAGGGCCTCCGGGCGCGCGAGTTTGCTTTTGTTGACCCTAACTCTTCTTATTGTGTGCATTCTTCGATCGATTTACTTTTGTTGGCGCTTCAAGTTGGAATTGAACATTGTCTCTTAAACATGAGTGCTTGCAAAGTCTAGATTAGCACACATAAGAGTCAGTTGGTAAAAGAACAAGCGTGTTTTTTAGCCCAAGGTCATCCGAGTCTTCTCTCCCCTTGTCGTCTTTCGAGGCCATCTTGGGTGCATAAGATTAGGATCCAAAACCTTGTTTCTTTTTTAGGAGGCCTGCTTGGGGATTTCATCACCCCTTGGACGACCTCAACTCCAGTGTTCTGACGGAGTATAAGAATCGGGAGGTGAATCGAAAGACACCTCTCTTGGGATCAAGATTTTGTCATTCGGGCTAAGCCTCAAGGAACTTTATACCCTTGAGAAGTGAAAAAGGAGAAGTGGGTTACCGCTCCTCTTGGCTGTCTGACATCCTTTTGGTATCATCTACGGATTTGGGCCTCACATACCTTGCGTATATCGAGGACTCCCTAGCTAAACCAATTGTCTGCCTTTCAGAAAACCATCTAGGATGTTAATGTGTTTGGAGTGACTGATCGAAACATTTGTAGAACATACACACTCCTTGGCGCAAGTACCACATTCTGAGAACCACAAACTTCTATCTGGGTGTTCCTATCTATTGCTTGTTTTTATTTTACTTGTTGAATGAATGTTTGCCAAACTTGGTCAATCCTAGCTTAGGGCACACTTAGCGTAGTCACTGCCTATTTTGGAAGTTGAACAAGTTGAAGCAAAACAACTAAGATTTTTTCCAAAGCCAAGCAGATTCAGGAATTTATGTCGGAACAACCCAAACCCAAACCCAAACAGAAGTTTCACAAGGTCAAACTCAAGCCATCTCTAGCATACCAAGAACTTTCAGCCAAGAGAAAAGCAATAACACCAAGTCCATGAATTTCCAAACTTCACAAAGCAGAGGACAAAGCTACCAACGAAGCACTTCAAGAGGCCTGGTTAGAGCGCACCATCAAATTTAGCCAACATCCAGGAGTTAATCCTGCTTATGCCTTACCAACTAGGCATGATTTCTATGATTATACACCCTTGTTTCTCCACATCTTCTTGGATAAGCTTCACTCTAGAGTCATCTTTGTAGAAGAGCCAGCCATCTTAGCTTATCCCCTTAAGCATTATTAGCTCATCCATCTCATTTAGAATCATATCATCTAGCTAGTAATCGAAAATCTGCACATCTAAGCTTTCAAAATTGTTGTCACCTTGCTAAAAGTTTGCCATTCCTAAAATCTTCCAAATCCACCAATCTCACCAAGGTTATCCCTTTGACAGAGCTTTGTCTAGGGTAATCTAGCTTTGTCACTTGTTATCCCTCATCACCTTGAGCTAAAGGTTGGGATTCGCAAGTGGTCAATCTTGTGTTCTTCCTAAAGGATCATCAGTCTATCCTTAAGTTGACACAATCACCACCAAGCTTGCACATAGGAAAGCAGACCTTTTGTACTTTGACAACATATCTTTGAAGTTAGAATCCCCAACCCAATCCTCCTTAGGTTTTGTCATATAGTTTTGCCTCAACCTAGGAAATCATTTGCATAGAAAAGCCTTCCCCCTTTTGCATCCATCAGCATTATTGCATCTCATCCCTAGGAGCATTTTTCATCCCACTCGTCACTCGCTTAGCCAAGAAGAAAGAAACAATGGAGCCCTATCATTTGGATCGAACAGCCTCACCCCCCTTGAGCACTCAGCCATCCTTCAGCCCAGAGCAATCTATGCCATCAACTACTGACATTGAAGCTTTCATGAACCAACCAGGAAATGCAGTATTGGTAAACGCCATTATAGACAAAAACAAAGAGACAATCATGGCTAACTTTCGAAGGGACAATGTAGGAACCTTTGACTTTGGAAGACCCCCTCCATTATCAGATCCATCTCACCCATTATTTGGGCAGCTGCAACCACCCATAGGCTCTTATGATCCAAATTATCCTCAATTTATTCCAAAAGAAGAGCCTCCAGCCAATCCATATGACCCAACAGACCCAAACATACCATCATCCACCCAAGTTGAAATCTCCATGCCGCAAGCCAACCCAGCCACCACCACTCCATCCTTGATTCATACCTCTCCGCTCCAAACCCCCTTTACCCAAAACACCTCTCCGTTCACCCCCTTCACTATTGCTGCTGCTCCCCAACCTAGCCTTCCCAATCCACCCATCTCCCAAATCAGTGCTAGCATCTTTGGCCAACCTCAGCAATATACAATAGGGATGCCACCCATGGGGCCAAGTAATCAACCTTTCATCGCCCCCAGCTTGTTCACCACAGCCCAAAGCACAATCCCATCATTTCCATTAGGTCTTGGGAGCTCAATACCACCAGCCACAAATCCACAAGCTACTACCTTCACTCCACAAAGCTATCAAAACCCACAAGCTACTGCCAATCTTCTACCAAGCTCCCAAGTGACCCTAGCTCCCACCACCACTCTACCAAGCTTCCAAATCCAGCCACAAAGCTATCAAACCCCATCAGTTCCATTCCCAAGTTTTCAATTCCCACCACCTCCACCACCAACTAATCCATTACCTCCAATTACCAACTACTTTTCAATGCCACTTCTAGGAGGTAATCCACCACCCCAGCCAACCACCAATTATTTGCAGATGCCATCCCAAATGGGGGCACAACCCACATATATTGGTCAAACCCCACAAGCCCTCCGATCCTTTCCCCAAGCCCCACAACCACCTTATACCTTACCTCCACAAAGCAATCCATTTATCCCACAGCCAGCTTATGTTCCTCAATCCCAACCTCAAATCCCATATCAACAGCAAGCCTCGCAGCACATGCAACAATATGCGCCACCTCCCCCTCAACAACCCGTCATCCACCATGCAGCTGCCCAAACAATGTATAATCCCTATCAGCAAATCCCTCACAGCCATCCATATTCAGTGGCCCCATCCAGCACATACCTACCTCAAGGTACTCCTACATTGGGGGCACCCCAACCATCACCTATCAATTCAGAGTGGGAGCAAATGAAGACAGCTCTGAAAGCCATCCAAGAAGGGAATGATCCAAAGACATTCAAGTTTGAGAATGTGTGTCCTTACCCATTTGACAGAGCCATTACCACGACACCATTTCCCAAACACTTTGAGGTACCTAAATTTGACAAGTTCAGAGGAAAAGGAGACCCTGTCACACATATCAAAGAATTTTACATGCATTGCCAGGACGTGGCATACAATGATGTCTTCCTCTTGCGCCTTTTTCCCAAAAGCTTGGCTGGACCAGCTCTTGAATGGTTTTATAGAATCCCCTATGGCACAATTAAGAACTTTGCTGAATTATCTGAGGCATTTGTAGCCCAATATGCCCATCTTGTTGAAACAGAGCTATCAATAGTTGATCTTGTCCACACCAAGCAAAAAGGTGGAGAAAGCCTTGCCGAATACCTGCAAAGATGGCAAACCCTTACCACCCGCATATCCTGCACCTTGCCAGAACGCCATGTGGTGAAAATGTTTATTGATAATGCACATCCCAGCTTGGCTCACCATATGACCATGAACTGTTTGCAGACCTATAAGGATATCAAAGAGAAAGGAATGATCCTTGAGAAAGGACTCATCAAAGATGGTGTGGTAAAGATTTACAAAGAGGCCAACCAAAATCAATCACATTCCAATGACAAGTCTAGGTATTGGAACAAAAACAAGCATGTTGCAACAGATGGGGTTACTGACACCAGACATGTGAATATCATTGGTCCTTCTCGAAACCAGTCTAACCCACCATATCAAACAAACAACCAACAAGCTACCAATTACCAACAACGAAATAACCAAAGCTATCAAAACCACAATACAAGACCCAACTTTCAAGGGTCTAACAATCAAGCTAATGCCATCAATGTAGCTGCAGGGCAAAAGCCCAGATTCCAACCTGCACCTAGAAACTATACACCCCTTGGTGAGCCATTGGATGTTATTTTTGAGAAATTGGCTAAGGAAAACCTTATCAAATTTCCTCCTACCCAGCAAATTGATCCAAGCCAATCCAAAGCTGCATGGTACAAGGACAATGAGTATTGCAAGTTCCATAGGGTAAATGGTCACACCACCCTCAGATGCATGAAACTGAAAGACTATGTGCAAGACCTCATTGATCAGAAGGAAATCACCGTTGGTGCCCAAAACTCTCCCAATGCAAGCTTACAAATTTATCAAAATGCTTTTCCTCCACACAACAACCAAAATCTTGGAAAAGCACCTATCCAAAACAACACCAACAACCACAAGCCAAACCAACAGCATGGGAAGAACAATGACCACACTTCATCCTATATAGACTATGGTAGCCTTATAGGTTGTATATCTGAGAAAGAGCCTTCAGTCAATGTTATCAATATCCGAGGACCAGACAATGAGTGTGCGGTCACCACTCGAAGAGCGCGATTTAACATCGCAGGCCCACCAGTTTCATCAACACCATCAGCTCCATCAAAAAGTCGGTACAATATCTTGGAACACCTTGGGAACATGCCAGCCCAAATATCCATTTTAGACCTTCTCCGCACTAGTCCTGTGTACAAAGACATCCTTGACAGTGCTCTCATAGAATCCCGTGTCCCTTCTGATATCAATGCTACTGATTTTCGTAATCTTGTTGGACACCTTTCATCCTCATGTGCCCTATCTTTCAAACCCACCGACATACCCGCGGTTGAGCCAGATCACACCCTTCCACTTCGCATAGCCATCATGGTATCCAATTTTGCCGTGAAAAGAGTAATGATAGATAATGGATCAGCCTTGAACATTTGCACCCTAAAATTCATAAAACAAGCTGGGTATACTGAGGCAGATATGATCAGTGAGGTTATCACCATCAAAGCTTATGACAACTTGGAAAGGACCACAGAAGGGACTATTTTGCTACCAATCAAGGTTGGGCCAGTCATTCAAGAGACAGTTTGCCATGTTGTTGATCTAAACCTACCATTTAACATCCTCCTCGGTCGCCCATGGATTCATGCTATGAAGGCCGTTCCATCCACCTACCATCAGTGCATCAAATTTTCGCATCAAGGCACTGAGGTAACCATCCATGCCGATCCAGAACCCTTTGCTTACTGCAATGCAGTTGAAGCTTCATATACAAACCATTGCCCTGGAATAGACATCGACACAGCCATCGCCAGCTCATCCCACACTTGTAATGACGCAGAAACCATCCTTGCCTCTACCCTATCTACTGTAAAGATCAACAACAAAGGATGTGGAGAATATAGTCTATCAGATGCATTTGCTGTCGGAGCAATCCCACTTGATCCACATACCCATGGACGGCCAACATATCACAAAGCTAAGGAGATTCCACCTCCTCGATACAAACAGTTCGGCCCAACCACCTTTGTGTCCTCAAAAACCCCTCTTCATGAGGAGCTCACTCCAGATATCAACAATTGGCTACATAAGGATGCACCTCCAAGAAATCAAGCACGCCTTGATCACTTCAGCCAAAAGTATCCCCAACAACATAAGCTCGTCACTAAAAAATGGAACTATCAAGGAGGTGGACTAGGACCAGAAGAAAGGGGCATGCAATGTCCCATCGAAGCACATGATTGGGAAATAAAGTCAGGTCTTGGCTTTGGCATACCCACAACTGGGGGCACCAACGAGAATGGTCACGCCTTTTCGAACATCCACCGCGACCTTGTTGAAATCGAAGACATTCCTGAGGAAGTTGAAAAGAGAGCCTACGACGATATCCCAGACCAAATCTTCCTAGGAGACTCTGTTCTCCGAGAACTATCCATCCATCTCATTGACCTACCACTTGCTCATCCACAACTCATAGATTGGGACCAACCAAGTGTCATACATATTGATGAGTTCGCATCAGAGGAAGCACTTCTAAGATTCGTGGGAGCTGAAACTCCTCATAAGAAGACAAAGCCAGATTCTGCCTACATCTACAAGCTAGATCCCAAGGGGTATTTTGGAGAAAATCCCCAACCTAGTTTCGATACACCCAAAACTGGAACTAAGGTAAATCTGGGACTAGCTAAGGCAGCAAAGAGAACCCCTCAGCAAGAAAATCCAGAGCCACAAGCAGAACATGAGGATTTAGTATTGCCTCCTCAAGATAATCGACCAGAGGTGTCTTCTATTCTAATAGAGGATACTAGAGAAGTCAACATTGGTTCTTCAGAGATCCCTAGAATTGTTCACATTGCTGCATCCCTATCACAAGACCAAGCTGACCTCCTCTTTGAGGTTTTACGAGAGAACATTGGCCGATTTGCATGGTCATATCAGGACATGCCAGGACTTGATCCAAAGCTTGTAGTTCATCATCTTGCAGTCGATCCAAAGATCAAGCCCGTCAAACAAAAGCTTAGAAAAATGCACCCCAAGGTGGCATTACTAGTCAAAGCTGAACTAGAAAGAATGTTAGCTGCTAAGGTTATCCGGCCTATTGACTACTCAGAATGGATCTCCAACATGGTCCCTGTCACTAAGCCTTCTGGTGACATCAGAATCTTTACTGATTTTAGAGATCTTAACAAGGCTTGCCCAAAGGATGATTTTCCCTTGCCCAACATAGATATGATTGTAGATCTTACAGCTGGACATGAAATCCTGTCCCTTATGGATGGATTTTCTGGGTATAATCAGATCAAGATTGCAGAAGAGGATCAGCATAAGACATCATTCACTACCCCCTGGGGAACCTTTTGCTACACCATGATGCCTTTTGGCCTAAAGAATGCTGGGGCTACCTATCAAAGAGCTATGACAGCCATTTTCCATGATCTTATCCATAGCATTTTGGAAGATTATGTGGACGATATCCTGGTCAAATCTCACACCTTCATGGATCATCTTGCTGACCTGGAAAAAGTCTTTGATAGGTTGGCCCAATATTATCTCATGCTAAATCCCAAGAAGTGTGTCTTTGGGGTCACATCTGGCAAGTTTCTAGGCTTCATAGTTTCTAAACGGGGTATAGAGATCGACCCTAAAAAGGTTAAGGCTATCTTAGACATGCCTCCTCCCCGGACACTGCGACAGCTTCGCTTTCTTCAGGGAAAACTTCAATCTGTTCGGCGCTTCATCTCCCAACTTGCAGATAAGTGTACACCATTTTCACACTTGCTAAAGAAGAATGAGAACTTCAAGTGGGATCTTTTATGTCAGCGCAGCTTCGATCAGCTCAAGCAGTATCTCACCAATCCCCCTATCTTGGTTCCACCAGTTCCTGGTCGTCCCTTGATCTTGTATATATCAGCAACACCTACTGCTCTAGGGGCACTTCTAGCACAACATGATGATTATAGCAGAGAGAGAGCCATCTACTATATCAGTAGAACCCTAGTTGGTTATGAACTCAATTACACTCCTATGGAAAAAGCTTGTTTGGCAGTTGTTTTCTCAACTCAAAAGCTTCGCCACTACATGCTAAGTCATACCATCCAACTAGTCTCCAAGATTGACCCTCTCAAGTATATGCTCTCCAGAACAACACTTACAGGCCGTTTGGCCAAATGGGTTATGCTACTAAGTGAGTTTGACATCCAGTATGTGGACAGAAAGGCAATCAAAGGGCAAGCTATAGCAGATCACCTAGCTGATGCACCTCTAGTAGATGCATATCCTTTGCTCACATAATTTTCAGATGAGCATATCTGCCTAATTGAAGAACAGCCCCCATGGAAGCTTTATTTTGATGGCTCATACACCTCTCATGGATCAGGGGCAGGAATATTATTAGTTACACCTCAAGGAGATTATATTCCAAAAGCCTTCAAGCTACAATTCCCTAGCACCAACAATATAGCAGAATATGAAGCTCTTGTAGCAGGATTAAAGATAGCTGCAGAATGGAATATCACTGAGTTACAAATCTTTGGTGATTCCCAACTCATCATCAAACAAGTCTTAAATGAATATCAAACCAAAGATGAAAAGCTATTACCCTACAAAGAGCTAGTTGATCAGC
Source organism: Cupressus sempervirens (assembly GCA_028749045.1). NCBI lineage: Eukaryota > Viridiplantae > Streptophyta > Pinopsida > Cupressales > Cupressaceae > Cupressus > Cupressus sempervirens. Next base: position 884,833 of record CM053790.1, on the reverse strand, counting down.
TGACCCAACATTTTACAAAGCTTCAATTTACACAAGTGCCTCGAATGCAGAACAAGGCAGCAGATGCCATGGCCACTATCGGCTCGCTCTTGGAAATTCCCCGAGAAGCTATGCAGTATGAGTTTTTAGTTGAGCAGCTCCTCACACCTGCCTATGCGACTGAGGATTCAAACCGTGTTTGTATCTTGGTTGGTCCCCAATCCCCTTGGTACCATGAAATTCACGCTTACCTTAACGATGGTATCATATCCCCTCACCTCACACGTACCCAACGCCAGAACCTCATCCGAAAATCATCCCGCTATGTTATCATAGCCAATACCCTATATCGTTGGGGTTATCACGATACTCTCTCTCGATGTTTAGATGAAAATGAGGCCGCGATGGCATTAAAAGAAGTACATTCAGGACTTTGCGGTGCCCACACGAGTGGTATTGTCCTAGCACGACAAATCCTTAGAGCAGGCTACTATTGGCCTACCATTGAAGAAGACTCTTGTGACTTTGTCAGAAAGTGTCTCCCATGTCAGCAGCATGCAAATCTTGTGCACGCTCCAGCACAGGATCTACAGCCTATTGCACCACCTTGGCCTTTCGCTTGTTGGGGCCTTGATCTAGTTGGAACTATCACCCCTCTCTCATCTGATGGACATAAATGGATAATAACAGCTACAGACTATTTCACTAAGTGGGTGGAAGCAGTCCCCCTAGTCTTAGCTACAGGAGTTCAAGTCTCCAAGTTCATCTTGTACCACATTGTTTGCCGCTTCGGCATCCCATCCACCATCTTCACTGACCACAGAGGTAACTTTGAAAATCTCAACATGGAAGAACTATGCACTTCCCTCCGCATCCATCACCGCTTTTCTAGCCCATATTTCCCACAAGGTAACGGCCAGGCAGAGGCAACTAATAAAACCCTCCTCAAAATCCTAAAGAAAGTTGTCAATGATTCCGGCCGTGATTGGCACCTTCAAATAAATCCGGCTCTATGGGCCTATCAAACTTCCTTCCGTACATCCACAGGCACAACTCCATACTCCCTAGTCTATGGTGCCGAAGCGGTATTACCTATAGAAGTTGAACTTCCCTCACTACGCATATCTTTGCGAGGGCAAATCTCAGATGAAGAATACAGAGTAGCTCGACTCACCCAGCTAGATCTCTTAGACGAGAAGAGACAACAAGCCTATGACCATCTCACAGTCTATCAAACTCGTCTCAAAAGGAATTTCAACAAGAAGGTGCTCCCACGACACTTTCAGCCAGGTGATATGGTCCTCAAAGAAAATATGAAAGTCCAAGCAGATTGAGAAAAGAAAGGCAAGTTTGAACCTACATGGCTTGGTCCCTATGTGGTTACTGCCTCCTTTGGCTCCGGAGCCTATCAATTATCTACACCAGAAGGAGAACTCTTGAATGATCCCACTAACATCATTCACCTCAAGAAGTTCTATGCTTGAAGATCCTTGGTATACCCAGCTTTTGAAAAAATACAAGAAAAAAATAGTAAAGAGAAATAAGCGTCCAATGGTGAAAACTTGGCAATTCAAGCGCCTTGGATAGGTACCTTGGTGAAAACCTGGTAATTCAGGCGCCTTGTGTGCTAAAGACTAATCCATTATCTATCACTATCCTATCCCTCATACATCCACCCACCATCCCATAAAACACCTGCTTGTTCCCTTGGTGTTCCAATCAAATATCCAAAATCTGATGGAGCTTGTCAATACCTCCTGTACAGCTTGTAAATCTTGTACCAAAGCTGGTATTATACCTTGTAAATCTTGTGACATACCTTGTATATATTTGAATCTTGTCCAAAGCTTGTACCATATTCCATCTTGTAAATGATCTTGTATCCTAGCTTGTATCCTATCACATGCACACACAGAATCCCATTTTCCTTAAACTTTTCACAAACCATCTACCTATCCACCTATCAACTATTATAGACACCCCATCCTTCACAAACATTTACATCTCACAAAAAACCAAAACATGAACAAACTTGTACATTTGTAACATATCTTGGTCTGTCAGCTTGTACATCCTCTTTAGCTTAGTATCACTGTATCTATCTGGCTTTCATGTTAGTTCATCCTTGGTCAACATCTTGCACACATCGCACACCTTGGTTAGATATTCCAATGCATCCTTTAGCTAGATCTCCTATCACCAAAGTGTTATCCTTCTTAGTTCAGCTTGCCAGACGCATCACTCATCCAGATCCATTAGCTTAGGTGCTCTCTGATAGATTTTTGTAGGATATAGCTTTCCTCATGTCTGATCTTGGTCCGTTAGTACCTCGTCCTACCCATCTCGTTGGCAAACAGTTCTCTTTTGGATTTTCACTTTCTTTTGATTTGGGATCTTCCCTTTTGGGTCTCGAAATATCTTTTCCAAGCAATCTCCTTGTTCCCTCCTCAAGGTTGCCATGATCTTCCATATCATGGTATGCTGCGAATGGGGCAATTAGAGCGTAAGGTCTTGATCAGGTCTTTTGCTTGTTTTCTTTTTCTGCTTGTGGGTTACCTAGTGTCGTTTCCACGCTGCTTCCTCTGGGATTCATGTGTGATACTGGGGTAATCCTTGTGTGTTTGTTTTGAGTCAGTTCGTCAGTCCTCTGGATAGTTGGTGAAAAGGCCTTGATGTTCTTGGTAACCTTGGCAATTAACCAACAGTCCTATAGCAAATCTAGTGCTCAACTACATGGTGGTACTTCTCTTTGAAGTATCCCCCCGCTCAAAAAGCTTCAATGGATTCCTTTTATAGCGCTCCGCTCCTCCATCTCCCCCCCCCCCAATCCTAGAAAGTCTTAAGCTTTCTTTACTATTGTGCCTCTAATTTCTCTTTATCATTCTCCCGTAGTGAGAGTTTGAGCTAATTCAACCCCTTCTCTTCGCCAACCTACGTCTCAGCTCACCTCAATTTCTTGTACTTTTCAAGAATTCGTCGAGCCTCATTTCTCTCCCCGTCACCTTCTTGAGGGGGCATCATCTAAGTCTAGTCTCTCCTCTTCTTATCCGAGACTGGGGCAACCTTGTTGCTAAAACATCTTCCTCATGTCGTCTTCATTCAAACTTCTTTGAAATAGTGTTGTCTCAACACTATGTCAAAGAGGGGCAAAACGTAGACACCTAAATTTGATTACACTATTTTAGTAATCCTATTTAGTTATCTAAAAAGGCATTATTAATTAAATTTCTATTTAATTAATCCTTTGTCATCCCCTAGTTGATTAATTTAATTAATCATCTATAGTCCTAATTGATAAATCAAATAATCTATTATTTATCAATTAAATCCTATTCTTCTATCTAATTCCAAAAATCCCCATTTATTAAATAAATCTATTTGATAAATGAAATCCTCAAATTCAAAAACCCCTAACCTATTTCTAATCCTCCATTTAGCCTAATCCACCCCATCCACCCATACTAACCAAGCTTAGCCACTAACTCACCCACCCTCATTAATGCCATCCACTTGCACATCTCTAACATCCCTAATCTAATCCTAAACCCAAGCCTAATCCACCCCCTAATGTTGTCACATTCCTTAAACAAGTTTAAAACTTTCCTAATCCAAACCAAAGTCTCCCCTCAAAAAAACCCAACCACTAAGTCATGAGTACTCTTACAAAACATAAAGACTCTTACAAGCCCACTCATGACTCTTACATCCATCTTACACACTCTTCCCTCTTCCACACTCATTCCTCTTACATCCCTCTTACATACTCAACCCCACTCATCATGACTTTAACCAACCCTTAACCCTACCCTCTCACACTCATCCTCCTTGTGACAAGTGTCACCTTCCCATTGGCGCTAAACAAGCACAATCCATGTGCTCTCCTTTGAGTGCATCCTAGCCCTCCTTAAGCCTTCATCCATCCTTGCATCTAAGCCCTCCATCCCTCTACCCCTTAGCCTATAAATTGAATCCCATCCCAAGCCATTTCATCAACAATATTTGAGCTAAAGTTACCATGCTATTTTGAGAACCAAAGCCATCAACCATACCCTTATAATGCCAAATTGAGAGCTCACAAAGCTACCAATTTGCCATTACCCATCTCCATTGAAGCAGCTTTTGAGCATCTTGAGCATACATCCACAGCAAAAGGACACATCTACAGAATCAAGAAAGCATGGAGTGTTTTCTCTTGTGAGGTTTGCACTTCTTATTTTCTTTCTTAGTCTAAGCATATATGTGAATTTAGTTTTTGGTTTGTGAATGTTTACTTTATTTGTTAATGTTCTTTGCATACTGATTCTGGTTCTACAGTGACAAGGTTATTTTGGTTAATGGCCACTGGAATGAGGCCGGAAAATATATAGTAGATCCACTCGTAACAAGGTTCTTTTGGTTAATTGCCACGCATTATTTTGTGTACTGCTATAGTCTCTTGTTTTTAAACAATGATTTGAATTTGAATTATTTTATATAAAAATTTCTCATAGAAAATTTGATAACAAATTAAGATGGAAAAATTTCGAAATGAATAAGAAAAAAATTAGAAATGAATAAGAAAGAGAGATAAATTTATGAAGAATCCGATTTTTTATAGTAAGCAACCGGTACTTATTTTAAGTAATGGTTTAGTAATTTGAGATTAGAACTACTTTAATATTTGACATAATAGAATCCAATGTTGCAACAAGAGAAGTACAAGGTGGATACTTTTGGTTACCATTTTATGGAGACAAAATCAATTTATTTATGTTTAGTGTGTATAACATATTAAGAACATCTTAGCCTCTTTGGTTGTAATGAATGTCCTCATGGCTACAAATAGATATTTCCTTTTTAGTTTTAAGATATGGATCTCTATTAAGCTTGAGTGATTTTTTTGTTTTCTTACCAAGTAAATGTCGATGATAAGTCTATTAGGAGATTGCTTGCATGGTCTTGTTGGGTGCTAAAAAAGTGAATCTTTATTTTTCGTAGCAAATGTCCACTGCTTCACTACTATTTTGTTTTAATTCAAGCACATTCCATTGTCCTACAAGAAATATAGATTTTCTTGGTATATATAAGTATACCTTTAGACTACCGGTGTTGATGCATTATCAAATAATTTAACTTGTTGCATCTACAAAAGGAATTCTAGATAAGTCGAATTTTGAAGCACATGAAACATAGTGAAGGGTGCTCCCTTTACTAACCCAAATAGACAGAACCTAACAAAAAATAAACATAAAAATTACAACAACCAGGCAATTATAAAAACAAGACCACTTACTCTCTATTATCTCTTCAATGTCATTACAATATGCAAAAAAATAACATGCTACAACCACATGGGTATTTTCATTATAATAATCTACAAACCAGAGCCAACCATTTGCACCACTAAAACCTCCTAGTAAACCCTATTTGTCAAATTGTATTATGAATTTTAATTGGCCTAGAAGGTTCTATAAATTTGTAATCGCCGCTTATTTGAGGTTGACCAACTTTATAGTATATTCCCTTACATTAGAAAATCTTGAGAATATGTCCCAAATGGGTTTAAACAATCATTGGAGTATCTAAATGGGTTTTACTTTTAATCCTAAAGTAATGCAACTTCTAAAGGTCATCTCTTGTGAACCGTGTACCCAATTGTTTATTATCACCCCTTTTTGTAAACCTCCAAAGTGATCTGCAACTTTGGCTAAAGAAACTTAATTTTATAAAAGTTTGACCCATTTTCAAAGCATCTAAGGTATTCAAAATCTAGTTCAAAGTTTTTGTACCACCCCTGTCTAATCAACTTATTACTTTAATAACAAAGGATTGGACATCCTTTCATAGTGATTTCATGGTCAGACAACATGATGTGTTTACTTAAAATAGTACATTGACTTCATTTAATTTGTCAACCCAGAAGCGTAAACTTGAGAGGATGATTGCAGAGTCTATGCTCTAATTCTCCTTCAAATCATCACAACTAATATGAAGGAAATGCTAAAGGAAATCTACGCTAGCAACTGAAACAATGACTTAACTTAAAGCTTGTAAGTAATGTTGCAACAGTAAACCTATCTATTCACCTATGCTGCAGAAACAATTCATTGATTATGTTATAAATGGCTACAGGAGAAACACAATTCTGTCTTGCAAGGAAACAAACAAGGAAATGGAATCTATTCTAATAGAACAATTCACTCACCAAGTGGGCCCCCTTGGATGATGAACATAAAAGACAATCAAGACAAGAGAAATAGATGTGAACTGCTCATTCTATTCATTCATGGTGAAGGAATTACACTAGACAAAAAACTAAATCACACTCGACTGCTATGAAAATAAACCTGACTTCTTTCTTTTTAAGAATTGCTCTTGAAGCTACAACATACATTATTTAAAGGAAGCTACAACTACTCCCTAACTCTATGATCACTCCATTAATGAGGATCAATTACAAACTCATAAAGTTTGAAACCAAATTGCCATTAACCATGAATAAATCCTCTAGGAATATAGTAGATTGTGGAAGCTACATTCATGTGTTGTTCCAATAGAAAGCAAATAATGACTTGCTCCACTGGCGATGATTCAACAACCCGATTGGCTTTGACTTTAACGCTGAGGTGTTGCCTCTTTGAATATCCACGACAAGTCTTGAAAAACATTCAATGTGCACACCACTTCCACATACATATATTTATTTTATCATCAATATTAAAAAAGGTGTAAGTTCAAATTTCCACTCTTGCAAATCCTATGGCTATAGGAGGAAAACTACCCTGGACATAGCATAACCGAGGAAACATTTATCATCATGTAACATCACTTCATTATACCATTTTTGTCCATAGATTTAAACAATTATAGCATATTTGAACTATTCATACTTCTACTTAATGTCTCATCATATATAGAGCATATACATGAAAATATAAGTGCATTTGCTTAAAACCATAAAGTCATGATTGTTTCTACAAGATAACTGCTTAAAAACAAGATAAAAATATCTTAAAACAATGGAATTTTAGAGACCCATCACTCCCCCCAACTAAGCTATTGCTGGTCCCCAACAACCATGAAGTTTCTAATTTTGGCCCGAACTCTCCAATCACTGGTTGTCCGCTCCCCTGGGTCATTCTTAACATAGTCAAAGTACCAATAATTTTCTTTGAGCCTTCTCCATCGTCGAACTTCTATTGTCATATCATGATCCTCTGCCTTGTTGTTTACTGCTAGTAGTGGCTACAGGAGGATAGGGGGATGATACTTTAATGGAAGCCAATATTTGCACCAATTCCTTCCCAAATCAATATACCATGGAATCCTAATAGTAGAAAGAATTAAATTTTGAGGAGAGTGGGGTTCTCTTATCTTTAGGTCATGTGGCATCTATGTCCACCTTTTTCTTGAAGCACAATAGTTGTCATTTCATTATTCTTGTAAAGCACGACTTGATGTTCCCTACTTATCTTGTTTTGCATTCAAACATCACTGCTTTCAACTACACATCCCCAATATACAAGGGTGAGTTCCATTCTGTGTCATTAGGCATTGTTAAATAATGGAGATACAAATTAAGTCAATGAAGCTGTTAAGTAATGTTCAACATTTGCAATAACTTCCTTTGTTCATTTTTTTATGCTCTTTTCGGCCTTCATTACTAATGTATTACTCTATTCTATACGTTGACAAATGTTAAGTGCAATGAAGATGCATTGAGAAATATTGGTGCTCAAAAATTAGCTTTTTAATGCACGTCAAGTTATTTCTCAATGCTTCTTTCATTTCTACATTCTCCTATCAATTAACCCATATTTTTTGTTTTTAAATCTTGTTGCAGCCTTGCCACATACATGAACAATTAGTTTGTTCACCTTTTGTACATTACTAACAATCTATTGAAATAATATTGCATGTACCTTAAGAATAATATTTCACGATACATTTTCAAATCCTTCTCAAAGGTTACTATTGTGTACATTTTTCACTTCTAGAAGTTGACGCTTATTAAGTACAATTAAGGTGCACTCACAAATGTTGTTTCTCAAAAAAAACTTAGGTATGTCAAGTTACCTTTTCAATTGTGATATTGCTATCAAGATTTAACTGTGTAAATCTTGATAGCAATATCACAATTTGACTTGCAGTGGAAATTATCTCCTACTTATCTACCTTTTCAATGTTTATTCCAATGTATGTCAAATTGATTTTCAATGTCTTCTTCTTAACTACAATTTCTTTTCAATTAACCCACCAACCTGTTATAGTCTTACCACATAGATAAAAAATTATTTTGTTTACTTTTCTTATATCACAAACAATTTATTGAATTAATATTGTATACCTTGAATATTGTATTTCATCACACAATTTAAATTCCTTTTAAAAAATAGTACTATGTACATGAAGCACTTCAATATATTTATAACTTATTCATACAATATTTACTTTTCTTTTTTCCTGTAATTATTATTTCATGTCAATAACCTATCGGCGAACACCTTACACCTCCTCCTGGTGCAAGTGCTAGTTAAAATACCATTCATCTCTCACGTTTATCTCCGAGGTACGGATCCACTACGTTGAGGAGGTAGATGCTTCAACATGTCCACCGACGAGAAAATATGCATATCTCCCGCCAAAACTAATATATTTTTGCCCAAAAATATTTGATTCAGCCATCATAGCGTTCAACAATGGCACCCAAGGTCGACTCTACTGAGGGTAAAGTTCTGCGTCTTTCTAATCTCGCTTAACTTCTTGAGAGTGCTTGCGCCTGAGCCTTTTGTTTTTGTATATTCGTCAACTATTTTTTTATTGATGGATCATTCTTTTTGGGCCCTTAATTCACGAGGGTTTTAGAAGTTGAAATGCTGTTAATAATTCGGACCATAAGTCTTTTATCGAGAATTGCAGAGTCATTCATCAATATTTGTATCCCTATGTCGTCTGTTGATGCATTTTCACTAGCAACGTCTTATTAAAATATTCTAGCAACGTCTTATTAAAATATTCTTGTACACGAAAATGGGTTTTCAGTATTCGGCATGAATCTATGTTAGAATTTTGAAATTCATATCCACAATTAAATAGAACGGGAAGTGAACACAGCCGGAAATTGAGAATTGAAGATTAAGTTCATGTTAAATGTATGGATTATAAAATTCCAAACGAAGATAGTCATAGGAACTTCGGCCATGCTAGTCCATATGTAACATCGGTAGATGATATGTCAAGTTGAGAATCTTTTGGAAAGGATGATTTTCAAAGCTATGGATTAGGAAAAGTACTGCTGTTTGTAGCCGTTTATTAGCATATCTTAATTGCACTGTTACGATTTCTTTTTTCTTGATAAGATATTTTCCTACATATAGAGTCACTAATTCCACTGGAAAGTGTCCTCTGTTTAGTGAATCAAGATGGCTACAGGGTAAGATTTTGACAATTATATTAGATATTATTGTTGTGTTTTTATATATTATTAGATATTATTGTTATGATATCATTTTGAATTAGTTCCGCTGTGGGTATTTTGTGTTCCTGAAATAGAGATTAGCTCAAGTTTCAATAAAATAAGACATGTACGTAGTTTGTAGCGCGACTGATGTTTCCTGCTAAGATAGTCTTTAAACTATATACAAAATCGCTTGGTATGTAGACTATCTCAAACTTTTGAAATCTGTATAATAGAGCTTATTTTCTATTTTTGGAGGAGTTGCTTATTTAACATGTCAAGGTTCAAACTGTAACCAACAACTGTGTTAGCCAATATTCGAGAGCAAGCTTTAAATTTTTATCGCAATCAACAAAAAAAAATTGGTAGATTTTAGGTTATTTCATTGACATTTCCCCCTTCATTTTCTTATATATTTTTTTCTTGCATACTCACTGTATTTTCAACAAAAGAAACGAATATACCTCTGGATTGCCACGGAATTTCCTAAAATAATTTTGCTGTATCATGAAAAACATGGCTGTAAGTTGCTAGATTTTTTAAATTTTCAGCTGGTGTGATGGTCAAGGCCTAAATGCTTGCACTGATTTTTAAGTATGTCTGTGTTTCAACATTTTCCATCCGGCAGTCTCTCTGACTACCCCCAGATTGTCATTCCTAGCATGCGCTTTCACAGCTACTGCAAAGGATTGATTCCCACTCACTGGGAAATATCAAACTGTTTGAGATAATCAGAGACTGGCACTAGACAGCAACTTTCCTGTTTGGAAAAGGTAAAAGGTCATCACCTCTACGTAACTGTCAAGAAGGTCTGCTCTGCTTTGTTGAAAGTCTCTGAACCTGCAGAAGCGGGTTTTATTCACAAGACCACTCTTCGTAATGCCCTTAAAACTAGATATCTTTTCGAGCTTTTTCTCGCACTAGAAATTTCTAATGAAACCACTAAACAAACCTGTTTAAATCACTGAAATGGGGTTTTTGTTTTTTAAGGCATTTTCAGTGTGTTTTCTACCAAAATTAATAATGTAAAACACATGATGAGGAAATGAAAAATGTCAGGCATGTACATTAAAATCAGGAATGGGAACAAAAGTGGATCCCAATTCAAGTGTACTACTAGGAAGGAGAACAAGAGTCAAATTTGGGATAAAGGAGAGGATTACCAGAAACAAATTCAGAACTAGAATTTAGGGATGTGCTTTCAAATTTCAATATTGTAATTTTTGAGGTATATTTCTTGAACTATAAATTTAGAGACTTAAGCCCTCAAGGTTAAATGTTTTACTTTTCATATCCCACTTAACAAAAATCTAGATTTAAGGAACTTTAGGATTAGATATTTGTACTCTTGCTTGAACAACTTCAGATTTGAGAAACTCCAGGAGTCAGAACTATGTGCAAAACAATCGTACAAGATGACATTGACAACTAGGGGAATCGGATCAAGATGAAGAATGCACTTATGGGATTAAAAACAAGGTTGAAAACAAAGACCTAAATGTGGGTTCCTTATTGATGGTATAAAATCACTAGTGGATTCCTTGTCTTCTAGAGACTAGAATTGTTCCTGATGCCTCAATTCCTTGTTACTTTACAACTGTGCATTCAAATACGCCACCCAAACCATTGTAAAATGAAATGCTTCTCAATAATCACACCAAAATTTGTTTACACTGCAACCACTTTGACTTGGATCAACAGTAGATTTGATTGTGTGTGGGATATCAATTCTTTCTTGAATTGTAATTGAATTAGCTAGGAACTTGAATGAATTTCAGATGGATCTTAAATGCTCATACCAAATTACTCATTAAAAGAGCTTTGATAGTTTCATGAAATTATGTTGTTAAAATCATTTGAATTGCATTTTGTGGAAGGTAGCAATCTATTTGCTATGCTTTTTCCAAATCAACCAGAAACAGTTGAATAATCATGGTTTCAAATTCTTTATAAGAAATTTTAGCTTACAAAGATGCATGCATTTAAACTTAGTCTTACTGGAGAATGAACTGAAACTGTTTTTACAAGAAAGAAGTGCAGTTATTGGTTACCACTAATGTTTTTCTAATAATTCCTTCATGTCTTTTGGCAGTGATTGTCTTGAATTTTGTGAATGAGGTACTCAATTATCTGTCTCTCCTTATTCATTTTCTGTGTATTATTTCTATATAGGAGTTTGCAAATGTGAACTGTTTTTGTGTTACTTGCATTCTTACAAATCACAAAACAAAAGTAAATTCAGTTACTGGTTCTGCTTTCCACGGTTTTGGTGTTTCTTTTGCAATCTTATTAAACTTGATAGTTAAGGAACCAACGAAATAATTTGTTCCTTTTCCATTTTAAGATGCATTCTTGTTAAAATCCATTTATAATAGAGATTTCCCTCTTTATTATTAGTGTTTAGTACTTGAAAATCTACCAAATGAATTCTTCTTGGTGAATGTGCCCAAGGCTTTATGGTAATGTGTCTGTCTTTGAGTCATTTTACAGTAGTGGAACTATTTTTTTCCTCTGCCAATCCCTTTATTTTGAACTTTTTAATATTGTAGAGATCAAAGTATATTTTTTTCCTTGAGGAAAAACTAAAATGATTATTCCGAGAAACTTGTATACATACACAAAAGATAGATTTCTAGAATCTAGATGGCCATAGCCATAAGTGTAGACAATAGGATAGCAACCCATTAAGGGTTCTTCCAATACCATCCAACATCACAATCAATAAAATCTAACCTCCTATTGTGATTACCGTTCTCCCTAACCATCAAGTGAGATTTATTCCATCTGATCATTATGGATAAGTTGACGAATCTACAGAATTTTAGTTTGGATCAACTCTCCCTAATCCACAATATGAAGCCTATTTAGCTAGATAATCAACCACCTTGTTCCTTTACTTAGGAATGTGGACAAACTAAGGTTTCAAAATTGTGGCCAAATGAAGAATTTGTGCAGCCGCCCAAGCCAATTTTTAGGGGAGTCTTGCAGTCTTTGTTTTTCAACAAAGAAACTAGGATTATAGAATACATTTTGAATATAACCTTCTTCCAATTCAATGTACATGTTTTCTCCAATGCCTTATTACCCCAGTGAAAAAGAAAATACAACAGTGCCAACAAGGTAGAAATCGCAAGAGAAAATGCTTGCTTCTTATTACTCCAATTCAATGTACATGTTTTCTCCAATGCCTTATTACCCCAGTGAGAAAGAAAATACAACAGCACCAACACAGCAAGGTAGAAATCGCAAGAGAAAATGCTTGCTTCTTATTACTCCAGCAAGAAAAAAATGCAATATTCCAAGATTTACAAACCTTGCTACTTAAGCTCTTCATTGAAGGACTCAACTCTGGATGATCCAACAACTAGCCCATGTGCCTCTTGGAAATCCCACACAGCCTCTTGATGAACAGTACATGGCTATCAATAAAAGCAACATAAAAAATAGACAACTTTGCAAAATCGATAGCCTTAGGGTGTAATGTCACCTTATACAATAACTTAGGGTTTGATTTATTTCTTATGAGCAATACTGCAATAGACCTATTCTTCTTATATAGATCTGTTCAAAGTTCTGATATGTCAACGGCTTGTAAGAGGACAAAGAAATCAAGTAATGCAATTGCCAAATATCTTTATATTAACGCGAATTAAGTTTACTCAAATTGCTGGGATTCTATTTTCAAGCAAGAATTCTGATGTAATTTTGATCTGAAATTGATGAACAAAGTCTTTTACGATGTTGATATTGAAATGCATAGGATTTTGATATAAATGCTGTCTTGGTTGATATTGTACTGATCTATGATAATACCATGTCTTGACTACTGATATGAGTTTGATCCATAGTAGAGTCATTTCAGGTTTGCCTTATTTCTCAATGATTAAGTGTCTAATATTCCCGCTAATCAATAATTTCCTAAAAATTATATTGATGTGTACAATGGATATATATAGACACGCACACACAAATATGTTTTAACTGTATTACATATCAGTGGTCTATAATTCAATCAATAAAATCAGGAGTGTGTATTACATATCAATGACCTTGTAATTCAATCAATAAAATCAAGAATGTCCTTGGAATGTCAAGATCAAATTAATTGGAGTTTCTGTTTCAAGCAAAGAGATCTGACATGATATTTGATCTGAGAATGTAGAGATGTCAAATATATTTATGAACCAATACTTTTTTTCGATGCAAATTTTATGGATTAGAGCTGGATGTGCTACATCTGCAAATCACTGTCTCAAAGTGATCTCCTCGTGATCATGTGGATGTTCACTTGTAGGAGACAGTTGTCTCAATCTGATCACTGTTCCTGATTCTTTGACCTTATGCTTATGCGATATCCTCTTGACATTGTTTCTACTTAATTCTTGATGCACATGCGTTCCTGACATTGCCAATGGTTGATCAATACCACCCCTTCTCGGCTGAGTTAAGGTTCTTCATTGCTTCAGGTATGGAATGTATATAAGGATAGTTCCAAATATCTTTGGAGGAGTGAATATTTCTCCCTTAATTGCATCTCAAAAATCATGACCCATGCTTACAATGAATTAGCAATATACCAAATTGCACCTCTTCCATGTAACTAACAGCATTGTTAATTTAGTTAACTAACTTCTGCTTATATTAGTCTTCTCCTTGGTCGGTGATAATGAAATATTTTAGGCTTTAGAAATTCCGTAGGCAGCGATAACAATTTCTTATCTCCATAATCAATCTGCTTCTTCATCCTTTAGCCAGCAATAAGCTAATCTTCTTGAATACTTATTACAATTATAGGACATCCTCGGGGCTTAGGCTTTTCTGGACTATAATACTTCCTTCCTTATCAATCATGTATAAGTTGTTGGTTCTTTTCTTAGAGATAGTCCTTCCCTTGGCTTGACCTGCTTAATTCCTCCGTTGATAGTGATTCACTACTATTTAATTAAACTAAAAAATGTTCCAGGCCTGCCACACCTATACAATGTTCTCAATGATATTTTCATTTCAGAATTTGGATGGAGTTATTACAGTCTCTCCTTCTTGAAATTGTTTGCCCACAAGCAATCTTGGATAGTTTCTTTCCCGTTTTAAAGCTCGGTAGTCAATGTACCTTTAGAGAGTTCCATCCTCTTTCTTCCCAAACAACACAGTCTATCCTCCTTGAAATTGCTTGCCACAAACAATCTTGGATAGTTTCTTTTCTTTTTTAAAGCTTGGTAGGCAATGCACCTTTAGAGAGTTCCATCCTTTTTCTTCACAGACAACATGGAAGATATCAATGGTGTAGATCTGATCTTTTGTGTCCTTTCTCAAATACCTCCTTGATATATCTCTTAATGTAATTCATAAACTTCTTGATGTGCTTGGATAGTCTTGTCATGATAGGAATTGTGCCTTGTTTAATTTGATGGTGTCTTCATGTTCTCCTTGGTGGGATTGCGGATGGTGTGCCAACAACTAGACTATGGTTATCCAAGCTTTTCTATAAGTCATTATGACAATGTTTGAACTTTTTGTTTAAGGGTTTTGAGGTGAGATTACATGTGCTTTTCATACTTTTGGTTGTTATAACTTGAGGAACTTCATTGTATAGCCTCTTAAATGCCACTTTCTTGCTATCTACCTTGAATGCGAATTCCATTGTTTGGAAAGTTTGTGAGGACTTCCCAATGGACATCATCCATTGAATGCCAAGTATAATATTGGTATCCTCTAGTTCCACAAAATATAGTCTCCAATTTTAATTTTCAAAATTGGTAACATTGTTGATCAAGGCAATTGGGATTCATTTGTCGTCTTCACACCAAAACTTTCTTGCCCTACTATTTGTAGCTCCTTTGTGGTGACTAAGGTTGAATCAATAATGTTGTGAATAGCTCCACTATCGATTAGCACTATTATTTTGTGTCCTTGTGACATACCTTGAAGCCTAAAAGGGCTATACCCTGGAGTTCCCGTCATTGTGGCAATTGTACCACTCTTCCTTTCTTGAGGTTGATGCTCGTTTGTTTTAAGGTTTCTTTGTCTTGTTCATCTTGTTCGCTGCTTTGATCATATTTATCATCTCCACTACTATCGGATCTCACTTCTATATAAGAAACCTTCTCCTTGCTCGCGCATCTATGCCTTAATTCCCAAGGTTCTTTGCATGTGAAGTAAAGTTTCTTCCTTCTCAATTCTCGTCTAATGCCTTCATCCATTTTGTTTGCCTTCGAAAATTTCTTCTGGTAGGGATGTTTAGCTTTATTGTAATATCCCCATTCTTGAACCATTCCCACTAGAGCAGTAAGATGCAATTGTGGACAAGAAGTGGCAGTCCTTGGATACTCTTAGACAAGCATCCACCACTCAAGATCGTATATAATTTCTACATAATCAGTTATGTCAGATAAGCATTCATATATAGATCATAGGTCTTATTAAGACCGATCTAAAGCACTATTGCACACTTTATCAGTCATCATCAGGATTAGCAAATTGTCATCATTACTATAAGTGATTGAGAAAACATGTCACTTGCTAATATTGATATATTAGAAAATATGTTGCATGTAAAGGGCCTCTTGAAACCTGATTTGAGCATTTGATGCGAAAATGTTGCATGTAATAGGGCTGGGAAACCACAATTTGCAGCAACTCCTCCATTTTGAATATGCAAAATGTTTTGTGAACCCCGATTTGCTAAGGCATTGGAAACAAGAGGCTCTTGGAGTAAACATTTGCATCATTCTATGCACATGTAAATGCATTTGGGAACCACAATTTGCATTGATAAGACATTTTCAAACATGCAAATCACTTGGAGAAGTGCGATCTGCACTTAGGAGGGCATTTGCAACATCATACACATGTATTTGCACTTCCAAACCACGATTTAGAGCTGGAATTTGAAAATTTCAAACCATTTGATTTTTAGATGCAAACACATCTCTAAAACCCGATTTTGGAGAAGAGAGTGTAATCCAACTTCTTGCTCCAAGTTTTACTCTTTGCTCTCCAATAAGTGTAAGATTTTGGTTTTGATTGCATTTCTTGATCATATTACTTATTTCTTGCTTTCTTTTGCTTTTTGTCTTCCATTTGTTTGAATGCAGCCCTAGATTTTGTTCTATTTATTAAATAAGTTTAAAACTCTCATTTCTTGCAAATGCAAAAGGTTCTTCAAATCAAAAACGAATTTGCATGCAAGATTGAAGTGTTGAAACTTATCAAATCGAGTCAAAGCAAGGGATAAGTTCTTCATTTTTGTTTTCTATTTTTGTATATACTTTGGTTTGTTGGTATTGTTTGTTTGAGAAGAAAAGTTGGAATTTTCACCAAAAGAATGTGAGTATCTTTCCATGCTTTCATCTTCCATATTCAATCCATCTTCAAAATTCATCCAAACTCCACATTCCTAAATATGCAATCAGACTTCTAAAACCTAGTTGTATGTATACATTGTGTAAATGAGTTTTCACCACATGTAAATGCACTTCCAAAACCCGACTTTGGTAAAAACTCACATTTTAAAACATAAAAGCTCTCATCCTACATACATTCATATGCTTCCAACTTGTTTTCTTAGCCATTCAAAATAAAAGCCCTATATTGCCTACATGTAATCCACCTTGTGAAACCCGATTTTGGCCATTATTGCCCAAAATACAAGCTCTTCCAACCATTTCCAACCTTCCAAAGTGTTCAAAAGGTATCTAAATCATATCTAGAATACTTATCCTCCATGGATCTACCATCATTGTTCAAATCTTGAAACCCTCATGGATTCAATCCCATTAGAAGATGTTTTCATCCTTTCGAATTCTCATGTTGCAGCGAACTCTTCAAGTCAAGATATGTCAAAATTTCTTCAAAGAATAGAGACAACCTATCAAGAAGGTGCTTCAAATTTGAAGAAGCAATAATTCATTTGGTTTCCCCTTTCCCAATGGCTGCCTTAGAACTTGAGTTCGTGTAGGAATGTGCCAAGCCTTTGTATTAGAGCAAAATAAGTATGAGAAGCAATTGAATTCGAAGTTGTGACTGGAAGCAAATGTGGTGGTATAGACTAGAAGCTATGACTATGGTTTGTATTATTGTCTCAAATTCATGCAATTTGTTAGAATTAAGTTACTTTCATGTTTGTGAACAGATATAACTTATAGGATTATGGTGTAGGAGTCTCTACTTTTGGAAGTCTGTTCACCCCAAAAGTAGATATTTATCTTTGAAGAATTGCATAGGAGTTTGTGAGCTTCATAATCATTCTTATAGTGTAGAAAAACTAGACATACATCTAAGTTGGTATGCTTTCAATCAGCTTGTGACTTGGTGTGAGTTTATCAGTATCATTGTTTCCAGCTTTTAAATAAAAGTGTAGTTAAAGAGATCCATCTTGCCCACTACCTGCTTTGCAAGTAAGTGGATTCTTTCTTGAAAAAAGAGGAAAGAATATTGGTAACACCCTTTAAAGCAACTCTTGATTTCTTGCTTACCTTGAGTTGATCTAAGGAACGTTGAGAAGGGGGAGCCTTCCTTTTAAGGTAGGAGAGACTTTGTCTCACACACGGTGGTTGGTAATCCTATTTTGCAATTGAACTTGCATAAACTGTCAGCTGCAAAATATTCACCCAATAGTTTTTGGCGACTCTATTGGGAGCACGTTGCACATTTGAGAGCCTCACTTTCATTTGAAGCATCTCTGTGTCCTTTTTCATTGTAAGTATTCATTGTGATTTTATTTCTTGTAGATTGTTTCAAGCATTTACTAAGGACATGTAAATGGGCCAAGGTCCTTAGGGAAATGCTTTTGGACCATTGAATCTAACACCACCTCTACATGCTCTTTCTGATGGCTCGGGAAAGAACTTTCCCAAGTTCTTTGGTGATGAATAACAACATCTCGATGAGCATATTGCTGCCTTATACATTGCATGCGGTGTTCATGGTGTCGGATATGAGGACATCTTTGTAAGGTTGTTTGTGGAAACTCACCAGGTGTGGTTGCTGATTGGTTTTATCATTAACCACCACATACTATCACAAATTGGGCTACTCTTATAGCCAAGTTTTAGGAAAGGTTCAAACCTCTTGAAGATGCTCAAGCATTGTTGGCCCAACTTACTTAGATGAAGAAGTCATTTCACGTGTGTATGCGTGAATTTGTTGCTCATTTCAACAAGTTGACACAAAGAATTCCAGTTGTTAATCAACCTACAACTACAAATTTGAAGTGTTTCTTTGTCAACACTCAAATTCCTGAAGTCAGTTTTCTAGTACGGAGAGCAACCCTAGCTGCTCTTGCAGTTGCATGGACATTGGTGATTGAAATTGAAGATGATCTTATTCTTGCTGGAAGGATAAGAATCGAAGTAAGTGGGTTTGGAGAAAGTCATCATTCTTCCAATCCATTTTCTTCTAGCATGAGGACGAAGCCTGTAGTGCGAAGGTTAGCAAATGAGTTACTTGCCCTCAAAAAACAAATAGCTTAAGCCATGATCTTCGTTCCTCATGAAGATGCACAAAGGAGGCCTCTTCCAATTGTTCCTCACATTTCTATTATTGGGAATCAACAAAAGTTAGTTTTACCATCAAAGAAGCTTGCGATCGAAGAACCATTTGCAAAGACAACAGTAAAGCATCCTATATTTGAAGCTAGTGATCTTGCTATTCTCTTCTAGGAAAAGGAAGAAGACATAGTTGGCAACTCTCATATGTGGTGCACGCAATTTCAGAAGGCCAGTGATGAAAAGATGAGGAAGGAAAATGGAATGGATCTTGTGTTTGTATTAGGTTAGGTTCATTGTCTTCTTGTTGTTCCTCTCTTGGTGGAAAGGTAGGTATCATTGGTCTAGAGCTTGTTATGGGGATATGAGGATTTGGAGTTGTATCGTTGATTGAATCTCCTTCATTTCCAGCATTGCCTCCATTTGCCATCATGGTTGTTATGTTGTTATTAGTACTTGTAATGTCCCCTTCTTAGGCGACATGAGCAGAGTGGTAGGCTGGCCTAATGTTGGGTTCCCGTAAGCCAACAGGTTGGATAGGGAACTGACCTAGTGATTCAGAGTAAAGTATGGAGGTTCTGGAAGCCAATTTAGAGTTTTGGATTATATTTATTAAATAATAAGGAAATAATTAAATATTTCCTAGGTGACTTTGAATAAACTGTTATAAGTGGATTTTGTATTCACTTTATTAAGTAATTTATTACAAGTGAAGTATTTAAAATCACTTCAATCAATAAATTTTAGAAGTTATGAAGTTTTAAATAAATTATCATTAAGGTGAGTTTTATATTCACATTATTGAATAATTTATTATAAGTGAATAATATATTCACTTTATCGAATAATTATAGTAAGTGTTGATTGTTATTTTAATTAAATAAGTGATACTAAAATCACTTCACAAGTAATAAGACTAAAAGAAAAATGATGCCTCTTATCACTTAGGCATAATATGGGGGTGATTTAAAATAAGAGGGGGATATTAAATGAGGGAGTCCAAACTTTGCAGTAAGATTTCATAGAAGGGAAAATTTTAATAATGGATAAAAAAAAAAGAAGATCTCCAATTGTTACCAAATTTTTATTATTATTATTAAATAAGTTGGGTATTTGAACATTAGAGGAAGAGTTCATTCTTCTCAAATGCACGTGCATATGACGAGGAGTTTTGGGCAGCAAAGGCGAAGTCTGGGGTCCCATGGAAGGGGGCTTCCTAAAAAATAGATTTGGAGCCGCTTTCTATATTTGAGGAATATTTTAAAGCTAGTGGTCTCATGAAAATATAACTTTTTGTCTTCTATGTTCTGTGCATAAAAAATAAGTGAAAAAACCAATTTCCTTCTAAAATGATTTCTTAAAAAGACTTGAATCTAAAATGTTTTGACAAGTTGCAAAAAGCATTCCTAAGCTAGTGGGGCAATTTCTAGCCCCACCCTTTTTTACGTGCTCGCTAAAAAGTAGGGGCTCCTATTTTTGAGGACAAAATTCCAAATAATCCCTTAGAAAAATAAAATTTTGTTCATGGGACCACCCTCTTCCTCAAAAATAGAGCTTAAGCCCCCCTCATGGGATCCCTGCCTAAGTTTCCTGAGAAATTTGTGGATTGAGCCTTCAGGGGGAAGAACTAAAATTGCTTGGGTGGTCATTTCTGCGGTTATTGTGAATGGAGTTTAAGCATGCATATCGTAGGACTTGCAAACAGTTATTTGCAGAGAGTTTAAGGTTTGAGAACAAAAATTCTCATGCCTAGGTGTTGGGATGCAAGTCTCAAACACACTAGAAATTGTTGAGGAAGAACATAGTCATAGGTACTAGCTATAGCAAGAGATGTTTAATCAGAAATTGGTGCTTGGGATGGTTGACAACAAAGTAAAAGTGGTCCCAATAACTACAAATCACAAATCTGTTGCGCTGCAATTGCCGTGAGTTCACCCAGAACACTTCACTATCATCCGCATACTTCAGATTGGGCTTTTCAGTTTGGCACTGAACAGAGGTGATATTAATTGCAAACTGGCTGCAGCAAAAGCCATAAATCATCAAAGATTTGATATGTTGGGGGCTTACATGTACACAACACATTTGAGGGATGAACAACCTTACCTAGCTATTTGTGTTAATTATGAGGCTTCTCCATGTGGTTCAGACCTTGTTTAATGCTCAAGAATCCACCAGCAACATCAGACATCACGCCATTTGCAGATCAGTCTATAATAATACAAATTTGGGTGGGATTTCAGTCACCCTTTAATCAAGACTGGTTGAGTTGTCTCAGCCTTGCCACCAACTAGAGAGCTGTAGCAACTAATTATTTGTTTATTCAACACTGTTTGGTCCCTCAATAAACACAACTTTATTCTTGGCTTGGTATGATTCCATGTTCTTGATGTTTTCAGTTGAGCAATGAATCCTTGCTACAAGTTGGGCGACATGGAAAGCTTAAGGGAGAGATTGTACAACTTGAACAAACTCGATGAGCAATGTTTGCAGGCACAGTGGGTCATTAAAGTTACACAAAATAGGTAGAAGGCCTGGCATGATAAGCACTTAAAATTAAACAAGTTTCAACTGGGCCAGTTAGTGGTGAAGTATAATGGACGAAATGAAATCAGACTTGGGAAGTTCAAAGTTAGATGGGTCGGACCGTACAAGCTACGGGAAGTTGGCGATAACGGGGCAATCAAGTTATGGATGCTGGACGGGAAAGAAGTACCAGACATGGTGAACGGGTCAACGCTAAAAATATATCATGAAAGAAATGTTACCCTGCCAATGAACAACTGAGAAAAGAACGATTATAAATACTGTATATATGTGAGATAAGTGAAGGTAGATAAAAGATAGAGTTGAACATAATCTTTGAATGCCACTACGAAGCAATAAAAGCAATAAAAGATCCAATTAGCAAAGGAGTATGAAAACAATTAATTTAAAAGTAGTCAACTAAGACTGTACGGCTTGGAAGGGAAGGAAGATAAAGAAAAAACACCATACGGATTAAAGGGAACATAAGTAAGGTTGTTGTATGATGGGCAAAAAGCAAATACGGGAAAATTAAACCGTATGGCCGTAAAGGAGGCACCAACACCAAGCATAAAGATTGTACGGTGTACGGAGGTAGGAAAGGAAGGAAAAAGTATAAAGATTGTACGATGCACGGCAACAAGAAAGGTAGAGCATAAGAAAGGCAAACATCGTATGACATATGGCGAAAAAAGCGAGACAGAGCACAAAGACCGTACACTGGACGGTGACAGGGAGAGAGAGAGCACAAAGGTCGTACAGTGTACAGTGATAATAGGGAACAAAGCAAAGTCCGTATAGTGTACGGTGAAAGAATTGAAGTGAACATGGCAACGGTGGAAGAGAGAGTCGAAGCAGAAACAAAGAAAAAGACTATACGACATAGCTTTCTGTATGGCTTATAGGGAATCGTATGGCTTGATTTCGTACGGCTTATACGCCAATTTGAAGTCAGAAACCAAATCTCGTACAGTGGGTAGTTTGGTCGAAGGTCTAGGTTATAAAGAAAGAAAAAGGACTGTACGACCTGAGTTTGTAGAGAAGAAAACAAGCCATACGGCCAGAAGCAAGGTGAGCCAACACGCAAGAGCAGACAATACCGTACGACCTTCGAAATGAGAAGAGGGTACATAGAAGGTACAGATAAATTATAAAACATCATTGCACGGCCGTATGACACAAGTTGATAAAAGGGTCGACACAGAAGAAGGGTGATAGCAGGTTCTAAAAAAAAAATGATGACAAATCAAAACAATCGAGAATGGAAAACGTATGGTACCAGAGGGACAGACATAAACAGGTAATGAAGAAAATATAAGCGGTTGGCAGAAAGAGTGTGAGATTGGAAGAAAATCACAAAAATGATGTGTTCCATAGAGTTTTGTTTGGGTTTGAGAGTGCTAATTTGATCTTGGCTGCGGGGGTGTTGCCCCTCGACCCTGCCTTATATTGCGACAGGGAGCGCGCCTGGGGCTCTGCCCCAGGACTTCGCGAGGGCCCTGCGCCTCGACCTCACTGGGGGCGATGCCCGCTAGACCCCCAGTTAGTTTAGTTATCAGTCGTGGGAAGTGTGACCAGTTGATGAGACCTAGAGCTTCTGCAAGCATGGAGTGTCTGTGTGTCAGAGGTGGAGAGAGCACTGGAACACGTCTTTTGAGAAGGATGCTACGCTTTGAGGCACTCGGAGTAGGTGTTTGGCGTAAGGCTGCCTTGGTGGATGCATAGAGAGCTCAGGAGGAGCTGATCATCTAGTTGAAGGCAGTAGAGTGACACTTGGAGTTTGGAAGCAGAGAAGGCAGCACAGGTGGCTATCAAGGTTAGCATGGCTAAGGTGACAGTATTGTATTAGCGGAGGTTACAGATGCAACGTGTTTTGGAGACCAATTTGGTGTAGGCATGGGAGAAATTTGAATGTGATGTGGTGGAAAAAGATCTATCATGTTAGTCACAGTTAGTGTATTCTATTTTGTTAACATGTCTCGGATATTTGGTAATTGTCATCCGGAGACAACTTTTCTTTTTGTGGGGGATGATGTTGTTGGTAAAATCTATAGTGTAGCCGACAGGTAGAATAGTATCCAAACGGGCGCGTGACGCTTGAGTCACCCCTTCGGGAACGTATATGTACACCGTTCGAAATGGACTTTGAAAGATCATTGTAATTGTTATAATCATTGTATTCGGATTATAAGCATTGAGTGCATATTGCATATATGAATAAAGTATTTGTTCTGTGTTGTATCGTGCTATACTACATGCGTTAAGTTTCTTTATCCTATACAGTAAACAATTACCTGTATTAATATATTCCAACTGAATAGCTCTTCTCTCCACCATGTCTCTTATGTAGTGGTAAGGAATTTCTATATGCTTGGATCTATCATGAAATACTGGATTCACGGATAACTTGACACAATTTTGGTTATCATAGTGAAAAGTGGTAGGTTTCATAGGCTCACAAACTAAGCTAGAAAGCAATTTTTGAAGCCACACTGCTTCTCTAGCTCCTATTGCTGCTGCGGTATACTCTGCCTCAATAGAACTTTGAGCAACTGAAGTTTGCTTCTTGCAAATCCATGAGATCATAGCT
Organism: Cupressus sempervirens; assembly: GCA_028749045.1. NCBI lineage: Eukaryota > Viridiplantae > Streptophyta > Pinopsida > Cupressales > Cupressaceae > Cupressus > Cupressus sempervirens. The sequence goes on along the minus strand of CM053790.1, from coordinate 860,817 downwards.
GATCCTAAGCTGAAACAACATCTTGATGTGCTCTTACTGTCTTTAACACTTCCGGCTCAATCAAAGTCAGTATATCCATGTAACTCCAAGCTAGTATTCTCATATTTAAGTTCATACCCAATAGTGCCTTGAAGGTACCTTAATATATGCTTCAAGGCAACAAGATGTATTTCACGAGGTTCACACATGAACTGACTTAATACATTTACAACATAGCATATATCAGGTCGAGCATTCACAAGATACAACAAAGACCCAATTCTTTGTCTGTATAAAGTGGGATCAACTAGTCTGGATTCAACACTTGCTTCCTTTAGCTTGTGTAAGTTGGTTTCCATAAGTTTTGACATAGGTTGACACTCCCACATTCCAATCTTTTCAGAATATCGATAGTATACTTCTTTTGATGTAGGGAGATATTCCCAGAGTTCTGACGAACTTCCAATCCAAGGAAGTAATGAAGAATCCCTAAGTTCTTCATGTCAAATTCAGAAGTCAAATCTTTCTTACACTAATTAATGAGATGGTCTTCTCCTGTAATCAGAAGGTCATCAGCATAAAGAATTAGAAGCAACATATCACCTTTAGTTACTTTAAAGTAAAGATTTGGATCAGCCTCATTCTCGATGAATCCAAAACTTAGAAGATATTTATCAATCCTTTCATACTAGGCTCGGGGAGCCTGTTTGAGTCCATATAGAGCTCTTTTCAGTTTACATACATAAGAGGCAACATCATGAGTCCTAAATCCTTCTGGTTGTTCCGAGTACATGTCTTTCTCAATTGTTCCATTTAGAAAAATAGTTTTTATATCCATTTGATAAATTTTCCAACCTTTAGCTACTACAATGGCTATTACAGTTATCACTGAAGTATACCTGGCAATTGGTGCAAAAGTTTATTCAAAGTCGATTCCTTCCTTTTGAGAGAATCCTCTAGCCACAAAATGAGCTTTATGTTTTTCAATGCTACCATCTGCAACATACTTAACTTTGAAGAGCCATTTGGATGAAACAACAAATTTTCCTTTAGGTCTAGGAACTATATCCCAAACATCATTTTTTAGTATGGACTGATACTCTTCCACCATTGCATCTTTCTAAACTTGATGTTTAAGTGCTTTTGAAGCATTAGAAGGTTCAGAGCTTGGAATCTTACACATGAATGCATTGTATGTTAATTTTTGAGGTCTTTTGCTTTCTCTGAATTTCCCGGAGGTGCTGCAAATTCATCTCCTTCCTCTATAATTTTTCTTGCCCAAAGTGACCTTTTAGAATTATTATCAAGATTCTCTTCTTGAGTCTCAAGAAGGATCTCATTTTCATTTGAAGTCTCTTCATGGTACTCCCTCTGCATCTCAGGAGCAAGAGCCTCTTCTAGAGAACGGGATAAGTCATTTGTATCTAGTTCATCTAAGATTTTGGCTCTTTTAAAAGCAATATCTTCTTCAAAGATGACATCTCTGCTAAGTTCTATTTGTTTCTGTCCAAGTATGTAGATTCTACACCCTTTTACAGTGTCACTAAAACCAATAAGAATTCCTTTCTTCCAGTAGCTGCTAACTTTGATAAGTAGGAGATAATTTTCATAGCAAGTCAAATTGTGATATTACTATCAGGGATTTAACTGTGTGATTTTTGAGTCAAACTCATTGACCCATGTTTCATGAGTAGTGATTCAACATGAATCCATCTCTCATGAGAATAAATGGAACACTTAGCGCTCATTGGATCTAGGTGATGCTCATAGGGGTGATGGATCTAGGTTCTAACTTTGTCATTTTCTCCTTAGGCACATGAATATACGCAGGACATCAAATATCCTTAAATGACTAATGTTAGGTTTCATTCCTGAAAATGCTTCTTCAGGAGTTTTGTTGTCCAAATGTGAGTGAGGACATCTGTTCTAAATATAGATTGCTGTATTAGATGCTTCAGCCCAAAATGACATGCTCAAGTTTTTATCATATATCATAGCCCTAGCAGCTTCTACAATGGTTCTATTTTTTCTTTCAGCAACTCCATTTTGTTGAGGATTGTAAGGAATTGTATTCTTTCCCATTATCTGGTCAAAGAATTTTAAAATTTTTTTTCGAGGAGTTTTTAGTGATAGTTTTGAATTCTTTAAATCTAGAAAGAATCTCTTCAGGTTCTGTGCACTTAAGGAAGTATAGTGTATTCTTTCCCATTATCTGGTCAAAGAATTTTTAAATTTTTTTTCGAGGAGTTTTCAGTGATAGTTTTGAATTCTTTAAATTTAGAAAGAATCTCTTCAGGTTCTGTGCACTTAAGGAAGTATATCCATGTCTTCCTTGAAAAATCATCAACAAATATCACATAGTACAAAAACCCTCCTATGGATGGTGTAGAAATGGGTCCACATAGGTTAGAGTGCACTAGTTCTAACACATCTTTAGTTTTGCTCAAACTATGAGGAAATGACTTTTTAGTGTTCTTTTCCAAGGCACAACCTTTGCAGGATTCATTGTGCATATGACTTAATTTGGGCATTCTAGTTACCAACTTCTCCATAGATTTTAGAGCATGAAAGTTGATATGACCTAATCTTCTATGCCATATTTCATTTGAATCTGAAGTCTCATGAACAAGTGCAAGATTTGTTTTAGTGCAAAGCTCATATAATAGTTCTTTTCGTACTCCTATTGTTAGAGCCTTCTTTATAGTTGATTTTTTAGCCCATGCTAGTACTTTGGCTTCCATAAATGTAATTCTATAACCATTATCTTCAGGTGCTGATATAGATATTAAATTCATTTTAATACCTGGTACATATAGAACTCTAGAAAGCTGAATAGATTTTCCGGATCTCAATTTGATGGTGCAGGTCCCAATTCCTTTTACGGAATGTACAGTATCATCCCCAGTTGTAACTTCTTCATCTATTTCTATTTGCATGCTTTCTAGGTTATCTTGATATCTAATGATGTGTTTTGAAGATTCACTGTCAATTATCCACGCGTTGGACTTGGTTGATATTTGACTAGACAATGTTGAGTAGAAGGCATATTTGTCAGAATTTTGATCTTCGATTGATTTATCAGTTTTGGCAAATGATGCTTAAAGTTTTGATTAATCAGGACAATTTAGTGCATAATGTCCATATTGATCAGATTTGAAACATTGAATTTTGGATAAGTCTTTCTTCTGTTTTGATTGTCCTTTTCCATGAAAGTTTCTTTTCCTTTTGGTGTTCTTCTTACCTTTCTTATGAGAGTTGGTGTTAAGAACATGAATGTCTTCATCTAAGGTTTTATGTTTTCCTTTAATCATTAATCTTGATTCTTCTTGAAGACAATCAGATCTCAATCAATCTAGTCTTGGGATTTTAGATCTTGCACTTATACCTTGTACAAAGGACTTCTAGGAATTTGGTAGTCCTCCTAACGCTATTAGGGATAGCTCTTGGTTGCCAATCTCATAACTAACTAAAGATAATTGATCTCTTAATTCTGTGATTCTTAGAAGAAGGCGTTCACTGTTTCTCCTTTATTCATGTTGATATTATTCATTTGTCTTTTAAGAGCAAGTTTTCTACCAGTGTTAGTTACTGTGAATGCATTTTCAAGAGTTTCAAACATGCGATATGCTGTTGCATGTTTTGCCACAATAGGCACTATATGATCTCGAACATCATCCACGATTATCATCATGGCCTTCTCATTATTTTTGATCCATAGAGTTTTCTCTAGATCATCTATAGGTTCTTCCTTTTCTTCTCTTACAAAGGATTCTAATTTGTTTTCTTTTAATAGCATCATTATACGAAGTTTCCAAGATTCGAAGTTATCAGCACTTGTAAGGTGGTGTTCGAATCTAACATGTTTGTCATCTTGAAGAGTAATGAGGGACTGCAATTTAATGTGAAATCTGATCTCTTAAATTTAATGAGATCTCTCCTTAACAAGGCTCTGATACCATGTAAAGTTTCTTACCAGATTTCAATGTGAGGCTGAGTAATATACAACTTTGATTGCAGGTTTGAACATAGATGTTGCTGAATTTGATTTTTTACAGAATCTATATATGTTAGTGCAGAAATAACAGTGATAACAAAAATGTTCTTGACCTTGAGATGCTATCGATCCTTTGATATACTTGCATTAATTGATTTCAGTGCCTTGTTATGTTGGGCAGATCGAATATACATATAACACGGAAAGGTGGAAGGGTGAATGGGCATGTCTCTGAATGGTGACATGACCATTCACCATTAAACCGATTCAATGTTTGTTTATCATATCCGATTTTAATTAGACTTAACACAAGTCTTAAACATGTATAACTGATCATAATGAACTCGATTCCTATGCAGCCCGATATATAGATCGATAATGATCTTAAATCAAAGGAATAAGTTTCGATCATGTTTGAGATGTGATCTCAGAAGATATATATATGTTCACTGGTTTCAACTGTATCGAGCATATGCAAAATTTCATATATTGTCATTATATATATATATATATATATATATATATATATATATATATATATATATATATATATATAAATATGTACATCATACTGGTCTACATATATACATATGTATATATAGATCTAGATCACAGTTAATGTCAGACTGAAGCTACATGCTTTAACACAACAAAAATCAGTTACATCTGAAGGGAATTGAGGAAGTGACTATTAATTCGGAGAAAAGGTTTGATGATGAGGCCAAATATGACAATAATACGATGAAATTGTCTTTTCTCCATAAGGCTAAGCTGAAAGTTGATGCCTCTCTCCAGGTCGATTCGTGGCTCTATAATGAAATCATTGTACTCAAGAAAAAAATGGGGGAGCTCCAGAGAGAACTGGATGAAAAAATGAAGAGAGTCCAGTTGGAGAATTAGGTAGGAAACATCCTTGACAGGTTAAAGGCCTACGAAATGGAATCATGCCAACTGGTAAAGGATAGTGGACAACGAATGGACATGGGAGGTTTAGGTTTTGAACCCATGACCTCCTACATGCTATTAAACACTCTTATAGCTTGTCAATTTATTAATGGAGTTGAAATCTTAAGTTATTTGCCCCAAGCTTTAGGAGAATCATTATTACGAGCTCTAATATAACAATACCTTCTGTAATCAGCTCGCCATTCTTAGCTGCTACTCTAAATGTCAGCTCCTCAAAACTATTGCTAGTCATTCACTCTTGCTCCTTGCATGAGTCTACAACTACTTGTACCTCTGTCACTAGTTCCTGAACGACTTATTGTTTGTTGACCATTAATTTTGATACTTGAAATATGTTTCCTGAGAGGAAATAACTCCATACTCATATAATACATCTAGATCAACATTAGGCATCATTTTCCAAACGCTCAAGTCTTCGTTCAAAAAACCTTCAGCAGCTGGTCGAACAATGTGAAGAGCTCATTCAACTTGGCGATAGATTCCCTGATTTGCCTTAACATTTTGAATGTATCCTTGATCACCTGCACACCTTGTGACTCAATCTGGCTGCTTTAGTTATTTATTGCATTGGTCTTGAACCCAATTTGTTTTGCATATCAGATTGACATCTATGGAAGAGAAGAAGCGATGAGATCAACTCATTGTGAAGAGTTGTCATCTTTTGAATTGTCTCAAATAGGTAAGCATTTTCCTCCTTGAGATGACTTTTCTAATCCCATATTTGATCATTCTTCCTGGATAATAATGCTACTGCATCATGCGCATCTTGTTGGCAATTGAGCCACGTTAGCTTCCCAAGTTCAATTTTCATAAAATGTAATTAGAAGCCCAAAATTCTTTCAGTGGTTTGTCAACCAAAGGCTCAACAACTTCAACATACTTGACTTTATTCTGATCAACTGTGATCCTTGAAGCTGTTTTTGCTCTTTTGATCTTAGAAGGCTTCACCCTGTTGAGTTGCTTAAAATCAAAATCCTCTAGAGGAGCTTCCTGTTTCTTTTTCTTTAGAGTAATCGAGTAAGCCATAGAGGGAAAGTGAAAGAATCATCTTTAGAAGTGATCGTAGTAGCCATAGTAGACATTGATGCTGACCGCACAAATATTGTAACTATGGATGGAGTCTCAATTCGAATAGCAATAGGTGCCTAATTATTCTATGAAGCCTTAGCAATGAAATGCTCAAACTGTGCAATAAAGGTATCAAGGAAAGTTATAGATACATCTGATAGATTGCGGAAAGAATAATACGCCTCAAACACATTCTCCAAGCTATAAAAAATGTACTTCTAGAGTGAATGCTAGAGCAACATAGGAAATGGGCATCACAGATGTGTCTACTAGAGGATCCACTTTATTAATGTGCAATGTGGAGATGGAATCCACATCTGTATCAAGTGAAGACATGGGAGCCTCATTGGACATTGCTACTTGCAGGCATCACAAATATGCTACAACACGAGTTATCTTAGGAATAGGCTTCTCTTGTAGCTCGTCTTTACTGGTCACAACTTGAATTTTCTTAGGCTTTGCTGCAACATCTGTCTTAGGTGCTTTGACTGTGGCCTTGCCCCCTTTGATTGTGAGCTTTGGAATCGCTATAATCTCTAATGCAAAAGCACCATCCTTAACCTTTCCCTTGATTTTTGACTTTAGTCCAATTGGACCAGCAATATCAAAATCTTTTCTTGGCTTAATCTTGATACAACTTAATTTTCTTTTCTTTCGCATACTAGCTAAGACAGGCTAGAATCTATTCTAGATAGATGTACTTCCATTCAATGACTAGTAATACGGCAGAATAGGAAGACTCTCAACTCGATGCTTATGGTACTTAGGATCGAGGAATTCATCATCATCCTCGACACCATTAGGAATTTGAGCTAGATTGAATTCTACAATTTGCTTTAGGGTTAGTGTGTAGTTAATCTTATTGATCTCCACCTTGGTGGGCATGTCAGTCCAAATGTCCTCAAGGCGATGAATGTTTATAAAGCTTCTTTTCATTTTATCATTCATGCATCTATAATCAAAGTAGCTTCTGGACATGAACTTATTAAGGGTGATTTCCTTAGGTTAAGCTTCCATGTACTTAGCCTTAGGAACAATAGTCAAAGTGCATCCTCCAATTTGAAGGTGGTTCTACAAAGAAACCTCACCCTAGGCTTGTGTGAAGTAGACTAATATGCTTGGACAACCATGAGCTGTCTTGTGAGTTCTATGAGGATGATCCTGTTAGTGGGGTGATGAGGAAGTGTATAAGGCTCACCTTGGAAATAGCCAACCCTTATGTAAGTGAAATTGGGAAATTGAAGAAACAAACAACCCTATTCATTCACTTTTCCCCATGCTTCATCTGACACTCGTTTCTTTCGAAGATATTTGTTAAAGAGGCACATGAAATGTCGAAAGAAGGCATCTTGGACTCTTTTGTAGTAAACCCGACTTGGTCTTATGGTTAACTGTTCATAATATTCCCAAACTGGCACTAATGATCTGTCACCCCTGGTTGAGAGACTAGAATAGGATCCCAAATAAATTGCAATGTAAACCAGGTAAGACTTCTTGTAAAATGTGAGAGTAATAGTGACTTGGGATAGTTGCTCACAGTGTGTATCATTAATGAATTCACCTCTGAAGATCCTGTCTAGATCTTACAATCAAATAGATCAATTTGTACACGGTTCATAGACATTGAACTCCCTAAGGCCCCCAATTTTGCTGAGTAAGGTGATCAAGTCATTGATCTCCTCATGAAAGTCTGATTTGTGGATCACCTTTGGTTGTCTTTTCAAATAGGCTCTTTTGTTCACTAACCAATTTTCATTTATAAACCTTATGCAATCTAGCTTGCCCTCGTTCCTTCTCTTAAAGGTCTTTTCCTTTGTTATATCAATGCGAATTGAAACAAGTGGGACCTTGAAGATTTCGTTTATAGTATCTGGATCTACACTGATAATGGTGTTCCCATCACTATCCTTGATGGTCCTAGACTCATAATCAAAATGTTGTGCACATGCCATCACGAACTTAGGTTCTAGAGTAGCTACTAGAAACGTTGAAACCAAATATATATGACTTTGAATAACAAAATCCATTTCTTTCTTCGTGGAGGTTTCAACTCTTTTGAGGAATTCAGCCATGTCAAGGTGTCCCAAGTTTCGTGTCTCTAATCTCATCACCATAAGAGGCCACTTGGGAGGGCAAGAAAGAGTTTTGGTATTTGTCATATTGATACTTCATTTTCTTCTTTCCCTTTGGAGAGACTTGCTATTCTAACATAACAAGAACACATGTGGATAAAGCTGCAATATGAAAGTCCCATAATGGAAGGACATCTTCATATGGCATGGATGAATAGGAACATGTGACCAACAGTCACCAAAACGACTCTAACTTCAAGATGACTACTCCGATCATCATGCACACTTAGGACAAGGTTCCCCAATATGTCTCCAACATATCCCCAATTGTGCAAACTATAACTCCACCATTCTGAGCTTGAAGCCCTTGCATACCGGATTGTGGACTACCCTAGGATGCTCCCGCATTAGACACCCCAGGTGCAAAGATGTTCTCAATAGTTGGAAGAACATCTTTTAGGGTTCATCACATAAACCTCAAACTGGTTCTTCACATACATGTCTTCCACTATATCAGCTTGCACACTCTTGCCTTTATTCCACTTTTGCAACTCCTTTCCAGCAACTATCAACTTCTTATTTGTCTTTGGTGTTTTATAGGTTGGCTTTTGTAATGTTCCTGACGACTCCAAGTTGAGCAAGTTGTAGAATCTCGAATGGCCGTATGGAAGTGGCCAAGAGTGCACTGACAGGGAAGATGTACAGATTGAATTGGAGGGGAAAAGTAGAGCCATACGGTGGATATTTGTTTGCCGTACGCTAGAGTCTATGTTTTCGTATGGGAGTGCCAATGGAGTACGAACAAAAGGGAGATAGAGGTGGCTGTATGGTGGGGAAATATAGTTCGTACAGTGGGAGAGGAGTGAGCCGTATGGTGAGATAAGGTGGCCCGTACGGTGGGGAAATAGGCCGTATGAAAGCTGACAGTGATTGGAAGGGCTGTAGGGAAGGTCATACGCCAATGTGGGAAGATGCTAAGTGTGCTGTGAGTGAATGGAGGGTACAGGGAGTTGGTGAAAGATGCGAGGGGGAGTGGAGGCCGTATTGGCAATGTTAGGGCCGTACGAAATTGCCTAGAGATTGCAGTGTTTGAGCCACAAGAATAAATGCAACACATTCATACGGAATACTAGTAGATCGGACACAACAATAGAAAACTTGAATGTGAATAATCCCTTCAATAATTAACAAAGATGATGCTCCAACTTGCCAGATTCGAGCAAAGTAATACATGCAACAACGGAATAGGGTGAGGGTTGAATCCCACCAAAACCGCACGAGCCAAATAGGGAAGATCTTTCACTTCCGAAATGGCGAAATATAGAGAACTCCAACAGGCATTCGTAGTATAGAGAAAATAATCCAAAAGCATGCCTACAAACTATCTACAAGTTGTGCTTAAATACTCGTCAGGAAACTTTTTGAGGGTGTACAAAGATAGCCGACGGCGACACAAACTACGGAAACAAAATAAAAATGGGTCTGAGATACATTAAATCAATCGGCCCGTTACAAAAGTTTGATTTACTATTTATTTTTTATTGGGAACATTTCAGTCCTCTTGTTCCAAATTTTGCTTGTCTTCAAGCAAATGCAACGTCGGGTATTGGAGTCGCCCTCCCACATCACGTCGTCCAACGGCAGGTGTCGCCAGTGTACCAAGTACTATGTCATAGTGCGGTTCTGTAGGGCCCTCTCACGTACTTCAAGGATTTCAGTAGGTTCCAAAATGAGCTTTCCTTCATTGAGTGGCAGAAGGTCAGTAGCAACTGTGACATTTTGCCCTACGGCTTTTTCAGACAAGAGACATGGAAGACATTATGAATATGACTACCCTCCGGAACTTCCAACTCATAAGCAACTTCGCCAATACGGCGAGTTACACGATAGGGGCCATAGAATCGAGGTTTCAGTTTTTTTTTCCCTTTTTCTTCAGTGAGGATTATCGATATGGCTGGAGCCAGAGATAGACTAAATCCCCCATTTCGAAACTTCTCTCTATTCTGTCTATCGGCATACATCTTCTGTTGATTTTGTGCCCTCTGTAGATTTTCCTTCAAGCATCTTAGAATGTCTTGTCCCTCCTGAAGCCAGTCCCTCGTCCTTGGTGCGCGACTGTCGCCCAGAACTGTGTCGATGAAGGAAAGGGGTTTGTACCCATATAGAGCTTTGAAGGGTACCATTCTGATGGACATGTGGTAAGTGGCATTGTAGCAATATTCTCCCAGATGGATCCATTTTACCTACGCTCGCTGTTGTGCCGAAACATAGCTCCAAAGGTAGCCTTCGAGCCATTTGTTCACAATCTTTGTTTGTCCGTCTATCTGTGGATGGTAACTTGTACTTGGCAATAGTTCTGACCCTGCCATTCGAAACAATTCTATCCAAAAGATACTGATGAATCATCTATCCCGATCATTGACGATGTTTCGGGGTAACTCGTGTAGACGAAAGACTTCTCTAAAGAATAGATTGACAACTTGTGCGGCCTGAAGGTCGGAGTGGATGATGAAGAAATGTGCATACTTTGTCAATCTGTCAACCACCACGAAAATACAATCCTTTTCGTTCACCTTGGGAAGCCCTGTTATGAAATCCATCAATATACTTTCTCACTTACGTTCGAGAATTGGCAAAGGTTGTAGCAGCCCGACAGGTAGAGTATGTTCGGACTTGTTCTGCTGGTAGACCGTACACTCTCTTACATACTGCAACACGTCCCCTTTAAGTCCTTTCCATGAAAGCCTATCCTGAAGACTTCTAAGTTTTGAGGAAACCTAGGTGTCCAGCTAGGGGTGAGTCGTGGACTTCCTTCAAGATTTTTTGCTTTAGTTTGGATTCTAGCACCAAATATATCTGGTTTTTATAGTAGATGATGTCATCCACCACTCTGTACTGATCATCGTGGGTGTGGCCATCCATTATTTCACAAGCAAATGTATTTTTGAAATATTCCACTAATAGATGTGCCTTCCAGGTAGCTGAAATTTGGTCTAGTGAGCAGAAGGTGGGTTTTTGGGACAAGACATTTGCAACCACATTGTTTTTCCCTTTCACATATTCAATGTCAAAATCAAAAGCTTGAATCTTGCTTACCCATTTTTGTTGCCGTTCGTTCAAGTCTCGTTGCTCCAGAAAATATCTCAAATTGTTGTGATCCGTACGGACGACAAACTTGGCACCCACCAGATATTGCCGAAACTTGGTTAATGCATGAACGATGGCCAACATTTCTTTATCGTAGATGGAATACAGGCGTTCTATTGGCGTAAGCTACTTGCTCTCATAAGCGATGGGGTGTCTATCTTGCATCAGTACCGCTCCAATGCCTTCCTTGGATGCGTCGCACTCCAAAATGAATGGTCGAGTGAAATCAGGTAGTGCAAGGACTGGACGAGTGCTCATGGCCCTTTTCAGCTTATCAAAGGTGAGTTGTGCCTTTTCATTTCACTGGAAAGACCTCTTCTTTGTTAGATCCATTAAGGGTGCGCTGAGCTGAGAGAATCCTTTAACGAACCTCCTATAGTAATTGCACAGTTCGTAAAATTTTCGCAAATATGTGAGTGATTTTGGCGAAGGCTAGTCAAGGATAGCCTGAATCTTCTCCTGATGCACTTGAACTTCGTATTTATTGACTACATGCCCCAAGTACAATATTTCTGTCATACCAAATTCACATTTGGACTGCTTGGTGAACAAGGACTGTTCCTCCATGATACTTAGAACTTCATTCAGATGCTTTAGGTGCTCCTCCCATGTCCTACTATAAATAAGAAGATATCAAAGAATACCAATAAATACTTACACAATTGTTTGTTGAAGATGCGGTTCATGCATGATTGAAATGTAGCAGGTGCATTGGTCAATCCAAACGGCATGACCAGAAACTCATAATGTCCGTAGTGACAACGAAAAGCCGTCTTCTCCACATATTCTTCCCTCATGCGCATCTGATGGTATCTAGAACGAAGATCTATTTTTGAAAAATAGATTGTGCCATGCAATTCATCCAGTAGCTCATCTATCCTTGGAATGAGATATTTATTCTTTATTTATTTTTGTTCAACGCGCGGTAGTCCACACACATGCACATCGTCCCGTCCTTTTTAACCAATACCACAGATGATGTGAATGGGCTAGAATTGGGACGGATCCATCCTTTCTCAAGTAATTCTTGAATCGTCCTTTCAATCTCATTTTTGAATTTCTTAGGGTGGCAGTACGGTGTGGTTATGACTAGCTTTGCTCCTAATTCCAACTCGATAGTGTGTTCAAACTCTCGATGAGGTGGTATGCCAGGAGGAATATCCATGAAAACTTTATCATGTCTACTTAAAATATCTTGAAGTTCATCCTGTGGAGGTGTTTGACGCCCCTTTATAGGTTCCGCCGAGATAAAACAATGCGCAGCCCACTCAACGTCATCATGCTGAAAAATTGCCTCCATCCAATGTGTAGAAATTTCCTTTGGACCTTCATTTGCCATTCCTCAGAGGACAACCTTCTTTCCGTCAACAACAAAAGTGAAGTCCATCCATTTGAAACTTTGAGTGTATTCATCAAATGTCTCCATCCACTGTATGCCAAGAATAACTTCCATGTCAGCTAGGTCCACTATGAAGAAATCCTCAGTCACCGTGTGATTCGCCATTATGATACTCAACTGAGGAACAAAGTGCGTGCAAGGTAGGAAAGTCCCTCCGGTGACCTTGACCTGAAAGCCTGTGTGTGCCTTCGTAGGTAGACTTTTTCGTTTTACCAAGGATGAGTTTATGAAATTTAGAGTAGCTTCGCTATCCAACATCATCGTAAACCTTTGTCCTTGAAGGGTACCCCTTACATGAAAAACTGTGCACCTCGGGCTACTAGCCAAGGCAGTTGTTCCTCCGCATTGTACCAAGGCTGCAATTTTCTTCGTACGGTTTAAACAGACCATGTTGGTGTCATTGTGGGGTTGGTTATCTTCGATCAACATTTCTTCCTGTTCGTCCTCATCATCAGACACGACCTCAATGTAATCGATCTTTCCCTTTCCGAGGCATCAGTGGCCAGGCTCCCAAGGTCCCTTGCAATTGAAACACAATTTCTTCCTTTGGAGTTCTTGTTTGGTAGCTTCATCCAATGTCGGCTTTTTGGGCAAAGGTTTGTTCCTCAGAAACGTCGGTGGTTTAGAATGTGAGTAACTTTGAGAGGATGATGTCGATGACGATGCCGTACTCTGTGCTTTATTGATTGCTTTTGACAGGGTGGCAGGATTGAACCCCTTTACCCAACCTTTTAGAGGTTCTGTCAGTCCGTCCATGAAGAGCACTACCCGTCTTCTTTCAGAAATGTCTGTGACCAAAACAGAGAGTTTCTGAAATTCTGCAATGAACTGATTGACTGATCTAGTTTGTTTCAGTTGTGCCAAATCTTTGAAATTGAGCTCCGGATCTTTACCATCAAATCGTTCTATCAATCTCTCCGTGAGTTCTACATTAGTATTTATTTGATCATGCCCTAATGTGATGGTGCTGTGGTGCCACCATTCATGCGCAACTCCCTCCAAGTGCAGTGCGGCGAATTTGATTGCTCCTTCTAGCATAGGATTCAGATGGAAGTAGGTATCATCTTTCATTACCCACGCTTGTGCAGATATGGAACCAGATCCATCAAATGGAGACAGATTTACCTTACTCAACTTTCTTCTAAGATCATTGTTAAAGTATCCTCTGTTTTCGCCTCCTAAACATCTCATTCTCAGATCCGTGTAATCTTTGTAGGATATATCTTCTTCAAGGTTTGCATTCTTCCAGTCTTCTCTCAGTTGTTCTTGCATCTCTTCGAAGGTTGGTTGTCTCCCTCTGTGTTGTGCCTCCATTCGGGGTGGAAAAGTCGGCATGGAAGGTCGAAAGCGTGTTGGCTGAGAGTTTGATTTACTTGACACTGAGTTCGCACTGTGACCATTTTGTTCTCTGGATATTTTGTTGTCTGCCAACTTCTTGAGAGTTTCTTCCATGAGTCATTGCGTATCAGTGATCTGTGCTTGATTCCTGGCAAGTTCCCTTAGTAGTGCCATAAGTTCGGCAGCGGTTGGTTCCAATTCGACAACCATTCGATCAACGGAATGTGTCCTCTTTTGGCTATAAACTCTTGTTCACTGTCTACAGGTTGGCAGGATCAAAGCGCTTTGATACCATTGTAATGTTCCTGATGACTCCAAGCTGAGCAAGTTGTAGAATCTCAAATGGCCATATGGAAGTTTCCAAGAGTGCACTGATAGGGAGGATGTACGGAGTGAATTGGAGGGAAAAAGTAGAGCCGTACGGTGGATATTTGTTTGCCGTACACTAGAGTCTATGTTTCTGCACAGGAGTGCCAATGGAGTACGGATGGAAGGGAGATAGAGGTGGCCGTACGGTGGGGAAATATAGTCCATACGGTGGGAGAGGAGTCAGCTGTACGATGAGATAAGGTGGGGAAATAGGCTGTATGGAAGTTGGCAGTGACTGGAAGGGCTGTACGAAAGGCCATACGCCAACGTGGGAAGATGCTAAGTGTGCTATGAGTGAATGGAGGGTACAGGGAGTTGGTGAAAGGTGTGAGGGGGAGTGGAGGCCGTATTGGCAATGTTAGGGCCGTATGGAATTGCCTAGAGACTACACGGAAAGTGTTTGAGCCACAATAATAAATGCAACACATTCATACAGAATACCAATAGATCGGACACAACAATAGAAAACTTGAATGTGAATAATCCCTTCAATAATTACCAAAGATGATGCTCCGACTTGCCAGATTCGAGCAAAGTAATACATGCAACAACGGAATAGAGTGAGGGTTGAATCCCACCGAAATCGCATGAGCCAAATAGGGAAGATCTTAATAGGGTGAGGGTTGAATCCCCGTGAAACTGCACGAGCCAAATAGGGAAGATCTTTCACTTCCGAAATGGCGAAATATAGAGAACTCCAACAGGAATTCGCAGTATAGAGAAAATAATCTAAAAGCATGCCTACAGACTATCTACAAGCCGTGCTTAAATACCCGTCAAGAAACTTTTCGAGGTGTACAAAGATAGCCGACGGCGACACAAACTGCAGAAACAAAATAAAAATGGGTTCGAGATACATTAGATCAATCGGCCCATTACAAAAGTTTGATTTACTATTTATTTTACAACAGGAACATTACAGCTTTCCACGTTGATCTCTAACCCTTTGAGAATCTTTCAACTCAACTTGGCTACCAAAACTCAGGTTCCTTCTACCGAGTCCTCAATTCTGCAAAGGAATTAGGGAAAGCTTTGTGCCACCCTTCTCAACAATAAATACATTCTTGACACAATCATGCACTGCTCAACAATCATATTGCCAAGGTCTACCAAGCAATATGTGACAACTACTCATGTCCACAATGTCACACAACACTTGATCAACATACTGTCCAATCTGAAAATTAACAAGACATTGCTCCTTCACTTCCAAAGCATGTTCATCTTGTAACCAACTGATCCTATAAGAACAAGTATGTCTCTCCCTCTTTAAACCAAGTTTTTAAACCATCTCCTCAACAACTAGATTATCAGTACTATCAACATCCACAATCACATTCCAACATTTATCTCTAGACTTACAATGAGTCCTAAACAAATTCCTTCTTTGACAAGATTCCAATATCTTGTTACCAAGCAACACTCTTCGAATCAACAAATTATCCCCCTCATGCTCATTTATTGAATCCACGTTCTCATTCACCACAACTACTCTTATCACCAGCTTTTCTGTCAGCATTGGGACATTCAAAAGCTCTATCCTTCTTCACCAAATTTGAAACAATAACCTTTAAATGAACGTTACCTGTTCTTCTCTTTTTCTGAACAGGTTTTGGTTCATCCTCAACAATCTGTTATCCTTCTTTGAGTGTTCTTTCTTTTCCTTCCCTCGAGAGTTGCCTTGATGTCTTCTCTTCAACTTCTCTTCTGCTTGTAGAGCAAACTGATAATTATCCTCAACTGAAGCAATATTCAACATATCAATCTCATCTTGGTTATTGAATCTCAAGCCATTAATATATCTAGCCACCTTTTCTTTAAAAAGTTCCCCATGCTCAGACCAAAAAGTCAACTTGTAAAACTCCTCGATATCATCTTTCATAGACATATCCTTTTGTTTCAGATTTTGCAATCTTTTAAACAACTCAAGTTCATAATCAGCAAGAATGAACTTAGCCTTCAATTTTGTCACCATCAATCTTCGTCTAGTGATCTTCATTTCACCTTCTTCTTCTCTATCCCACCACTATTCTTTCCACCATAAAGCAACATGTCCTTTCAACTTAGTCTGTGCCAACGTTACTTTGAGCGGATCTCTAATATCCTCTAACTCAAAGTAGTCTTCTAATTCACCAATCTAATCAATCAGGGCTTCAGGATTCAAAGGACCTGTGAAATTAGAAACATTCATCTTATGCTTAAGCTTCAATTGAGATCCAGATTCATCCAACCAACTAGGTCTGTCTTCCATAGGTCTCTCCATGTGATCAGTTCTATCTTCACCACTAGATCTAGTAGCTTCAAAGTCTTCAACAACTTCCTCATAACCATCTTTAGTACCCACATTCTGGGTACACCAGCAATAGCTCTCATGATCTCATTCTTCGTCAACTCCATCTCAATTCTGAAATCTGATCTAACATTCTCTAAAATTCTAGTTTCCACAACATCATAGAGATGATCAATCACCCTAGCGTCCAATCTTCTCGAAGGCATCTTCCAATCACTTGATGCAGTGCAAGGTAGGAAAATCCCCAAAGTAGATGTCCAAGCCCCCAACAAATAATCACACATCGGAATATAAACAATAACATAGAGATTTAGATCCAAATAATCCAACTCTCATAATAGAATCATAAAATTACATCCAACATGTCCGACTGTAAGGCCTTCCAGGTTATGGTTAAATATAAAGCAATTACAATAGTAATTTTGCAAGACCTCGCAAGATCCAAACTCCTAGCTAGCCCAGACTCACAATTCGGCAGAAAACCCCAAAAAGAATCTAAACTTGTGCTTGCAAGCCACCAAGCAACCTTCTTGTTTCCCAAACTCACACTTGCTACTAGCTCTGCTAAATTTCGCTCCTCTCGGCTACTCCATCTTCCTCATGTTGAATGGAAAATAATCACCCAAGGCAAGACAAGACCCCCCTACTTATAATAAACCAAGCCATAAGTCGGCCTAGCATAATAGACATTAAATAAGCACTCACATTAAATACACCCTCAAGCCACAAGTTGGCTAGGTTACAAACATTAAATTTATGAAATAGCTAAATACTTAGGACAAGCCCCAAGTTTACAATGCACAACTAATTCGTACGACAACATGAAAGTATGTGCCCTTAGGCATAGATCCACGTGCCATCAAACTATCCAAATCCAAGAGTGTGTATGTCAACTCCCACGTATCGAAGCTCACGAATACAATCTCCAAAGTCTGCTAGTAAATTAGGAACACGCGACCAATAGTCATCAAAATGACTCTAACTTCAAGATGATTACTCCAATCATCATGCACACTTAGGACAATGTTCCCCAATATGTCTCCAACATATCCCCATCACACAAACCATAACTAAACCATTATGAGCTCGAAGCCTGTGCATGCAAAATTGCGGACTACCCTAAGATGCTCTTGCATCAGTGTGCTAGAAAACTGTGTGCATTTCTAGAAGGTTTATAGAGCCATGTCAATTCTAGGACATTGTAAAATGGCCTTGTGCAGAAGTAGGATAGTAAAACAATACAAAAGTAGTGTACGAGAAGGAAAATAGTCTTATTTTTTCTCCATTTCTTCTTAAATTAGGTATTTGAAGGTAACTGCTTGTGTTGTGCTCTATCTTGAGTTGTAAGATCAAAATCATGGTTTTTGGCTTCTTGCGTGAAAATTATGTTGGGTGATGTTTTGCAATTGACAGTTTTTAAGATCAATTGCAAAACAATGATTCTAACCAAAACATGTGAGTCAAAGTCTCTCCTATTACTTAGGGAAGGCTCCCCCCTCTTATTGCCACCAAAATGAGCAAAACAATTAACTACTATTTATGCTAAGCTAAATAAGGGTGGGACATTCATCCTATTCTCTTATTTCAGAATAGATGTTACTATTACAATACAATCTTAAAGAAATAGTGTAATTCATTTACACAGTATCTTTTCGAGCAATATTTTGATAAACAAAAGATTAGATGTAAGAATAATCTTCAATGTACCAACATTTTATGTAACTAAGAAAATCATGAAAGATCAAAGTCTTTCCATGGCTCCTTAGAGTTTTTGAGAGCAAGGTTGAAGCACATGTGCAACTCAAAGTCTCCAACACGTATAGCACCTTGCATGCACAAACAAAGAAAATGAAGCAACACAAAGTCTGCAAGCTATTCTTTTGCTTGAGTGTCCTATGTTGATCTCAGACTTAATAAGCAGATCAAAGTCTGCAAGACCAAATCTGAATCAATATTATAACTATGAATGCAATATGCAACTCAGAGTTTGCAAGATTGAGTTCAAATCCCTTTTGATCAATAGCACTAGAATCATGATCAACTTAAGAAAATGTTGTCACACCACAGTTTGGATTGGCACAAAGTCTCAAAACAACCTGCCTCTTTTATTCAAAGCAATATAATTTACATCTAGGCGCAAAATGTTAGAGTGCATATACAAACTACCAGAGTTTTTTTGCATTGCCAAAAGATGAAATTGTTAAAATTTAAACCTATTGTAATAGCACTTATTGATATGTGTGTGTTTCAAGATACATTCTCAATAAATATGTATATAATATTAAAAGAGACATGTCTCTTTAATTCTCATTAGTTGTTAATTAATATTTGCTTAAGGTATTATCATGATTAAAATATGTGATAATAATCTATACACACACACACTCTTTATTATCAATAATACTAATGCTCCATGATAATGATAGTGTAGGATAGATATCAAGTGTTTAAGGCCAATAGTCCATTTAACCATTTGATTTCATCGATTTGGAATCATCCGATTGAAGCTACAATCATTAACACCCTCTCTTAGCTAGGGAGGACGAAATCTATCCAAATAAAACAACATAGTTTACAATTGTTACCTCACGATAAATCAGGAGTATGAAATGCTCAAGAATATCAATGGTATGCCCAAGAATATCGATCGTATGATATTCACCATACTCGTATCTTTTCTTGGTATACGCAGGTCTTATGATGTCTACTAGAGAAAATATTTGCACATGGTGTCTCCATATACTAAGTCTCATAGCATTCATTATGTCATATCTCAGTAACCTAGATACATGGGATATGCACTATTAGATTGTATGGCATTGTTCGGGGATATCTTGATTTGGAGATATCCACCATAATGATATTAGGAGTAATGGCCTGCAAATATCAAGTCTCATGATAGTTACCAAGTACTTAGAGTAATGGCCTACTTATATCAAGTCTCATGATATTCACCAAGTGCTCAAGATGTCCATAAGATATGTGCACACATATCACCCATGCAATACTTACCATAGGGACATTATAATCATGGTTTGCATTGATATTAACCCCACATGATATATCTATAGAATACAACTTGTAGATACCTATGTGTCAATATCTAGCTCTTAGTTGATATTGATTTACAAGATATAATCTATCACAATCTACTTAGATATCAACCATTTGATATCCATCATGATAGAAGGTTAGACTATTGTAAGATCATTGCATTACTATAGTAACCACAAACAAACATCGATGAAATATTGTCACCTTCCAGAGGTTTCCACAAAGTCATGTAATAACTCAATTGCCATCCACCATGAACATTCCCAGAGGGTGGAACAAAGGCTTTCACCTCAAACTTTTCTCTCACAGAGAAAAATCTCATTTAGAGTACATCTCAGGTAATCACTCATGTTAAAGTTTGCCTCTGAATAAGGGCTTTGCTCAATTACTTTGAATTTGTCTTCAGTAATGTATAAAATTCACTCTGGCACGAGGCTTGGAGAAAATATCGGTTGTCAGATGTTTAGTGATAATGTACTCTAAATGAATAACTTTCTAAGAATCCATCTATGGTTTAGGCATTTGCATAAAGGCCTTTTTGTTTACATACATGGAACTTCATCTCATGAATCATAGTCCTCTGATTGATACAGTTTACTCATCACTACAAAATCCATCTTGACATGGTCTATACCCTCTGAATCAAAATCAACTGAAGCATATCCTCTATCTGCTCCTTCTCTCACATTAGCATACTTTGATTCATAGTAACATGAGTGAATGTACTAAACTATGGATTTATCTCCTAGGTTGATTACATTATATATTCATGTTAGAGTGGCTCCTTTCCGAAGCTCCAAGTTCATGCATGAACCTCTTGACTTCCAAGTTTACCTTTGACAGATGTGCCAGACTCCCTATTACAAAAGGATACTTATGATTCTGATCTTAGAAGATATCTTGCTCCAATAGCCTCACTTTATCTAGCATAAACATCAGAGGACTAATGAATCATAGATCAAAACTTCTTTGGAGCTACTGTCATAAGATTGAGTCCTGCACAATATTTGGTAGCATGCCTAATGTACAAGTCTTCTTTTCCTGCAAGAACATCCTTGGAGACAAAGGAAAAGATCAAGGCAAATAGCTCTTATAGTACATATAGAAATACTAATAAGAGAGACTACAATGAGTAGATAAAAATAAATACTTATTTGTACATCAACATCTTTGATACAAGTTGCTCCAATGAAGGCCCATAAGCATCAAATTAGAAAATGCCTCCATATAAGCATTTGTCAAACAATGGGAATGGAACATTGGTTATTATTCCCTCCTACAATGTAAAGTTCCCACTCTTCTATCGTTGAACAATTTTGCATCACATTAAATATGACTAACTTCTTTTTGTTTAATTGATCTCAAAACCTTAGTCTATTTTCACTATGGGAGAACGCAATAGAAGCGATCAGGCAGAACTTTCATCTATGGTTGACAAACACATCACTATCATAATCAGAGTCATTTCCAACCATTGCATCTGCCGCACTTGGTGTGGAGAACATGAATGTTGTTTTCCTTTGAGGAAACATCATCTTAGAGAATTTCGACCAATGAACCAATAATGATATTCAAGGAAACATCATCTCAGAGAGCTTCAACTGATGAACCAATAATTCTCTCGTCTTATGAATAGTTTGTGATCCAAAATAGCTATTGTGATTGTGAGTAACTACATAACCTTGTAAAGATCTTAATCTCTAATATCCACAAACATCATTTCGATACTTGGCATAATTATTAAAGGTTCATTCTTTATTATGCTTAGTTACCCTAAGCCCATGAATCACCAATATAGGAGTCAGTAATATTAATCTCCATAAATAGGCAAGAATCTTGAACAATCATTCAACAACCATGGCTTGGAGTGTTTTCATGAACCACCTCACAGGTACATCCTCATGTTCAACACCATGATCATCGCATGCAACATAAAAATTAGCAATATGTTCATCAGGATGTTGTCCATCACCGAAGAACTTGGGAAAATTCTTTTGTGAGCCATCAAGAAGAGCATGTAAAGGTCGAGTCAAATTTAACGGACCAAAAGTATTTTGTAATGTCCCAATTTTTAGTAGGTTCTTGCAATTGGCTTGATCAGTTCACCATTGCGACCCTCGTAAACTGACAGTGGGATTTGAGGGTCTCAGTTGTGGGGTTATAGGCTTTTCAGCTTAGTTGCCGGATTCGTCCCTTGCTGCCCGGATTCGGGTTCGGGTCTGTACGGGTCCGGATTCGTCCCTGGGTTTGGATCTGTATGGGTCCGGGCAGGGTCCTTAGTTTTGACTGTGGATTCGTCCGGGTCCTTGCTGAAGCAAACCCAGATGAACTCACAGCGAATCCAAGGCTAAAACAACATTAAAGAGTGTTTTATTAATTGTTTTCTTATGCAACTCTCAAAGGAACTTAATAAAAAACATTTCACTCATCTAATCCCTTATGTCAAGGAGGAGGACGATGATATAGCAGCATATGGGACTAGTGGAACCAGTTTGGGTTCCAATGATGAAGATCTAGATATAGTTGCAGTTGGGGATGAAGCCATTGATCCCTCATTTGTGATGATCCATTTGACCCTTGAAGGGCATTTGATACTATGATTATTGATAAACTACTAAAAACTTGTCATCTATCATCATGTTTCAATCTTTATAATTTGATGAACTAGTCTTTCTTTTGCAATTTAGTAATTCAATGTATTATTTGATGAACTAGTCTATGTTTTGCAATTTAGTAATTCAATGTATAATTTTCTTTACAATCATGAAGATAGATTAATGAGCGAGTATTTAATGCTTTTAGATTCAGGTAAAAACAGGTTTTGAAGGGACCCGAAACCCTTTGGCATTTGGCATTGATCAATGATCAAGCAACAATTGTTCATATTGTGAAATGACTTTGTTTTGCAACTATGCACGTTTCTCTTTTGTGTGTGTGTGTTTATATATATATATACGCACGAACCCACCCGCGAACCCAAATGGGGAAATAAAAAATTGCTCGAATCCACGAACCGAACCCCGAACCCGCACCCGTCCCCGAACCCGAATCGGCAACTTAGCTTTTCAACAGCGTATGCTGTGTTTTGGCTCCAATTGAGGGACTTACTATTTATAGTAAGTCAAACTGTTGGTTTCGATAAGCTCAATTGAGTTAGAGGAGTTGGGTAATGCTCTTGATTTTTATATCAGGCTTCCAGTTTGGGCTCCAAGAATCTTGGAGGGAGCGTCTATTTATAGTAAGTCACCCCATCAGGTTCATTCATCGTCTTTCATCATCAAGATCACTTTGGTGTTGTCAAATTTCAATTTTGATGCTTCTTTAGTTGTTTGCGCAAGACGGGTGAATTATTATTATTATTCATCTAAATACGCTGAGGTTGCTATTTTTGTTGGTATTGTTGGTCGGTCACCTTAGTATCATAGCTCATTGAAACTGAGACGCAAAGTTTTAAATCGTGGGAAGAAGAAACAGTGGCCTTGCATGTCAGAATATTAAGTTATGGCGGAAAAGGTCATTTTTGGAGCCAAAAGCAATTAATAAATTATATTAATGACACTTTATTATATTTTAATGTTGTGTAGAGAAAACTTCTTAAGTGGAGTTCTTTTGGGAAAATGGTGTCATTTAGAGATTATAAATATGAGGACATTTGATGAGAAAAAATCCAATTATTTGATAATCTTATTTTGCTTTGTCGTCTTTGTGATGTTTTTGAAGCTCTGATTTTTCTGTGCCGTTGCTGAAGTATAAGGGTTTGGGATCTACAAATGAAATATTGTAAATTCAATTCTGAGATTTTTTAGCGAATTGTGCTGAGGTATACAATTTATCATTTCTCCTACTGTATTAACTGTTGCTAAGGATAAGTTTAATTTTTCTTGCTATTGGAGGTTGGTCTCGAATTTGTGGAGGGATTTGCTGGAATTGTTAAATCAAATTGTTTGTTGGTTAATTTGGAGTTGGTGGAGTGCCATTTATATCTGTTGTTGGGCATCATTTTCTATATGCACTTTGGGAGCAACATATCTGTAGTTGTATTTATTTGTTGGAGAATTCTTTTGCTGTTGTTAGTCTTCATTTTAGAGGGTTTTCAAGGCATGTCTACATGTAAGTTCATGGACTGTAACTTCTAATTTTTCTGGGTATTGTTGATATAGATAATAGGGGATAGTTTATCAACTGGGTTGCTGATATTTTGTGAAAATATTCAGTATCTAAATTAATATTAAACTCTGAAATTTTCAGCTGTATATTCTCTATGCAATTTCCAAATATTTGAGTTCAAATTATTATTGCAATATCTTTTGTTTTGCTGTTAGATTGTTGTATCAAAAATTGCAAAACATTAAAAACAAAGAAAACAATTCTTTATCACAAATTGTTTGAGAGTCAGCAGGGCTCATTACAGTAGTATCGGAGCTTGCTTGCAAAGTGTCTGACAAAATGTCAAACAACTAAATTATAAAAGAATTTGGTGTTTGTTGAAGTTATAACTGGTTGGGGTTATTACACGTTTCCCCAAGGACCTTGGGCAGCCATTTACGTATCTTTGGTGAAAGCTTGAAACTTACAAGATATAAAATTACAATGAATATGACACGGGTACACTTCAATTGTAAGCATAAGGCTTTTGTAATGTCTCCATTTTTAGCATGTTCCTACAGTTGGCTTGGTCAGTTCACCATCACGACCCTCGTGAGCTAACAGTGACATTTGAGGGTTTCAGTTGTGGGGTTATAGACTTTTCAGTAGCCTATGGTGTGTTTTGGCTCCATTTGAGGGACTTACTATTAATAGTAAGTCAAATTGTTGGTTCCGATGAGCTCAGTTGAGTTAGAGGAGTTGGGTGATGCTCTCAGTTTTTATTTCGAGCTTTCAGTTTGTGCTCTAAGAATCTTGGAGGGAGCATCTATTATAGTAAGTCACCCTATTAGGTTCATTTATCATCTTTCATCATCATGATCACTTTGGTGTTGTTAGATTTCGATTCTGATGCTTCTTTAGTTGTTTTCACAAGACGGGTGAATTATTATTATTATTTATCTGAATACGTTGAAGTTGCTATTTTGGTTGGTGTTACTGGTTGGTCACCTCAGTATCATAGCTCGTTGGAATTGGGACAAAAAAAATTAAATTGTGGGAACAAGAAACAATGGCCTTGGGTGTCAAAATAATAAGTTATGGTGGAAAAGGTCATTTTTGGAGCCAAAAGCAATTAATAAATTATATTGATGACACTTTATTATATTTTAATGTTGTGTTGGGGAAGCTTCTTAAGTGAAGTTTGTTTGAGAAACTTTGTGCCATTAGGAGATTATAAATATGAACCCATTTGATGAGTAAAGCATCCAATTATTTGATTATCTTATCTTTCTTTGTTGTCTTTGTGACACTTCTGAAGTTTTGAAATTTTGTGCCCATGCTAAAAGTATAAGGGTTTAGGATCTACAATTGAAGTATTGTAGATTGGATTCTAAGATTTCTTGGCAAATTGTGTTGAGGTATACAATTTGTCATTTCTTCTATTGTATTAATTGTTGCTAAGGAGAAGTTTAATTTTGCTTCCTGCTGGAGGTTGTTTTGGAATTTGTGAAGGGGTTCATTGGAATTGTTATATCAAATTGTGTGTTGGTTAATTTGGAGTTGGTTGAGTGCCAATTTATATTTGTTGCTGGGTGTTATTTTCCATCTACTCTTTGGGAGCAACGTTTTCCAAATTTGCATTTGCATTTGTTTGTCGAAGAATTCTTTGTTCCTGCTCGTCTTCATTTCAAAGGATTTTAAGGCATGTCTTACCTGTAAGTTCATGGATTGTAACTTCTAATTTTTCTGGGTATTGTTGATTTAGATAATAGGGGATATTTTATCAACTGGGTTGTTGGTATTTTGTGAAAATACTCAATATCTAAGTTGATCTTGAAATCTGGAAATTTTCAGTTGTATATTCCTTATGTAATATCTAAATATTTGAGTTGAAATTATTATTGCAAAATCTTCTAGTTTGTTGCTATATTGTTGTATCGAAATTGCAAAACCTCAAGAACAAAAAAAAAAAAAAATTCTTCAGCATAGATTGTTTGAGTCAGTTGGGTTATTACAGTGGTATTAGAGCTTGCTTACAAAGTGTTCGACGAAATGTCAAACAACTGAATCATAAAAGAATTTGGTGTTTGACAAACTGAATTATAAAAGATTTTGGTGTTTGACGAAGTTATAATCGGTTGGGGTTAATACAACTTTCAAATTTGTACCAAAATCTGTTGGGTCGATATTTTGCAACCGATAGTTTTTAGGATCAATTGCAAAACAGTGGTTTTAGCCATAACATGTGAGACATAGTCTCTCCTACTTCTCAAGGAAGGCTCCCCCTATTGTTGCTACTAGAATCAACAAAACACATAATTACTAGTAAACTATAAGCTAAATCAGGGTGGGACATTCATCCTATTCTCTTCTTTTACTATTACAATAAAATCTTAAAGCAATAGTGTAAGTCACTTACAAAGTATCTGTTGGAGCAATAATTTTGATAAACAAGAGATTAGACATAAGAATAATCTTCAGTATACCAACATTTTATGTAACCAAGAAACTCATGAAAGCTCAACATGTTTTTATGGCTCCCATGAAAGCTCAAAACCTTTTTATGTCTCTTTATGATTTTGAGAACAACTCAAAGTTTCCAAAACATATTTAGTCTTGCATGTACAAACGAAGAAGACAAAACAATATAAAGTGTTCAGCCTGTAGGTGAACAGGAAATAAACATAAAACTTAAAAAAGTAAAGTATTATTCATTCATCAAATGCTTCTGTACAAAGTAATAATAATATTCAATACCAACATGATGTCAATTACATAAGTGTATGCCATATTTATAACATCTGACACGGTGCCAATGAAGCAAGACCGCCGTGCCCATACCCATAACCGTCTAACTACCCAATTTGTTGGACATCACCCCCCAAAAAAAGAAAAGTCATCTCTTGACGACTTACCAATTTACAAAATAGGAAATAATGAAGAAAATACATCAAAACAAAGACTAAGGGGGAGATTACATCCTTGGAGTGTCTAGCAACTGATGCAACTCGTAGACCTAATCTGTTCGAATATGCTAAACCTTTTGTGTCCTGGTGTTGATCTCCATTACCTCCTTCAGTAGAAGTACTGCCTTCATAGCTTGTATGAGCCTCTTGTAGCCCTTTTTCAGCCTTTTCTTTATCCTATAAGAGCACTGCTTGTTCTGCTGCCCATGTTGCCTGGTGGCTAGCCAATTGGGTACCTAGCTCCTTCAAAGCCTTTGTCTTTACCTCGCTAGACCTTGCAGCTGCAACCCTCTCTGCTTCTCTATCTGCCTCTGCACGCTGATGAACATCGTAGACGTCTTTGTACGCCCCTACTATCTCATGTGCCAACTTTTCCATAGCGGTGTTGCATGGTCCCAACTCGGGTTTTGTAGTCCAATTAGCCAACATCTTTGACATTTCCACGGCTAGCCATCCTCTGGCCTCAAAGCAAGAGCGGAAATGCTCTGGACAACCCTTTTGGATATAGGCTCAAATCGACTGCAACTCCCTTCTATGGGTCAAAGCATGCTGTCCAATAATTCGACCTCTCTCCATCACAACTTCCATGGCCCTAATATATGCCATGGTTCTCTCCTCATCCAACCCATAATTCAGCTTGTCCTTAATATCGGTATCTTGCTCCATATCCATCTCAATCTCTCTCTTTGCCCCTTTTGTGACAGCCACGTCCACCTCCGGTGTAGCCCCCTCATCTTCGGGTGCATCCTCAAAGTGTGGTACTCTCAACTCCTGTGGCTCTAGAATGGCATATACTCCTGTGACGGTCCTGTCAATACCTCTCCCTGCCTTGGGGATTGGATGGGGGGGCCAACCTCTGTAGGGGTGAGTTGGAATTGTTGTCCTAAGAAGGCACTGGCTCGGCCCATCACTTCAACAGCCTCGTCCTCTGGCTCTGCTCGCTGAGCCGTTCCAACACTCTCGACCTCTGGTTGTGTTGGCTGGGCCACACTCATGGGTTCGGCCAAAAGGGATGAAGCTATAGTGACAACAACCTTTGTACCAATCAAGTCTAGTCGAACTTGAGGCTTGGGCTTTGGTGCCTAGTGCATCTCTACGAGCCTTGTTGTTGGAATTGCGGCTACTAGATCTGGGGCAACTAAATCCATTGGGACGTCTACGATTGGAATTCCCTCAGGGTTGGCTAGCGGGGATGGCTCCTTGACAACCCCCATCTAAGCCGATACATCTGTGCTCTCTGCCATGGCCATGGGTGGAGTCATAACAACGAGCACATGCCTCTGTCTGAATGGAGGACTAAGTGGTATGGGGGTGGTAGCTCTCAAGTGCGTGGAAGTCGGCAACTGAGGAGTGAAAAGTGTCTTAGGTGGGAACCTTGCATCTATCTCATTGTTCCCAACCTCCTCTAAAGTACTATCTTCCTCTGAATCGGTCTCACCACTCTCTGTGGTATCCTCCCGTTTGCTATCAGTGTCATTGTAGGCTTCTAAGCCCTGCATTACCCTCTTCTAGATGACCATCATGCCACCCTATGTCCAAATTGCCTTTAGTAGAATACTGGGGTTTCTCCTGTCGCCAATCTTCCTCTTGGTGGGACTTCAAACTCATCCGCTAGAATTTGATGGAGTGTTGCTTCAATAAACAACCCGATAGTATGGTGAGGTATATAGAATGTGCATGTTGCAGTGTCATGAATTGCTCCATTCTATCAGCGAGGATGAATGCCCAATCATATACCATACCATTCATAATGCCATTCATGAAGGTAATCTGTGGCAAGGCGATAACTGAAACCTTACTCGCCCTAATTAACCTGCTCTTTATCATGTCCATGATACACTGCCAATGGCCTTCCCGAATGAAGTCCTGCCGCAGTCCTCGACTCTTAGTACCCTTTATGATGTACTCAAACTCCTCTGACGTGAGGTCGCGTCCCACCAACTTCATCCAATACTCCTTTCGTTCTTGCGGAAGTTTGTGGTTCGTAGTTACCACTTTGCGACCTCCTTGGCCAAGAATGCCAAGAACCCTAGTGAAGTCGTGGGCTTAGAACGTGCGACGATGTTTCTTGTATGCGAATGTACTTGTTTTGCTGTGTTTTTTGTATGTTTCAATCATAGCTCTTAATATCAGCTCAAACAACCGTATGCAAAACACTGGAAGTTGAATCACCAATGTACTTGTGCACAAATTAGTATTTGTTTGATTAGGTCTGTGTCAGTCGTTTCTTGCCACCATTTGCGACACTCATTGCCATTCAACCCTTCAAATTGTACTATGAGATGAGAAATGTCAGCCTTCTGTGCGGATGACTGCACTTTAGGATGCACCTTCTGCTTCTTGCTACTCGATGCTCTTGGCCCTGCAACTCGGACTCCTGAGGTCAATACTCTTGCATTCTTGTCCATTTTGGCACTATTCTCCTTCAACTGATCCTTCTGTCTCCTTTTCCCTACGGACTGCATACTCCAATTGATTAACAGTTTCTTGTTTTGTCTTTATGCAACAAGACCCTTAGTTTGTCTGTCGAGCTATTGCTCTCTGTTGTTGCTTCTCTGCGGCTATAGCTTTTTGTTTCTCCACGGCTATGTCTTTCTACTTTTCCAGGACACGTCTTCCTTAAGCTCCCTCGGCCTGTTTCTTATCTTCACCTTTTGAGTATTTTCTATCATTCTCTCGCGGGGTATATTTCCTTCTCACTTCATGACACTTCTTTCTTCAACGCTCGCGTCACCCTTTTCTTTCCAGCACCCGCGACACCCTTTTTCTTTCTAGCACCCGTGACACTCTTATTCTTTCCAACATCCGTGGCCTCAGCCTATTCTTTTCTCCTCTTTCGGCGCCTGCAGAATGCTTTACTCATTTTTTCCCTTCCCACAGTATATACTTGGATGGAGATGGTTTTTATTTCCCCTCTCCACGACCACGTCATGCCTGTGGCCACGTTGTGTTTGCAGTGCACTTGTGTCCGTGGTTGTTCTCTCTTTTAAAAATAAATAAATTCCTAAGTCTAATTTTCAGCAAGTATTACTCCTTACCTCGCCTTCTTGCCGTTAATGATAGATCTTCATCTTCGATCCATTAATGGCATCAGAAATTTCTTGCCCATCCAAGGTCCATAATTTTATAGAACCATTATCACCAACTTCTCTGATTTTATATGGTCCAAGCCATTTGACCTTGAATTTCCCCGGTTTTATCTCATTGCGGCCATTGTACCAAAGCACTAGCTGGCTTGGTTGGAAGCTCATCCTTTTCAAATGTTTATCGTGACATGCCTTGTGACCAGTTTGCTCCACCTTTGTCGCCCATTGTGCTGTTAATCTTCATTCATCTAATTTGTTCAGTTGATATAGGTGCTCTCTTAGACTTTCCATATCTCCAAGTCTATTTTCAATCGCAATCCAGAGGCTCAGGACCATGAATTCAGCTGGTACCATGACCTCTTGCCCAAACATTAACTGGAATGGCTTCTGTCTAGTTTTGACTTTGAACGTTGTGCGGTTGGCCCATAGCGTTGAAGGCAACTTTTCCTCCCAGTTTGCCTGTTCTACTCCGCATGATTTATATATGATAGCCTCAAGGATTTTGTTTGGCACTTCTGCCTGGCCATTGGCTCTTGGGTAATATGGACTTGACAACGAATGAAAAATCTTGAATTCAGTTGTCAGTAATTTGATCACGTGATTCACAAAGTGACCTCCTCTGTCACTTGTCAACTGGATGGGTATGCCGTAGTGCATGATGATCTGCTCATATAAAAACTTTGCGGTGCTTATTGCAGAGTTGTCTGGTAGTGCCCATGCCTCTACCCACTTTGTTAGATATTTAGTGGCCACTACCATGTATCGACAACGTCGGGCCCTTCTTGCCTTTAGTGGACCCACGAACTCCAATCCTCAACGTTTAAACAATTCCTGAGTGTGGGAAGGGCTTAACGGCATGAAGTCTTGCTTAAGTGGTTTGCCTGCTCTCTGGCACGTATCACAGCTTAACACCCATTCCCATGCGTCATTGTAAAGTTTGGGCCACCATAATCCGACAAGCAAGACCTTCTGTGCAGTTGTGTTGGGTCCCCCATGTGGTTGCCTGTCGGACCTTCATGCACCTCCCTCAAAACACTCTATACTTCCTCTTCCATTAAGCATAGCCTTAGTACTTGGTTTAGGCCTATCTTATATAGGAGGCGGTTTATTAGTTGGAAGGTCCGGCTCCTTAACACTAGCGTCTGCTGTTTGCTTGTCGGCATCTCCCTTACAAATTGGTACGTGGATAGATATTCCCTAATAGACTTATACCATCTTGGAAGGATGGCGATCCTGAACAAGTGTACATTCGGAAAATCATCATTAACCTCTTCCGATGGCTTTCTTGTCTTGATTCGGGAGAGCTGGTTGGCAATGATGCGACTTTTCCCTGGTTGCACAATAATGGTGAAGGTGAACTTCTGCAGGAGTAACAACCATCTACTAGTCCTTCCTTGGATGATCGGTCTGTTTACCAGGTACATCAGCGCCCGGTGGTCCACGTAAAAGGTGAATAGTGTAGCCAAGAGGTAATGTCAAAACTTTTGTACAGCATACACCATCCTAAGGGCCTCTGTAATATCCCTTTCCGAATATTTACTTAAAAACCTTTATATAAACGTGTAGATTTAAAATCGAACAGAAAGCCAATATTTGATATAAATTCTAGAACTTTAATCGTTTTGTAACCAACAGATTTGCATACAAGAAAACTCATAAAAGTTTGTTTTATTTCTCCAATATCCAAAAGTACATATATAAACCAGGAGTTAACACAAAAAACCGCCAAATACGTTATTGTATTATATAACAGCAATACAATAACATGCAACAAGCCATATAATCCAATCTTATAAATAGAAATAATAGTTAGATTGGCAAATGTAGATAAAACTTGTAAGAAGGCTAGGTCTGCGTCCAACCTCCAAATGCTTCTTCAAGGGTTTGCGTCCTCGAAGAGATAACCAGTCACTGTTTCCAGCTCCTAGATTAATATTTGTTTTAAATATTATATTCTTCATACCTCCCCATGTGGAGCTTGTTGTATCTTTATCACTTTTCCCAATGTGATGCACGCCCTTTTAGGCAATGTGGGATAAAACACCTTTTTGTCCTTTAGTCACTTAGGTGAACATAATACCTTTTTAAAATAAAGTGACAAGTTAAATGAACTTTTAAAGTCACTTAGTAAACCATATAATCATTAGGCATCAAAATAACTGACCAAATGAACTCGGATAAGCATGTGCAATAGCTCGTTGGAAAGCTCTCGGCGAAACACTTCAAACCAACACTGAGATTCCAAGTATTCCGAGTTCTATTTACTTACTAAAAATAGTAAGCATCTGGACAACCTGCCAAAATTGCTCTAATGGGTCTGAAACTAGAAATGTCTAGGCCAAGTCTCGAATTGAACCCCATAAAGAATCTTTTCGCCCTCGAAACCTAGGCGAAGTGAGCTCCCAGGAAAAAGGGACATTACAGCCTCCCTTTCAGTGGTGTTGTAATTCTTCTTGGCTTTTGAAAGTAACCGGCTTGTGAAATATACTAGGTGATCAAGGCCATGGTCACTAGTTTGTCCCAACGTTGTACCTATGGCGAAGTTAGAAGTGTCCACATGGACATGAAACTCCTTGTCTCAGTTTGGATATGCCAAAATAGGCGCCCCCAACAATTTATTCTTCAACTCTTTGAAGGAAGTCTCCTATTCGGAGCTCTAGACGTACGGTTCTCCCTTCGATGTCAGCTTGTCGAGGGGAAGAGCAATTCGGGCGTTGTTCTTTATGAACTGTTTCTAGTATCCAATGTGCCCAAGAAAAGATTTCACTCCAATTACC
Source organism: Cupressus sempervirens (assembly GCA_028749045.1). Taxonomy (NCBI): domain Eukaryota; kingdom Viridiplantae; phylum Streptophyta; class Pinopsida; order Cupressales; family Cupressaceae; genus Cupressus; species Cupressus sempervirens. Next base: position 828,226 of record CM053790.1, on the reverse strand, counting down.
TCTATTGGGGCTTCCATTTCCACAATCACCCACACTTTGTCCAGGTTGGTCTTCAGTCGTGTCTTGCACACAATGTGCTCAAGTAATTTGCCTTGAGGAACCATGCACCGACACTTTTTAGCGTTTAGTGTCCGCCGTGTCCACCGACACCTCTCCATACATTCTTGGAGTGTCGCCAAGTGGTTGTCCTGTCCACTGAAGATGGACCAGTCATCCAAAAATGCTTGGAAGTTGCCTACTGACATTTTGACAAGGATGTGTTAAAATGATTCTCTGAAATGTGGCACGTGTGTTACACAATCCGAAGGGCATCCAGTTGTAAGCATATACTCCTTCCTCCACCACAAAGGTAGTTTTCAATTTATCTTCTTTAGCAATGGAGATCTGGTTATAGCCAGAGAATCCATCCATGAAGGAGTACATCTCGTGTCTTGCCACTTCTTCAAGAATTGTGTCCGTGAACGGGATGGGGAAGGGATCTTTTATCGTGACAACATTTAGGCACCGGAAGTCCACACATATCCGGATTTGGATCCCGTCCTTCATGGATATCACGATTGGTGACACCCACTCACTTGTTTGGGTTTTGAATATTATGCCTGCTTCTAACATTTGTTGTATTTCCTCACCTATGTGTGCCGCGTAGTTCTTAATCATTTTATACGGTCGCTTCTGCATAGGTATGGCTCTGGGCACCAAAGGTATGCGGTGGACGCACATCTTTGGCGGGACCTCTTTTAAATCCTTATAAGTCTAGGCAAATACATGTTTATACTCCATGAAGATTTTAAATGTTGCAGCCTTCAGTACAAGGTTCCAATCGTCTCTGATAAGTATGTTCCTTGGGTTTTCTGTATCACCAAGATTGGTGGCCTCCACTGATGGCTCTTTGTATCTAATGGCATTCCCTTCAAAGTGATGGGTGGGACTCGTTGATCTTTGCGTTGCCTTCTTTGTATTCCACAAACTCTAGTGGGAATACCTCCTTCTCACCTTCAGGTTCCTCGATGCCAAGCATGTAAGAATGGAAGAGCTCATGGTCTTTCATCTGCCAATGGAAAAGTCCATTAATTGAACTAGTCTCATTTCCTGAACATTCATCCAATTCCAAAATGCCTTCATCGTTAGGATCCATGCAAGCTCTTCCCTCATCCATTCGATGTTTCTCGTTTGACTCAGACTCCAATGACGACACCATTTCTTCACTTACTATCTGTGTTCGGAGATCAATGGCAAACTTTCGCCCACCGCTTTCCATGGACAAAATGTTCTTTTTCCAGTTGTGATTCACCTTGGCTGCCACTAGCCATCCTCTTCCAAGAATGACGTCATATCCTTTTTTCTTCAAGGGAATCACAATGAAATTGAGCACAAATTGTTGTGTCCCGATGGTTACCTGTTGAGCCACCAAGGTCCCTAGTGGCTTTATCCCTTGCTGGTCCATGTCGAGCAGATTGAATGTGGTCAGCCATAGGGTAGGCTTGCTGAGTTTCTTCCATGTCTCCTTGAGAAGGACGTTCACCCTAGACACACCATCCACCATAGTGTCCGTCAGGATGGTTCTGAGGATTCCCATCTTGACCACTGTCGGGTGACAACCATCGCTTAGTGTCAGCAACATGGGGTCTGTGGCCGACCCTCTTGGTAAAGTTGGTTGTTCATTTGTCTCCGGTACTGTTGGCGGGTTTGTGTAAGTGTTTGATAATGTTGTTCTTAATTGTGGTACTGTTTGTAAGAGGTCTTGAAGTTTGATGGCCACCTCCATTTGCAACATTTAGTTCAATAAGTTGTTCTCTACCTCTATTCGTCCAGAAGTAGTTCCATTGATATCTTTTCTACTCTTCATTGCCCTTTCTATTTCTTCTTGTGCCTCCCAAAGTCTTTGCTTCTCAATGCAGGGATCTAGATATGTTGCCTGCTTGGCCTGGTTGCGGGTGAGGACAAGGACCTTCTCCTCCTTAATGTTAAGGAGGTTCACTTGTTTTGGGTAGTTGGTGTCCTCATGGTCTTCTGGACTGCACCATCGACACAATTTCTGAGGAGTGTCACCCTTTGGCAAAGTGGCCCCATTGGCTACATGCACGACATTGGACTACGAGCCTTCCCTTGGAGTCATATTGCATCCGATTCCTGTTGTCATTTCCACCCTGTCCCCCTCGGTGGTTGTTTTTGTAACATCCAGATTTTCTCGAGTCTAAATTAACATCTATCATACTTAAGGAATATAGTTATAATTTCGATTTCATAGGAAGGTAGTTACATCATTCATGTTCATGTGAAAGATTTATCGTTAAAATCAATTAAACAAAATTTCTTAACTAAATACTTGGAATACCACTAAATGAAATTACTTCAGAAATTGAAATCTCATACCTTGGAAAATTGAGACTGAAAATCATTTGAGTATGCTTCTGCAACCATCCGGTTTAGTCCACAAATACACCATAACAATTCCTCAAATCGACTGCTATCTCAAAAATCATTTGATGATTACATCTAAATACTTCTATAATTTAAATTAGGGCATCACATATCATCTTACCAATTAGGGCATCAATTACCATTGATTCATTTAGGGCTTCTAATACTGCTTTACCACATAGGGCTTCTACGACCACAATTTCAATTTAGGGCTTCCGCGACCACGGATTCAACTAGGGCTTTCGATACCATGGATTAGCTAGGGCTTCCAATGCCACTGTATCAATTAAGGTTCCAGCTGTCACACAATCAATTAGGGCTTCAGATTTCTTTCCTTCCGATTACTTATCTGTGATAATATCTCAAGATTAGATAAATACTTATATTCAATAATCATATAAAAGAAAACAATTCACAAATCAATCCAGTTGTAACATAATGATAACAATGAATGTAACTGAATTCAATCTTACCTCTTCATATTAAAAATGATAATACTTGTTTCTGATAACAATTGTATGCATAGCTTATCTTTGTCCGACTCATGTCTGACATTTTGAATGAGGTGAAACATTGTCAGGGGCTTAACCACCCAACCTCGGACCACAACACATCTCCACACGATCTCTATCGAGAAAGGTCCTCCCTACCCGGAATTGATAGAGGGCATCTTAACATCCACTGGGCATCATGTTATAAAACACGCCATACGACTTGGCAGCAGGAGATCATCATAACAGGAATATGCATGAGCTATTAATTAATTCTTATTAGATGATAAATATTGAAATATCATAAATGATATGGATTCAATTATTACAGATTCCTCTTTTTCAACTCGTCACTCTATTCAGCCCTCTAAGCCAGTGGTTCCCAAGTGTTATCAGGTTAAATTCATTGTGAAATTCCACATCTACTTCACCCTATGCTGACATTTTCGCCTGGTGAATTCCTAGGTGCACTGGATTCAATCTTTCATTCTCATTTATTTATACTTATATCAGGATCTAATTGATTTTATCTGAGATGATAACTTTCTTAAATAATTCAGAGAAATTTTTAACACATTCAGATATATATATATATGTATATATATATATATATGTATATATATATGTATATATGTATATATATATGTATATATGTATATGTATATATATATGTATATATGTATATGTATATATATATATATATAAAAGAGAATCTCAGACCTGAGTGTAAATCATTGCAGTAAATAACATGAATGACAATCGACAGACTTGTTAAACTTATCAAGGAATAAGAAAGACGACATGCTTCATAGACATATTGTTTCTAAGGAACTGACAAACTTATATATATTTATAAAAGAGAATCTCAGACCTGAGTGTAAATCATTATAGTAAATAACATAAATGACAATTGGCAGACTTGTTAAACTTATTAAGGAATAAGAAAGATGACATGCTTCACAGACATATTGTTTCTAAGGAACCGACAAACTTGCATTGGTTAATTCAATGAACTTATACATTAAATGGTATCATTTTATCGCATGTTATAAGGTTACAATCAGAGCCGACGGATAAGAGACAAAATTCGACTTTCAGTAACAAATACATATCAGAAATCTTACGTGACTCCCCCATGAATGTCTCAAGGTAATCATGTGCTTGAAGAAGTCTGCTAATCCGGCTTTGGTTCATTATCTCATCTCAGGTTCAACATTATATCAATTTACACTTAAATGTTATCAAAAAGAATAGATTTTAAGAAAAATTCTGAAAGATGCATAGTATATTAGTAATAGACTTATGTTTATCCATTTCAATGGCAACTGACTGATCTCCAGTTGATGAAAAAGATTTGAAAAAGCTCATAGGCGGTTCCTTATATTGAAAAGGCAAATTGAGTACATAAATCACTTGACCCTATCTTAGATCGATGTCTCAAAAAAATGAACTATTTATTTGCCAAAAAAAAAGTTAGAATCTTATATCACTATTATAGGAATGAATGCATATACCAATCATGTAAGAATGAAAGATGTTTTCATTGAAATGCATTAATAGGTTCTTACTGCCCTATGAATGTGTGATTAGGGTTTGAAGGTATCCTCCAGCCTGCGGTAAGACACTCATCCGTATGCAAAGTATTATACGTTGTTGCTTCTACAATTTATTTTTCCTCGCTAAGTTGAAGGTTGTCGATTAGCCAAAAACAACAGAGGAATGCCGTAGGAAAAAGAATGAATGCCGGTAGTCCAAAAGGGAAACTATTAAATAAAAATAAGCATGCCTCTACGTCTTCCTACAGTGATAAGATTCATTTCGAATTCCCCAAATGTCTAAAAGAATTTTAAAACATAAATATTATTAAACATGCCAAACAAGAATCGGTTGAAAGCAAGAATAATAAAGAAGAGAATAGAATTAGAAAATTAAAATTCGAAGATTATAATAATATAATTATTATAATCCGAACATTATTATAAAATACAACTTTTAAGTTATTAAATGATAATGGTGCCAAATCATGGTTATATTTAAATGAATATTTATAAACAATTAATAAAAATACGACGACAGAAGATAATTTAAAATCCTTTAAGATACGTTTTATAAATTATTTAATTATTTTAATTAAATTAATTATTAATAACTCAATTATTTTAATTTAACTATTTATTAAAATAACTCATGCAATTCCACAGATGTATTTTGTTCCAAGTCGTTGGGTCCTCTGCTTGTCTGCTCAGTGATGGTGATGCCCTGCCTAATTCTTTTCTGACAATGCTTCCACCTCCTCGGCATGCTCCCCTGCAAGAATTTTCTTCGTAATTAAATTATAAATTATATAACCATAAATAATCATAAGAGTTAACCTTTCATCCTAATTCCATGAATTTGCGATTACTGATCAACTAACATGTCATCTGCACTTGAAATCATAACGACCAACTAACTTACCATTTCGCCAAATTATATCAAATTAAACTGCCAACTGACTTCATGTGAACCTCAACGTCTATATTCCAAGCTAAGTCAAAAATTGGGATGTAACAGTTTCAGTAGCCATTGGATGTGGCATTGTTGTTGTTCCCCTACGTCTCATTATTAGTGCCAGAGGTGGATGGATGTTCTTGCGTGAAGAGTATTTGTTGGCTTCGCGTCTTCATGTTATAGGGGCACTCCTTTGTAGAATGACCCAAAATTTGACAGATATTGCACATAGCCTTCTTAGGACATGCTCTCCTTGTGTCTTTTCTCTTTACAATCAGTACACCATATTTCTCCCTCCTTTGTACGGCTAGTGGTTCCCTTCATGGACTTGAACTCCTTCATCATTCGCTCAATGCCCTTTTGGAGAGCCTGTACCTTCTTGTTCGGTTCTTCGTCACTGTCAGCATTGCTTTCCTCTTCAGAGGACTCATCGCTCTTTTTCTTTGTCGTCTTGCCTTCACTTTCCAAGTTCATGGCACGGTCATAGGCATTTGTGTATGATGTGGGCGGGACTATCTTCATCTTCTTTTTCAGTGCCCCGTGGTGTCCTACGAACCATCGTTTCTTTAATTCATTGATGGGTTGAGTACCCATCCCGCTAAGAAGATCCTTGAGCCTTCGATTGTAGGCTTGTATGGTTTCCTTTTTCCCTTGTTTGCAATTGTAGATCTTGACGACGACCTCGTTGTCATCCCGTAGCGGTCGAAATTTTGCTTGAAATTCTTTTTTGAGATTGTCCAATGTGTTAATCCTCGCCTTGTCCATATCAGAAAACCAATCCACCGCCACTCCCCGTAGTTGGCAGTCCATATGGTTTCACATGTACGGAAATGCCGTACAGGGTCTTCCTTCCCGTCGCCTGTGAACTTCGGGAGTTTTTATTTCTAAGACATTGTGTTTCTTGTCCTTTGATGACCACCACTCGATTGTGTCCTAGAATCGATAGGAATTGGTCTTGGTGGGTTACTTTGACCACCGTGCAGTGTCCCTGTGACACTTCCTTGTGCCTCAATGTCCTTTGTTGGCCTCGCCTCCATTTCTACTTCACGGGTTTTCTCTCGCAATGGTGTACGGGACGAATGTAGAAATTGTTTCCTTGTCTCCTTGAGCATAATTAATCTATGTTGTGTTTCGTCAAGCAACTCCTCATTGCTCCGTACTCACAATTCAGGCGAACTGTGGCACCCTTCAATGGTTCCTACGCCACCCACACGGTTGCCTTCTACCACACTTGGTGATTCTTTCGACTGCCCCACAGTTCGTTCTTCGACAAGTTGTCATAGTCATCGCCTTCTTTTGGCTTGGATTAAATCTCCATGCACAAATTGTAATTCATCAATATCCTCCCTCAAGTTCCTATTTTTATTTAAGAGGTTGGGCATTTGACATAACCATTATATTAAAAAACCAAAATAAAACACTTTATTTATTCAATTTGTATACATCATGTGGTTGACTCATGCAACAATTACAGACTCTTGAGTGCTTTTGGTACCATGGCTTAAAAGCTCATGGTTCAGTTTTGCGATGTTGTGCGTCTCTCTCATAGAAATTCTTGAGGGTTTGTTGACGATGTTCCTCTTGTTCCTCTTCTTCCTTGCGTCTCTTTTGCGTCAGGTATGCTTGTGCAATTAAACGGTGGAGTTGGTCTAGGAACTTGTTTGTTGTTGGGCTTGCATGCGTGGCATCCCACACAGTATCTTGTCTAACCTTGTTTTTGGTGGCTTCTCTTCGTATGAAGGTTTCGAGGCTTATGCAGTACAGGATGTAGGAGTTCTGGGTCAACTCATGCTTGCCTTCCAGGAGTTCTATCTCATCCTCATCATTAGTTTTCCGGTTGTCCGGTACTGGTATTCCCATTTATCCTCGGCTTTCCATTTGCTGCCACTTTGGATTTGAACTGGCAACAACGCCAAATGTTCAACCTGTAGGTGAACAGGAAATAAACATATAACTTAACAAAGTAAAGTATTATTCATTCATCAAATGCTTTCGCACAAAGTAATAATAATATTCAATACTAACATGATGCCAATTATATAAGTGTATGCGATATTTATAACATCCGACACGGTGCTAATGAAGCGACACCGTCGTGCTCGTACCCATAATCGTCTAAATACCCAGTTCGTCGAACAACACAAAGTTTGCAAGCTATTCCATTGCTTGAGTGCCTATGTTAATCTCAGACTTCATAAGCAACTCAAAGTCCGCAAGACCAAATCTGAAACAAAATTATAGCTCTGAACGCAATATGCAGCTCAAAGTGTGCAAGATTGAGTTCAAATCCCTTATGAACACAAGCACTAAACTCACAATCAACAAAAGAAAATGGCGTCACATCATAGTTTGGATTGGCACAAAGTCTCAAAATAATGTGCCTCTTTTATTGAAAGCAATTTAATGTAAATCCAAGCTCAAAGTCTTAGAGTGCATATATAAATTGGTAGAGTTTTCTTGTATTGCCAAAAGATGAAATTACAAAGAGCACCCTCCTTTATTTATAGGTGAGGGGCTGAGAGAAATATGTGGGAGAAACCCAACAAATTTTGACCTATTCCTAACTAACTTCAACTTAATGCACTTGATCTCTAATTTGATTACATGTTATGACTTTATAGGTGAAAAGGTCATTTGCAATTACAAGTTGTTTCCCGATTACATGTGATTTGTCAATACGGAATTTACAAAATGCATGAGGAAAATAAGCTAAGTGTTTGACAAGACACAACTGCTATTATATCATCCCTTGCCAGAGAGATTTTTTTGTCACTAGATTGTCAGGTGTCAGAAATCTTCAAACTGTACATGAGTGGGAACATCTATAGGGAATAACATTTCGACCTCTGGATTTGGTGACACCAACAAATCATTGATTTTTGATCTCAACCATGACTGAAAAATATTAACTATCCCTCTTATTGGTTCTCTCTAAAGCAATCTATGCTCTCAATCATTTCAACACTTTCCCACCTCCTTGTATGGTTCCATCATGTTGTTGTTCTTGCCTTTGTCATTCTTTATTCTAGGAATCTGCTTGTAGAATAAGACCAATCCCTTGATCTTGTTGATTCGGTAGATCATGTTGATGTTTTGGTAGCTTTAGTAGGATAAACCTGTGAGATCAAAGATAAATTAATATAATTACACACACAGTATATATATATATAAATAAAAAATTAAGTTTGCCAGTATATTAATTATATTGATGAATAGACATGTCCCATGAAGGGATATGTCTCTTCTCTTGGTTTATTCCTAATACAAATACAAGAGGACGCTGCCATTTGGAAAGTACATACCAGACATTATGGCAGTGTTATTACATCTGCAGCGATATCAGAGCCTACTGCAGATGTATGGAAGGCAAGGAAAAAATGAATATTACATGCGAAATAGAGGAAAGCAGCACTTAAGACTACCTACAGTTTGGAAGGTGATAGAATTATTGTCATTGATGTCAAATGTGCATTAAGAAGTTGTCATAGCCATTGATGTCAAAGATAGGAGAACCCAAAGTCGACAATCATTAAATGAGTTAATTAGAGCAACAAATGATTATATCAATTAACAGAACAAAGCTTGGTCACAATTATCTACAGCTAGTAACTGAATATGTTGGCTATAGTTGTCATTATGTTGAAAACATGGTCTATGCTTAAGAACTGTCAAACAGGCTGGAGATAAAATCAAAGGCATTGGTAATTCAGTGGTCAACACAATACAAATTTTAAAGACAATGATATATGGTCAGGATTCGAAACAAAGGTTGTGAATGAATAAAACAGTGATAGCAATACATAACAAAGATGAAGATACCTCAGCAGAATTGTAAAGGAAAAACATAATATACAGGAATACAAAGATATAAAAATAGAAAATCAATTGAAGACTAACATAGAATTGTGGTAGGAAAACTTGTGCATAGAAAAGAAGGATACTCAAACGATATATTCTTTCATAACATGGATACATTCATAATGATAAGAAGCTGCACAAGTAATGTAAGTGTCAATATCTACAACACAAATAATATAAGACAGTTTGTTGATGAAAAGCTCTGATAAACTACATATAGTAATACATGATAGAGAAGACGTCATCATTGTTGTCAAACTACTATCATCAATGGTCAATACTTGGCATGAAGAAATAAATCGGTAGGAGGATATGAAAACAGTGAATTCAGATTATATTTGGAATAGGAGGAACAATTTATATAATCAATAGTTAAGAAGACAACATTCTAAGGTTCGAGCAATAAAAGATTAAGGAGCACAAACAGAACAAAAAATTCCCCAACAGAATATATATACAAGGCTGGAATAATATGTTAATGGAGAATAATGTCAGTGATCACATATATGAATCCCGATAATCATAGAGAAGGCTTGATAAAATAAAACATTTGTATTTGACACCATCTTCACCATCAAGTGGAAGGAAGAAAAGACATTCAAAATTCTGACAGTGATGGAGGTATCCAGTATATTAAGTGGCGTTGAAGACATTCCCAACAATCACAAAATTATATTGTGAGCCCTTTCAAAGTCAGGTGTGAGTCAGCTAGCAAAATCACAGATGCAAGGTCATCGAACATGACACAACAATAATAAACAATGATGAAATTATCACCATGAATCCAAGGCATCCATGAGAAACCACTTACACGATAGCAAGCTGACAATAACATAATCTATTATATATGAAAGTTGAGTCAGCATTTGAGATAAAAAGGAGCTTGTGAATATCGGGGCTGTTTGTCTATGGAAAACAAAAATTCTTGCAACAAATCACATGCCATCGCATCATAGGTTTCCTGTATACGTCAGGAGGAGCACGTCTCTAGAAGATACAATCATGTTGGCAAAGTGAATAAATCATAATGTGTTCTACAGGAAAATATATCGATGGTGGTCCCAGTAGCAAGTCTTCATGTGAAGATGATGTTGTTTTGGATGAAAACGTAAGGCGTATACTCTGGAATGACAGAACAACGAGGTTCCCACGTCAGGTGTTCAAGGACCCCACGTTGAGCAATACCCTTATGTTTTGAACAGTAAGAATGGTGCGATTGATTGAGGAAGGCACAGATGTGAAAAGATCATATCCAAAATTGACAACCTTTGAAGATATTGTAAATTATTAAGCAAACTTGATAACATTGTTATAATTCTTATTATTATGATATGAAACGGTGTCCTTACAATAAAAAATTATAATTATAGCATATTCGAAAAGGCATGTCTGTTCAAAATGGGAAGTTGTGACTTATATGGGTTGAAGGCATAAATAGACGTTAATTTTTAAGATTGAAAAAGATATAAGAGCAAATACAAATAAAAGGAGTGTGGAAGATAAACATAATGAAATAAGAATGATGTACATGGGAGATAAGTGTGTTGTGTAGAAGTAAGAAGTGGTAAGATGAGAAGTAATTAAAAGAAGAGAGTAAATTAAAAGGGGATAGTGTTAGACACACACACGCACGCACGCACACGCACGTGCACACACACACACACACGCACACACGTACACATGAGCACACACAAACACACACACGCACACACATGCACACACAAGTTTGTGAAAATAATAAGAGACATTAAATAAGAAATATTGCTGCTCTCGTAAAGAAGACACGGAGAAGGATATATTTAAATGCAATTGTGTGAAATCTTTTAATCAAACTAGTGAATATTGTGGAAGAATATTACAGAGTTACAAAGACTATAAGAAGATTGTGTTTAAAGATTGGTGAAATAAGCATAGCAGATTCACTGAAGAGATTTATAAAGCATCCATCATCAGTTGAGTAAGCAACATCGAAAAGGTGGAAAAGAACGTTTTGTGCAGTGAGTTGGTGTTCGCAAAACAACAGTGGGGTTTGGTGCTTCCATTAGGTTGGAGCTTGCAAAGTGTGGGAGTTGGAGCTTCTAGTGAGTCGGTGCTCATAAACATAGAGGTTGTAGCCTCTAGTAGGTTGGAGCCTACAAATCATTGTAAAATAACAATTTATATAAGAAAACATTTATTTGTCCTTGTTTTCTCCCACATTGGGTTTCCAAGTAAATCATGTATTATTGTGTTCATGTGCATAATTGTTCATTTCAACATTTGAAGTTAATTGTTTGGATAAAAGTTTTGAATTGGCAAATTCGTTATTATACTGATTCACCTCCCTGCCCCCTCTCAGTATAATTGTGTGCTCTTCAGAAGGAGACTACGCTGATAAAGGGACACACAAAAAAGAGCTTCCTAAATGCTAAGTCTGGAAATCGATTTGTCGAAGGGGATGTCTAGTTGAAGCGAAGAGATGTGACTCCTCAACACCAAATGTTACGGACTCTTCATTCAAAGATATAAAGAGATGCCCAAGTCCATTCATTGGGTAGGCAGCGCATAAACATAATATATACTTGTCAACCTAAAGTGACAAAGAAACATCTGAAAGCGGGAGGCCGGATATAAAACAATTTGGAGAGGAATCTGGCAGCTACAAGAAGTCATAAGGAGACAAAGATCAGGGGACATATACGAACAGAGAAGTATTCAGCAAGTAATAATCCCAATCAACATTTGCAGGTAGAAAAGACAGAATTACAACAGAGAAAATGATGCTACGTGGTTGTCATGAACAGGAGGAGGAAATTATCCAACTCAACATTGTAAGAGCAAGCACAACATTTAAAGAGACAATGCAGCATTATTGACAGAGCATAGAATGGAGAGTGAGCAATAAAGAGTCTGCAAGCAGCCTGGACAGATCATCACGGAGGAAGAATGGGAGACATCGAGTATTGAAGAGGGCAGATATTAAGCAATACGGTATCCATAGATGTCCACTGGTGATAACAGTGGAAAGGAGTTCGTATCCGACAATCATCAAAGAGGAGAATTGCATCTCAGGAAAAGAGAAAAGTATATATTGAAAACAAAATGGAATATATGATAAAAAGAAAGAAAGCTTCGATCTTTCAAGCATTTAGATAGAAAAGAAAGAGCACAGACAACACCAAAATTCTGACTCAGCATTGTGATATTCCACCCGAACATTCTAAAAATCTGTAGACAGTGATACGGCATAAGAAAGCAAGATGGGCATCAGTATTGAATATTTAATACGATGGACTTAAACAAATTTGAAGTTTCGTTACATGTTCCTGTAAAGTCCCCGGTTGGCTACCTCAGAAGAATGGGAGCAATTATCATAAACGCTTTCTCTTTACAACATTATAACACTTTAACTTTGTAGATCTATGTTATCAATAACTTTGGTGGATCTGTATTGTAAACATTTTTCAATATTATGACCTTCACACTAAGTTTGTCCAATGATGAAGTTGTTTTGATATTCTGGTAATGACAATAATTACTTTAGTTCTTTTCATATATATATATATATTTGACGTTAACTTCTATTATATAAGGATATCTTACTATTGATTTTATGCCACAATTCCTTTTGTAGATCTCAGTTGTACGAGCTTGGGGCTCTTCTCATAGAACACTAATTCTACTTTCTTACTTCCTCTCTGTTGAGAGGATTATCATATTTGTTTGCTCTTTAGTGGGTTTCCATGTAATCTGCAATATGTTAAATGTCTGATGTTTTGTTCATGTCAGAAGTTCTTATCTCTATCTACAGGAATCAAAATTCCAGTTCCAATTTAGGATTTTTATGTTTCTCCTTTTTAACCGAATGCTGCTTTTGTATTGATATATATGCCTTGGAGACTTCCCTAACCTATGCTACCAATAAGACTGAGTGACAAGCAAACTCACTAATGGAGCTATATTTGATCTTGATATATATTAACTTGCAACAATATTTTTACTGTTGTGTCAGGTATGTGTTTTCCCTATTCTGCCTGAATGACATTCGTTGATGATCTTTATTTGGTGCCGAGGAAAGAATTATTCCCTCCAATGCTAGATGCCCTCGTAGCTGCTACTTGCATATCCTTTATTCTTCTCCATTGCTGGTCACGTACTTATATCTACATTTGTATCTTCCACAAATTAATAGTCTTTGTATCTGTCTTAATCCTTCCTCCTATTCTAATTACCACAACATTGATGTTTATGGTGGACTGAGATTGGCTTTCACTATGTTGATTGAGTGCTAGCGTGCTGGGATAAACCTCTGTGAAACAACTCCTGGTATCTTTGCAGTGGACTGGGCTTGGTATATTGAATTCTCTCATCTCCCAGATGCTTCATATTCCTCCATATCCTGAGTGATATTAGAACTGGTCCCTCCCAATCTCAATCAGGAATGATAGTGACTATATTAATTTATTCTCTTTCATTGGCATCCGCTGATTATTCTTTCCCATGTATACACTGGATTCTCCATGTTGATTGGTCCCTCACATGTGCTGCTGACTGTGATTAGTTTCTGCTCATTTGCAGTTTCTGATCATATCTTCCTTAATCACTGGGCTGGCTATTTTTTATCCCCCCCTCCAGTCTCTATGCCTTCCTTATTATATACATATTTCCTTGAGAAGACGTGACTATTCCTAGAGTCACATTATCATTTAATTATTAACATATCATTATATTATAAATATATTTGATAACATTATTATAATATATTATATTAAATTATATATACATACATATATATATAATGAAAATATAATATATATTATAATAATAATGACATAAGTAATAATATTAGTATGCTCATTATTTAATATTATTTACATCTTATGATTCTCTTATTATTCTTAATTATATAATTTATTGTCACTAGTATTATTTTATCAACTTATTTATTAAATGTTATTGTAGGAAAGTAGGGGACATGATAGTTCCTAATGTTGGGTTAAGACACTCTATTCAAAGTAAGGATCCAATAACTGTGAAGATATCAATCTCGAAGAAGTCCAAAAGCAGGGACCCACTATTGATATCGAATGCAAGGAAGAGAGGTAAAGTTCACTTGGTAGGATATAAGAGGTAAGGCTATATGTGTGTGTGTGTGTGTGTGGTGAATTATATATGTATATAAAGTAAATATATTTTCTAAACAATTTCTTATGAATATAGGGGATTATAGATTGGGAAATCAATCACCATAGAAAATAATATGTTAAAATCTATATATATAGTTTAAAGATATAAAGTTAGAAGATTGAATACATATATGCATATATGTTCAAAGTATATATTTGAATTAGATTTTTTTGAATGGTCTTACATTATTTGAATATTATTAGTCTCTCTCTTATTATTTCAATACGTACTATAAGAGCTATTTGCCTTGATTTTTTTTGAGAATCTTCTTAGGAAAAGGAGGGAGATTGAGATTCAGAGGGAGCTTGACATTTCATTAGAAGGCAACCTTGAAAGAGAGGGAGTAGATAGAGGATATGGTTTAGTCAACCTTCAGTGATCTTGGTCATATTGATTTAGAGAGAGTACACCATGTCGAGATGGATTCTCCAATGATCAAGAAATTTTTACAGTCAAGAGGATTGTGATTCATGAATATACTTCGTGATTATGTGATTTTAATAGGCCTACCCCTTGTGTACATCATGAGGAAGTGACAACTTCCAAATGATTATTACTTGTATTTGCACCCGTTATCGAAAGGTGACGATCTTACAATAACTTAATTTTCTATTATGATGGATATCTTATGATGTCTATGTAGATCATGATAGATTAAACTTTGCATGGTGGGTGTTTATATGGTACACATTATGAGAATGTGTGTGCACATAACTTATAAACATTTTTGAGTACATGGTGAATGCAATGCAAATCGATATTCTGGAGGCCATTACATGGAGTACTTGGTGAATATCATGCAACTGATGTTCAGGAGACCATTACTCACAGTACTTGGTGAATATCTTGCATCGCAACATTCTGAAAGCCATTACTCAAAGAATATTTGGTGAATATCATATATTATTATTCTGGAGGCCAATACTCAAATGTGATATCAAAATGGTGAATATCATATGTTGATATTTTGGAGACCATTGCCTTATTGAGTACATGGTGAACATCAAGTATTGATAGTCTGGAGACCATTACTCAAGAGTTTTGGTGAATATTATATGTTGATATTTTAAAGGCCAATACTCTTGATATCGTATGTGATATCAAAATAGTGGATATCTTCTGATGAAAGACATATTTAAAATTTGCCATACCTAATTTTACCAATGGTGTAATCTATCCTCACTAGCTAAGAGGGAGTGTTGATGTTTTGGTAGCTTTAGTAGGATAAACTTGTGAGATCAAAGAGAAATTAATATAATTACACACAGATATATATGTGTATATATATACATATATAATTAAGTTTGCTAGTATATTAATTATATTGATGAATAGGACATGTCCCTTCATGGGACATGTCTCTTCTCTTGGTTTATTCCTAATACAAATACAAGAGGACGCTGCCATTGGGAAAGTACATACTAGACATTATGACAGGGTTATTACATTTGCAGCGGTCCAAAGAAAAACAACAGACCAGCCATGCAAATAGGAAAAGCTGTGGAACTTTATTCCAAACTAAAACTTTACAATCTGGAGCTATTCATGCGGAGAATAAGAGCAGAGGGTTTGAAGCAATGAAAACTGGAGAAAATTTGACAAAATATAAGATTTTGGTGTCAAAATGATGCAAAAATGCATATATATACAAGGGAAGGCCTTTTTACTTGTAAGTGGGATTTTAAAATGTGATTACAAATGCAATTGGGAAGGTTTATTGCTTGCAATCGGGTTTTTAAAGTCTGACAGAAAGTAGGAAAGAGTCCTCATTTATGTGTAGGAAACAATTACAATTGGCTTTTTAAAGTCTGACTGCAAGTAAGGGAAGGACTTAGCTTTTTTGTCGGCAAAATAAACTCACAATTGGGGTTCTGAAATCCTTTTGCAAGTGGGGAAGAATATGCATTTTTGAAGCTCTTGATTTGGGGAAAAACTGGCATCTTTTCTTGCATCATTTTTTGGAAAGAACTTGTATTGTTATGAGAACAACACGCTCAAACTTTTAAAGACAAAAACCTTTACAACTTTGAAAAAAATTGCAAAAATAAGAAACAAATATATATACAAAAACCTTGGGTGTTTTGCAAAGAGGAAAAAGCTTCACAAAATATTCTTCAAAAATGAAGAGCAAATGCAAATAAAGAAAGCCATACTTCTTTTGAAAAACCAAAATGCAATGAGAATGTTGTCTTGAACTTGAAGAAAATCCCCAAATTCTTTACTTCGAATCTAAGGAAAGATCTTCAAATCGCATCTATATAGGCAAGCAAGAATTGACCAAATCCCTTCTTCAATCAATGCATATTATGTCTTTGAGAGTTCCTTCACAAATGACAAGGATTACAAACTGAAATGCTTGATATTAGCAAGGCAAAGACTCTTTCAACTTCCAGAATCTGGGTCTGTGATGAAGATTGCAAGCACAAATGCAATGCTTGCAAAAAACGACGATTAGAGCAGGAAAAATGCACTTTGTACCAAGCAATATAAATGAAAATGTTTTACGTTTTCCTTAAGTCGGGCTTTGTAAACAATGATGCAGCGCTGAACAGTTGGGAAGAAAATAACACAAGCAACCAAGCCTTAAAAACCAGTCTTCTTATGCTGGAAATAATTTTGTTTCAAAAACACCAACTGGAAGGACAAACCGTTGGGCTTTCCTCGTCATTTTGCATGGTGTTGTATGCTTTAAGTGTCTGCAATGTTTGTAATTGGGCTTTTAAAGTCTGATTACATACAATATAACGTTTAAAAGTACATTTTCCTTCAAATGACAATAAGAAGAGCCGATGTCAGGCTTTGAGACTTGATTGGCAAGCATTTAGAGTTTAAAAACATTTGAAGTTGGTCTTTAGAAACCTGACGACATGAGAAACATCCTTTTAAAGCATTTTCCATGTGAATGAAGGCAACATCGGGCATTATGGACCGTGTTACAAGTCTTTCACAAACCAAAAACACTAGTAAAGGAAGTCAGTTTGTGTTTGGCATTACAAGGAGGATCATAGTCTTGCTTTTAAGTAAAATAAAGCATATGTAGTTGGCCTTTAAAAGTCTGACTATATAGAGTAATCACTTTAGTGTTCTTTTGAACACAAAAGTTACTTGCCAAAGATTCTGGTTTGGATGCACCATTACAAGCTTATATGTTTAAAACACAAAACTAATTGTAATCAGGCTTTAAAAGCTTGATTACAAGCACTATTCTTTGTAGAGGAACATTCTTTCCTCACTAATGCCTTTAGATTGGCTTTTTCAAATGCTTTTGCAACTTATAAGAACTTAAAAAGAAAAGTGAAGAGAACTTGTAATTGCAAGCATTTAAAAAAAAAGATTTATAAAGACCACTTGCAATTGTGGTTTAAAAGCCTGATTACAAGTACTTTCAACCTTCATTTTCTCTTTAGTTATAGAACAAATTTGGGCCCGTGATAGCTCAAAACAACCGAAATCTGAAGAGCAAGAAACCCTGGACGAAAATAGAGACAAAAATAAACAAACCAAACAAGGAAAATCAAACAAAGACTTGAGATTTCCAAAAATCAAGCATTGGATCAGGAAAGAAAAACACAATTTTGCAAGAAAGACAGAAAAACTTGACAAAAATCTTCGAAAATGGCATCTGTAAGACAAGAAACTTAGGCCAATTCAAGGTATAACCAAATGCATTCAGAGAACTTCTTTAGAATACTTATCTTAGAGAGTTTAATACTATGAATTCATGAAAAATTGCATAGGATTAAATTGTGGAGGGTTAAATTGTGGACAACAAATTAGTTGTCGTATAGTGTGCATATACCCTTAAGGGAGTCATTATAAAGACTTTGTGGATCGATCTTTTATCCTTTCACGTAGAGATTGAGAGTGCCTCGGTTCAATTGTGTCTCGGTTGAATTGTGTTCTAGAGAGCTGTGTGCATCTCCAGCAAGGTGGAGAGTTAGTGCAAGTGCAGGAACTGTAAAACAGCGTTGGTGCAGTATTGGGATTGTAATATCGCACACAGATAGTTCAAGAATGAAAGTCCTCTTCTGGGGTTTCTTCTCAAATTAGGTTCGTCAGCCTACCCTTTTGTGTTAGTTGCAACTCATGCACAGTGATCACTTTCATTTATAAGATTTTACAAACTTCAGCACAGCCTCACTTTTTTGCATGTGTGCTCGTAGGAGATTAGTCATATGTTTAGCAAGGTTTCATTAAGAATTGATTGATATGTGTTGGTGAAACAATTAGGATTTCTCTGCTAATTAGAATTTAATGATCTGCATATATAATTTTTTGTCACATAATTAAGGCACATACATTGTCCTGACTTCTAACCACATCACTCTTTTATCTTCATCTATACAAAAACTTGGAGAAACTCATATTTTATCAATATTTATGTTAATAGACAGCAATAAATTGTATCTATTTGTTCCTAGATTGGAAACTCAAGGAGTTTTTCAATTATTTAATAAATAATTATAAGACTAACACATTTTTTATTCTGTAGCAAAATAGGCCCTTGAACTCCCAAAATGCTGCAGATGCCTTGCAAAAGTATGGTCTCAAGAAGACAGCAGTGCAAAAAGCATTAGACACCTTGGCAGAAAGTGCTCAGATATCTTTTAAAGAGTATGGTAAGCAGAAAATCTATATTGCCAGGCAAGATCAATTCAGTATTCCCAACACTGATGAACTGGCCCAAATGAAGAGAGAAAATGAAGAACTCCAAAAGCTGTTTGAAGCTGAAAAGAATGCAATAAATGAGGTTGAAGCAGGTATGTCTATGGGCAGGGTTGGTTTTTTGTAATTGATGAATGATAAAATTCTTGAACTCTATTTAGAAGGTTATCAAATTTCAAATGTATACACAATAGGAGAGATCAAACAATAGCAGCCAAGTGATGATGTTCTTGCAGAAATTCGGGCTTTGGAATCAAACCTGACCTTGGAGCAGATCAGAGAAAAGGAAATAGAACTGAGAGAAGAGGTAAATTCTGATTGTGTACAAAGGTAACATCTTTTAGCATCAGATTAAGAATCACAATTTCCATTGTTTGTGGGTGTTTGCAAGATTCATCCCAGAATGTTGAATGCCCAATATCACTAGCCAACTAATACATTTATACCTGCAGTATCAAAGTGACTGTAATCTTCTCATTATATGTGTGTGCGCTTGAATGAGGTCCAGAATCACAAGGAGTTTATTAATGATTTATAAATGTTGATTTGAGTATAATTATATTCCTTGTGTATTTTACGTGTAATTGTCAGGTGTGTGCAATGGAGTCAAAATTGAGCGTATTGCGGGAGGGAACTGTATTGGTCAAACCGGAGGAGCGCAAGAAAGTCCAAGATACATACAATGAAAAAATCAACCAGTGGAGAAGGCGACAAAGAGCTTTCAAGGAGCTATGGGGTACCATCACAGAGAATATGCCAAAAGATTTGAAAGAATTCAAGGTACTTCAAAGACATTATAGTTGTCCTGGTGCTTATTTCAGAAGGCTATATAATTCAATTGTGTTGGTTGTTTCTCAGGAAGAGCTTGGGATTGAAACTGATGAGGATGTTGGAGTAAGTTTTCAGGCTTACAGCGATTATACTAGTAATAAAACTTCTAGAAGGATTTAGAGCACTGTTGTCTATGTACAACTTCAACTTCGGAAGTAGTTATATACAATGTTAGGATTAATTAATCGCATTTGAGGATAAAAGTGGAGAGCATGTACAGAATCCAAGTTGTTCATGCAGTGTCCATAGTTGTTTATATCAATACCATTGGAATCTAACATGACAATTTGCATTTCTTTGAGGGTGAAAAAGTTGGGTAAACATTTTCCTAAGATTCAAAGCAAATGCCCTTTTCTAAGACTCAACTTTCAAGAATTAAAATATTGTCCTGGGCAAGGTAGTGCATAGTTGTTGGTTTAATGTCACAATTTCACAAGCCTGCAAATTGTTTTTGGATACTGAGTTATGGAAAGCTGGATACGGTAACCTTGTAAGATTATGGATCTACTGTATCAGTTATTTGTTTAAGACATAAAAATAGATAATTTTGTTGAAGCATGACTTGAGCTTGGAGATGCAAATAAAGAAAAAAACAAACAATTACATGCAGAATATAATGATTAAAACAAATACAATATGTATATTTTAGGCCTTTTTAGTTGCAGATGAACTTAGATACGGATTTGGGCTTCCTGCCTGCAGAGGCAGAAGCATATGCAGTCAGAGGCAAATTCGAGAGTGGAGGTGGGTGGAAGCCATTAGCTTCCAGCCAGCTTCCGGGTGCATCCAACAGCCTCCGCAGGCCCAGAGAGCTGAAAAGACATATTTTTAATTTTTGCCACTTAAAACACTTTATTAGCACATGGGGAAATATATATTTAACCTATTTATTCTTCTTATACCCTAAAACAGCCCTAAAAGAGATGATTGGGAATTTTTTGTGACTCCATATGATTTGGAGTTGGATTGATGAACTATATTTCGATTTTGTAATTGTGATGATTTGCTGATTCGCATTGGAATCGTGAACATAGACATATATGATATGGTTTTATAATCTTATTGAATATTTGAATTTCAATGTGAATGTGTTGAAGTTACAAGCATCATACTATCAAATGTTTTAATTTTGTATATTTCTTTAGTTTCTTTGCATTGCATATATGTGTGTGTGTGTTTTTACATGCGCACGCATCCATACACATCTGCATCCATTCAAAAAAGATTTGCGCATCCATGCACCCGCTGGCAATACAGAGCATTGACTGGACAAATCATCGTATGGTTTTTGTTGAAATTTGGAGTTCACAATTATAATTCTCAATAAAGAGAGAGTGGTCTCTTGCTTAAGAACGGTCAACTACAAGCAAAAATAATTACAAACTAAGGAAATCAGATCTTATTTGTTGCTGCTTTGGATCAGTATCTTCAAATAGCAAAGACGATTTTCATGCAAGGAAGTTAGGGAAAAGAAAGATTGCATCTGCACCAACTTGTTGGTTCCATTAATTCATAGAGCTCTGAACATGTGCAGAAGGTCTCAACTTCAGAAAGGAGTTGACAATACTTTTTTGTCTGATTTGTGGTTAGAGAATGGATCAAACAAGGAAAACAAAATAATTTATGTGAAGTTGATAAAATCTAAAAATGAAAGCTATGTCATCTTGATAAGAAAATGGTTAATTTTTGGGTAAACACAATCTTGAAGGATTTTGGAGAGAACAACAAAAGAGAAATTAAAAAGAAAAAACAATATACCGCATGCTTAATGGCTGGACTTCAAAGTTCTTATTTGAGTGGATAAGGAATAAAAGTAGTCCTCCCACAATTGACACTTCAGCCAAACTCTAATAGGTGGAAGATGTCAAACAAGGTATAAAGAGATTAACAAAACTAAAGCAAGAGACATCGATGGGCTAGAGGCAGAATTCTTAAATTGGAGAATGGATTTGCTTTCTCTTCATATTCAATTTTAAAAAAGAAGTTTTTTTCACTCTGCTAGGGTTTCTTGCTTCATGCAAACTTTCAGTTTTCTTGTGTACGACTCTTTGTCTGAGCTTTCCTCCTATAGGCAGCACTTGTCAAATTGCAATTACTGTGGGAGCTTTTAGGTTAGGATATAATGGCTCCGACCAGTGATGAACCAATTGTTTTTGGTTCTCATGCTGCTACTTCAGACTGCCATGGCGCCGCCTTAGAACAAACGCCCGCGCAAGTTTGTACCAAAGGTCTTTCACGAGGTAATCTTGACATTATCCTTCCTTTACAAAAATTTGATGCTACTTGTGACTGGTTAGAGCAACATACCTTGCTAGCTTATTTTGTTGGTAGGACTCTTTCTAAAGCTATGCTCCGAGACTGGGTTAACAAATGTTGGACTCCTCATGGAGTTCGCCTTAATGCTGTGCAAAATTTTACCAAAGGTTTTTTTTAATTTCGCTTCGCTAACTCATCACAAGTAGATGTAGTCTTTAACAACGGACCTTGGTCTATGCATTCCTCCCTGTTTGTTTTCCAAAAATGGTCTCGAGACTTCACAGTCTCAGATGATAAAAAGCTTAGGGTTCCTGTGTGGGTCAAGTTTCCAAGTCTTCCCTTGCCATGTTGGCCTTTCATTGAGTCCATTGCCAAAACCTTAGGCAAAGTTGTCACCAAGGAGTTTGAGAAATTTTTTGATGCTCGCCCACAGTGATGCGTTTGTGTCAAAGTTGATCTTTCCAAGGATCTCAAGGATTCTGTGGAAATCCAGATTGGAGCTCAAACCTTCTTCCAGAAGGTGCTTTACTTGAATTTACCTAACACCTGTTATAGGTGCCAGTCCGCAGAACACAAGATCAAGGATTGCCCTCTAGTTATGCCTAGGGTCAAGCCCACGCCTAAAGAAGCGCTTGCCAAACAGGCTGAAGGAAAAAAGGAAGAATGGGTTACTGTTGGGCGCAAGGGCAAGGGTCCCTTGAATCCCTTGTCCCACAAGCAGTCTTATGCGGCGGTCGTCGTAGTTTCTCCTATTCCCACAAGAGCGTCTGCATCGGCTAGCATGGGGACACAAGTGGCTTCCACAACGCTTATTTTGGGGGTTTCGCAGGTTCCAAACCTTGCTAGTACGTAGGGGATTAAGGCGGTCGCCAGGGTTTTTGCCTTGGTTGGGGTTCGTGCTCCTTTTGTAATTTCTTCCATCATGCCATCAGTGACAAGGCATTCTTGCAGTCCTCCTGAACGTGTGGAGAAATCGGAAGTGAAACGACAGGCTATTAGGTTAGAGGATTTCCTGTCTGACTTCCACTCGACTTCTACCTTATTGTAGAATAGCTATTCCTCTCTTGAGGACGAGGAGGATATGGAAGAGTTCTCATGAACTTCCTCTCATAGAATGTTTGAGGTCTTTCAAACCTCCCCAGAAAATTCTATGTCTGGGACACCTATCATAGACTTGGTAATTTAGATTTTCTCTGCTTGCAAGAAGTTAAGATTTTTGGTTTCATGCTTTCTGTTGCGTGTTGCGTCATTTGTCAGGATGGCATTATGTTTTCCTCTCAACATGAACTTGGCCGAAGTGGTGTAGTTACTCTCTTGTCACTTCGCCTTCATTTTACTATTATTTCGCACAGTTCTGACCCCACGCATAGAATTATCTGGCTTTTGCTTTCCATTCACAATCATTCTTTTGGAGTCATTAATGTTTTTGCTTCCAATGATGCTGTGGAAAGGTCCCAGATGTGGGTTTGGCTAGTTGACAACTTGCCTCTTGCTACCTGGGTCATGTGTGGGGATTTCAATATGGTTGAAGTAGCATCTGACAAAGATGGCATTTTGCCCCTTCGGTGGACAGCTGGGGAAAGAGAAGCTTGGTACTACATGCGAAATAAATTGGGCCTTTTTGATCCCAATACAAATCGCCGCCAGGGTAGTGGGGTTTGGCACACTTGGTCCAACTTTCGAGCTGGCTCTGACCACATTTTAAAACGTCTCGATCATGCTATGATCTCTGCGCAATCTTTTTTTCTTTTTCTGAAGATCGAGATCTGCCTGTCGTTCCCCTGACAGATGTGACGTTATCCGACCACTATCCCATCTATTTTGTCATTTCTTGGCAAACAGCTGTCCCCAAGGTGGCCAAGTCTCAATTCTTCCTCAACACATCTGTACTGCTGCATGCTTCCACCATCTTGCACATCCAACATGTTTGGAATTTGGAGCCACGTCCGCCATCCCAGTGGGGATGGATTCAATGATGGAAAGATGTCATTACCAGAACTGTGTGGTTTTTGCGCATCTATGGGCGCCAACTGGCAATTTTTAGGAAACGCTCTTATGAAGCCAACACCCTTGCCTTCAAAAAAGCCTCTGAGGCTCTTACCTTCAACCCCTTTGATGTGGATTTGAAAATTCATCTTGCCAAACTTAGCCATGACAAGCAAATTGTTGAAAACTATGCTACTTGTGGAGCTCAAATCAAGGCCCATCTCCATTGGTTGGAGGTTGGCGATAACGCCTCGAAGGAATTCTTTCAGGCACTTTGGGCCCGTCATACCAATGTTGGGATTAAAAAGATCAAGCAGGAAACGACTGTTCTGTCCAGTCTCCCTGACATTCTGCAAGCATTTGTTCATCATTATGAGAACGTTTTTGCTTCGCAGGAAAATTCAATTGCTTAGGAGGAGGCTCTTAGAAAGTGTATCTCTATTACTGTGAGCAACTTCTTTCCCTTAGAGACCTTAAAGAGGTAGTTTACTCCATGGCGGATGACAAGTCTCTTGGGTGTGATGGCTTTCCCTGTGAATTTTACAAACACCTTTGGGAACAAATAGGTCCTAACTTGCACAAAGTCTATCTCGAAGCATATCATACTAAAAGCTTAGGAGTGATAATAAATAAAGGGAATATCAAATTCATACCTAAAGTTGGTGATCCCGAGGACATATGCAATTGGAGGCACATTACCCTTCTGAATGTGTCTTATAAGATCATTGCCAAGGCGCTCTCTCTCAAAATTAGGCACATGTTGCCTTTAATTGTGTGGCCTGAGCAAACTAGCTTCATCAAGTCCAGATATATTCTTGACAACATCATTGCTGTCTGGGAAGGTATGGAATGGGCTTGCAAGTCCAAGCAGCAAGCTATCTTTTTAAAGATTGATTTTGCTAAAGCCTATGATTGCATTGAATGGCCCTTCATCTTGGCTATGCTTCAGGCTCTGGGTTTTGGCCCCAATTTTCTTCAGTCCGTGGAGATGCTCTTTGGTGATGCTAATGCTTGCATTACCATCAATAATTTGCAATTTGAGGCTTTTGGACTTTTTCGTTCAATCAAGCAAGGTTGCCCTCTAGCTCCAACGCTTTATGTCCTTGTTGCTGAAGGTTTTGACTATTTGTTAGCTCATTCTGTGTCTTCAGGGTTGGTTCGTGGCATTTCCTTGTCTAATTCTTCCTCCTAGTTAGTCAATGGTCATTTTGCTGATGATTCTTTTCTTACGCTTCTTGAGGATGAAGAAAATATAAAAAATGTTTTAAATTGTCTGGACACCTTTTGTCAAGCCTTTGGCTTTGCCATCCAATGGCATAAAACGCTTTGCTACCGGTAGTTTTTTTTGCCAGCTCCACCTTGGCTCAGCCAGTTCCAGTGGAAATGGGTTACTCACTTGGAAATCTTCCACTTTCTTGGCATTCCCTTTGCCTTCTAGGCCTCTCTTGTGGAGCTTTGGAATGCTGTGTTTGTCAAGATTAGCAAAAAGCTCGACTATTGGATCACCAAGCCGCTTTCTCTTGTTGGTAAATTCCAGATTTGTTCTAAGATTCTGGCCGCCACTCATGTCTACTATTCTTCCTGTTGAGCGCCATCCAAAACTTCCTATCTCAAGCTGGAACGTTTGCTCAGAGATTTTCTTTGGGCTTCTGGTTTTGATCATCATGGTTTTCACAGAGTTGTTTGGGATTTTTGTTGTCTCCCACAGGAGTCTGGTGGTCTTGGCCTACTTTCCACTCGGAAACAAGGCCTTGCTCTCTGTGCAAAATGGATTATCCGAGCTATTTTTGGGGATGAAGCCTGGAAGATTTTGGTAAAGCACTGCATTTCTTCCGGCTTCCCTGTTAACAGACCTGCGTGGAAGGGGATTGGTTTTCAAACCCTTCTCATCATGTGTGAACCAGTGGCCATTCAGGGCTCATTTATTATTAAGAGTATCTAGAAAACCTGGGAAGCTCTTAAGCCGTGGCTTCGTTGTTCTGGAGATGAGTTTCACAATGGGCTCTCCTTGAATCAATAGAACATTTGGTGGTCTCCCCTGTTTGCAATTCAGGGTACTCCTCTCACCAAGATTCAAGGTGCCAGTGCTCTGCGTTTTATCAAATGTGGCATCCGAACTCCTAAGGATCTCTTTTCAAGAGTCACCATGAGTTTCAGGTCATGGGAAGATACACAAGTTCAGTATCGCCTTGTCAGTACGAATCAACAGACTTTTGACCTTCTATTGTCTTCCATTCCTATGCACCTAGTTCATAAGGTGGGGATTCAGTCTAGTTGGCCTTGGTGGCATGATTGGAAGTGGTATCCTTCCACTCCATTTGCCAATTATAAGGCCAATATGGGGTACTGATGGCTCTCGCCCCATCTTTCGATGGTTGACACGCTTAACCAGTGGTGGCATTTGCAATCTTCGCTTTCTCAATGGGGAAAACGTTTTGACACAATTTGGAGTGCTATTACAAAACCCAAGATTGCCCACTTTGCTTGGTGCCTTGCCTTCCAAGGTCTTCCCCTGGGGCCTCGGCTCAAGCACATTGGGGTTCTTGATCCCAGATGCCCCTTATGTGGTCAACCTGAGTCCTTTTTGCATATTTTTTAGTTTTGTAAGCGCGCTCAAAATTATTGGCACTGGATTCATGATTTTTTCAAGCCTTTCAGGCCTGAACCATTTTCATGGCACATGATCCTGTTGGGTGATTCCCCCAGAATTCCTCGAAAATTCACTCAAATTTGGCATACCTTCAGGATGGAAATTTTGTTTTCTCTGTGGAAAGATAAGAATGCTATTCTGTTCACTTACAATTTTTTGGATGTTAACATTGCTATGTACACTAAAGCATGCATTTGTAACAATGTGATTATGTAGATCCAGGTGCAAGCTAATAAAGTTGCCCTAGAAGTTGCTCACTTACAGGAATTGTTAAATCACTGGGGCAATGCTCCTTGTACCATTGCTAGAGTTCCTCTGGATGCCTCGACTAATACCTCTACGCCTCGTGGTTGTCGTTCTCGCTGCCAGTCCTCAAGCCGCCACTTGCACACGCCGCCCTCCCAAGCTTCCCGCCATCGCTCTCCCAGTGGTGGTGATGGCGGACGGAGGTGCCGCTCTGCTTCCCCACCCCGCGGTGGTTCTGGTTGGTCCCCGACTCCTCCTCTTGGGCCTCGACGGACACAATTTGGAAAATTTCCTCGCCTGGCTTTGGCGATTTCTCCTTCGTGGCCAGAGGTTAAGGATGCGGAGGCTACCCCTGATCCTGCTGCTGCTAATGACGGCTGGACTGTTCCCAGTCTGCCCCACAATCCCATTGATACGTGGGGATTTCCTGATAAAGATGATCCTCCTCCTTCGGCTGGCATTGCCCTTGCAGACTGAGGTGGTTTATTCTTTTTTTTTTTTATGAAAGTTGTTCTTTTTGGCTGAGGCCGTGTTTTTAAGTCCAGCTTCGACCGTGTGAACTCTTTCATGGGCTGATCTTGTATCCCCCGCCCCTTTTTTGTGAATTGTATTCTTAGTATATTTTATTAATAGAAAAGGACTATTCATCAAAAAAAAATTTAAAAAGAAAGAGTCAGTGTTTTTTTCACAAAATGAACTACTAGTATGGTTATACCTGCACAAGAGTGATGATCTTAATAATCCTTACACTACTGTACTATTAAGGTACCCACTTCTTGGTAAGAATTTCGGAAGCATGTTTGAACACAAAATAAGTGGTTGGACATAAAAAGAAGAAAAAGAGTGAAGGGGCATGTTGGGTTTAGATCGAGACACTCCCCCATTGAGCAATGCATCTCTCTTATGCACCTTATTGAGAAGGTTTGAGACTTGCAAGGTAGAGGGGTTTTTCGTTGTTTCATAGATTTCAAAAAAGCCTTGACACTACCTAAAGACAAGCTTTGGAAAAGAACAAAGGGACTTAAAATCTTGAATGAGCTTAGAGCAATTCTACAGAGACTTTATGAGCAAGTAAGAGATAAAATAAAAATAAAAGGAGGTATGTCAAAATGCTTTGGCAATGATATTGCGGTAAAACAAGGATGTCTCTTCTCTCCCACTCTATTTGGCTTATATATTTATAAACTTGAAATGTGATCAAAAGAAATTAGAGGGGAGGGTGCCCAACTTGTTGGATATGTGGTGAAGTTGTTCCTTTATGCAGATGAACTCATTTTAATTGCACAAACAACTCGTGATTTGAGATAACACTTGAAGGTCTTAAAGAGTTAATATCGAAAGGTTGGGATGTAGGTGAACACTAGCAAAACTAAAATCATGATATTCTCTCTAAAGAGAAAGTAGTAGTAAGTTAACTTCATCTTTGATAAAAAAAAATCACAGATCGTGGGGGAAGGCAACTACTTGGGTATTGATGTTCATAACAAACTAAGTTTGGAGACTTGTAGAACTAAACAAATACAAGAGGGTTGGAGAGTTTCTTGTTTTAAAATAGGAGTAAACATGTAGAGCTAGGGAATTGGAAAACAAAAAAGACTCCTTTTGGTTCATTGGTTATACCCATTGTCCTCTATGGTTGTGAGGTTTTGGGGAACAACTTTTCAAACCACAAGCGGAAACAAATCGAAAGAATAATAAACATCTAATCATTAGTAGCCTTAAAATTCAAATCAACAGTTCCCTATGAGATTCTCTTTGCTGAAGTAGGGTTGCTTTTGATGGAAGCTTCAGTGGCTATTTTTTTTGTTAAGCTATCTAAGTAAGGTGGAAAATATCAGTGACCCACGTTGGTTGTTGGGGAAAGACTACTTAATAAAAAGATGTAGATGAAACAAAACAAGGAGTGGTTGAGTAAATGGGACATTGACTTGCAAAATTATCCCATTACTAATGAAGAGATCAAAATACTTGTGTTAGAAAAATTCAAGGCTACCATGTGGACAAAGAAAATGTGGCAAAAAAAAAAAGCCCATTATGTGAAAAGTTTCAACCCCACTCGGGATGATAACAAGAGGGACTACTTACGAGTGCCAATTAAGGGTATGGCTAGATTTTTGGTATCACAACTTAGAATCATGTCTTATCATCTAAGGTGTGAGATTGGTAGATGATCGATTCCCAAAGAGGCTTGAAAACAATGATTTATTTTCCGCAACAAAGGAAATGTTAAAATTGAATGACACTTTACTTTTGAGTTTGTATCTTACCAAGAAATTTGTGGGTAGTATGAGAACAACTTGAAGGAGGGTTGCCTAAACCAACTTTTTGAAGAGGAAAGGGTTCAAAAAATTACTAGTGTCTTAATAAAGATCTATAACCGAAGAACAAATATAGATAAGATCATGAAGATGACTTAATATTTGATGTTGGGCCCCTTAGATTGTTGGTCTCACAGATGTCATTAAAATTCCTTCATTTAATCATTTTGGCCACAATTGTTTTGCATTTGGAACAACAATGACTTCTTTGCGATAATGGAAGTTGAGATGCCACATCATTATAGGCATTTGTTGTTTTTCTCCATTTTATGGGGCATGGGAATGATGATTAATTCAATATATTTTTTATTAATGAAAAAATAGGTTTTGAAAGGACCCAATTGTAATCACCCAAAATCGGTCAATCCTTTAAATGCAGAATTATATCTCATGGTGAAGGTTCAAATTGAATTAATTGAATCAAAACATAAAATGAATTAATTCAAACCATCCAAATGGGACCTTCATTTATGAATTTTTAAATCAAAGTGGATTCCCTTAAAATGATTTTTAATTTATTTTTACCTTCACCATAGTAAGTTCTCAATTCTACCCCAAGCCCTTGGAAAAATCTATAAATACAAAGCATTCTAAGAGCTAAGGGAGGCAATTTTAGAGTAAAGAAACTCTGCTAAATTAAGCATTCTATCTTTCAATTCTAATTCATTTCATTTCAATTCTAATTCAGCTCTAGCTTAAGTGATTTGTTTCTTAGCTTGATTGTACTCCATGCTGGATTGCTTTCATTTATCTTAATTTGAATCTTGTATTCATGCTAGCTTGAATCTCTTGTTCTAGGGGTGTTACTGTCACTGATTTGGTCTTAATTCTAAGAGCAATTAATTCCATTTACATACTCATTCCTCAGTTAGAGAACAGTAAGACAGTTTCATGGGTTTTATGCTTAATTTTAATTCATTATATGTGCTAACCCTATGATCTAATGTATTATTGAAGTGTGTTGGTTTTGTAGATACATGATCCACATTTCTCACACACACCAACACCTTTTACAAACATACTTTGAATGGATCTAGAACTCAAGATCTAAGACTTTGTCACAAGATAAGAATCATGAAGTACCAGACAATCAGAGGCACAAGAGCCCACGAGATAATGTTAGCATGAATGGTTGATGTTGCCCTATGGGGGAGAGTGTCAGTTTGTTAGAGAGATGATTGAGTGCTTATGTGTTGCATTCATGACAATGTTTGTCATTGATGTTAACATATCAGTTTTTTGGATAGTTTAGTCATTTTAAGCACTTGTGTCAGTTCTTCTAGAATCAAAATATGCAAAGGTAAATAATTTGAAGCTTACACATGAAATTTGGATTATATTACAAAGTATATTTGAAGGTGATGAATATGCAAAGAAGTCTAGATTGTAGAGTTGGATATGCATGTTTCAAATGCTAAAATGCAGGAAGATGAAACTATAAAGGGGTACTTTAGTAGGATATCTAGAATTGTTGCAAGAATTAGAAGTTGTGGTGGAACTAAGGGCCCGTTTGGTTGCTGGAATATGATGTGAATTGGACTAGAAAATTAGAATACGATTTTAATTCTTTGTTTGGTTCATGGAATGGGAATGGAGAATAGGATTACGAATTCCTATTTTAGCCCAAAATGTCCATTCCCAAAAAAACTTGTAATTGGAATGGGCCAATCCCATTCCCAATCTGGCTTTCCCAAAATTTGACAAAATGTATAAATTGTCGGGTTTGTGGGAGCCTTTTACCCAGTAAAAAAAAAAACTCTCGCTCATACTCTGCCATTTCACGAGATCTGTTTGAGCAGCGAGCAGTGAACATCAACAGAGTGTGAGCAGCGACAGAGTGGGGGTTTTACATGTATTTGGCATTCATGTCCATTTTCCTTCCTATAAAATTCTTGCAATTTCTTCCATTCCAACATTCTTTCTCGCCCAGATTTAAGCACTTCTTTAATTTTTGTTTGTAATTGGTAATATTTGTAGGATAATTGTAACTGTATAATCATGATTACAAGTGAAATTTATGATAAAGATGGAATTGACAGAGATGCAGAGTCATTTATTACAACATTTTGGTAGGATTTACAAATCTAGAGGCTCAACCCTTGCTACTTCTCCAGCTAAAATAAATAGGAAAATGACAAAGAGATTTGGGGAAAGTTCAAAGATTAGTAAAAGAGAGAAGTTGGATATTCATGATATTGATGTGGATAAATCTATAGTGCTTGAAACGCCATTCTTGATTCCTCCAATTGATGAAATGATAAAATGTGACAAAATATTTTTTTCTGTGGTTTTTTTAACTCTTGCAATATGGATTCTAATTTTGAACAACCAAACAAGAGATTAACATATTCTCAAACGAATTCCAAGTGAACCAAATGGAATTAGGATACATATTTTCGATTCCCATTCTCCATTCCCATACCCATTCCTATTTTCAGTTCTAATCTTCAATTCCTATGCTTGCAACCGAACGGGCCCTAAATTAGAAGATGAGACTATGTGGAAGATTCTAAAGACTTTGACACCCGCTTATCATCATAGGACAAATAATTGAAGAAGTTATTCCTTAGAAATTTGTAGGCATCTTAATTATGGATGAAATAGAGTTAAGGACTACCTAGAGTTGAGATTGCTTTTAGTGTACAAAGAGACTAGGAGTGCGAGTACAAGTGGAGATTATGCTAAAGAATGGACATTTAAAAAAGAAGAAGTCAAGAAGATTGATGAAGGACTTGCATTGCTTATGAAGAGAGAACCTAAAGGTATCAAAATCCTTGTTTGTTAGACATGTAAGTAACTTGGTCATTATTCATCTAAATGTCCTAAGAGAGAAATGAAGACAAAGCCTAGTAAGCCCTACAAATATAGATTCCAAAAGATTGTTTCTTTGTTAATGAAGATGATGAACTTGATTTAAGATGGTAAATTTCCTAAATAGTGATGATGAAGGTGATGAGATAGGATTTGTTGCTATTAAAGAATAAAGCCTTGTGAAAGAAGTAGGGGAATAAAAAGCCATAATATTAGATGTTGAAAAGAAAAAGTTTGATTGGATTATAGATAGTGGATGCTCTCATAATATGACTGGAGATATGAACAAGTTTGTTGAATTTAATAGTTATGATGTAGGAATAGTTAGAGTTGGAAATAATGCAACATGTCACATCAAAGGAAAATGATCTATTATTCTTGATTTACCTTGTGAATGGATTGAAATGTAATCTTTTAAGTATTGGACAACTTGTTGACAAGGGATATCAGTTGCAATTTATAGAGAAGACTCGCATAATAATGATAAAGATGGTACATTGATTGGAACGGGTACAAGAACTAGAGGTAATGTTTTTTAGTTAGACCCTATTGTGATGACATGTTTTGTTGCTAAAGTGGATGATAGTTGGTTATGGATAAGAGATTTTGTCACATTAATTTTGATAACATTATGAAGATCAATACAACACATACAATAAGAGATTTGCCTAAGATTATGAAATCCTCTAACATGATTTGCAAAGAATGTGTGATGGCAAAGCACAAGAAAAGTTCATTTCAAAACAAAATATTTACTAGTACAACAAAGTTGGAGATTGTTCACACAAATTTGAGTGGTCCTATAAGAAGAAGAGCATTTCATGGTGAAAGGTACATCATGCTTCTTATTGATGATTTTACTAGGATCATGTGGATATCATATCTTAGAGAGAAATCTGAAGCTTTTGAGAAATTTAAGATATTTAAGAGTAGAGTTGAGAAGAGTTTGGTTTAAAGATTAAGTGTTTGAGATCATATAGAGGAGGAGATTCTATTTCAAATGAATTTAACATCTTTTGTGAGGATAATGGTATAAAGAGATAGCTTTCAACTCTTAAGATACTGCTATAGAATGCGATAGCAAAAAGAAGGAACAAATCAATAACCAAAGCAACTAGAGCAATGATGGTTGAGAATAACGTGTCACATATCTTTTGGAGGGAAGTAGTGAACACCACAATATACACAATGAACAAATTATAGATTATACAAGGCACTGGTAAGACTGTTAGAAATAGATAATACTGAGAGGGGGGGTGAATTAGTATTCTACAAACTTTTGCCCACAACTAGATATTATTAATTACTTTGTAACATGTGCATAAGAAAGTAAACCAATAATGTTGAATAGCAAATAAAACCATACACAAGAAGAACTCATAACACCATTATTTGTTAACTAGGGAAACCTTGGCCAAGGGAAAACCTGGCGGGGATGGTACCCACAAAATGATCCACTATACAAAACAATCTTGTTAAGGATATTGGCCCTGTTAGGAGTCAGTGAATTGTATATAGTGTCTCAATCCTTGTTAGAGGACTAGACCCTATTAAAATCCTCAACCCTGGTAGGAGTTGGTATAAAAATTACAACTGTATGCAAGAAAAGCCCACTACCCTAACATGCAATTATACAATACAATGGCTTTATACAAAAAGATAGATAGAAAAACCTCTTTCCTATTGATTGTTGTACTTCGCATAGCCTGATCTAACATCATAATTCATATCACAGATCTCTCATATAAGTTTGCATGTGATGCACATAGTTCACATGTTCATCATATACTTCGCATTCATATATCACATATCTCACATACTTCGCATAAAGTAACTCTTTACTTATACCATTTTTTTTTCACAAAATTCTTGTGGAGTCGGCTTGATGTAAACACACATTACACTGACTTAGGGTAAACATTTAGGATGTCGTCCCTACAAACATAAGTAATTATTTTGTGACTGAAGTAATTCCTTAACACTTTATATCTCTTTTCCTATTGTGTATATTGTCGTTAGTGGTATTTGGCTTGTAATTTTGTCTGTACTAATTTGTATACTTAGGTACGTCATCGTGACACTTTGATATACCTTCCCTTAACTTTGCACATGCCAAATATCTCTGTAGCCTTTGCTATACCAAAAGCAATCTCTGTGTTGCCAGTGAAATTATCTAACACTTAGACAATTTTCTATCTCTAACTGTAGAATATTCAACAATATATATTGTCCTTACATCTTGAAATATATGTTGCCATAAATGATGACCCTAACTCATCTTACCTAGCCACATTTCCAACAATCTCCCCCTTTGACATTGATGACAACATATAGGCAAATGAATTTAACATCTTTTTTGAGAATAATGGTACAAAGAGATAGCTTTAAGCTCCTAAGATATTGCAACAGAATGAGATAGCAAAAGAAGGAACAAATCAATAACCAAAGCAGCTAGAGCAATGATGTTTGAGAATAATGTGTCACATATCTTTTGGAGGGAAGTAGTGAACACCATAGTGTACACAATTTACAAAGTACAAATTAGACAAGGCACTGGTAAGACAACTTATGAACTTTGGTTTGGACATACACCTAATGTGAAATATTTTAGAATCTTTGGAAGTAAGTGTTATATTAAAAGAGATGATGATATTGAGAAGTTTGATTCTAGAAGTGATGAAGGTATATTTCTTGAATATTCATTACATGGAAATCATATAGATGTTTTAATAAGAGATTGAAAATTATTATTGAAAGTGCTAATGTGAGAGTGGGTGAAAAGTTTAGAATTCAAGAGATGATACTTGATTATGATTCTGATGGAGAAACTAATCAAAGGACTAACAATTAGAATGTTGAGCATGAATTCTTTTATGAAACTGACATTGATTTGTAGATTGAATTACAAAGAGAAGACCAAACAAACAAACCAAGAATTGAACCTAGAGCAAAAATTAGAATTGAGTAGGGAACACCTAAAAGTTATGACAAGAAACAAGGTGAGTGAAGAATTATGTTTAATATGTCAAGTTGAACCTAAAAGTGTTGACGAAGCTTGTAAAGATGGTTTTTGGATAAAAGTTATGAAAGAAGAAATTGAGCAAATAGAAAATAACAAAACTTGGGAATTAGTTCCTAGACCTAAAGACAAGAATGTTATTGGTACAAAGTGGGTATTTAGAAACAAGATGAATGAACAAGGTGAAGTAGTAAGAAATCAAGAAAGATCAGTATGAAAATGTTATTCACAACAAGAAGGAATTGATTTTAGGGAAACTTTTGCACCTGTTGCTAGATTGGAGACAATTAGAATGCATATGTAGCTAACAAGAATTTTAAGGTTTATTAAATGGATATTAAATCAACTTTTCTTAATGGAGAATTTGACGAAGAGGTATACATTGAACAACTTGATGGCTTTCCTTTGATAGAAGAAAATGATATGGTTTGCAGATTGAATAAAGCATTATATGGACTAAAGCAAACACATAGAGCTTGGTATGTGAGATTGGACAAACATTTGATTAGGTTGGCATTTGAGAAATGTAAAGTGGAAAATAG
Source organism: Cupressus sempervirens (assembly GCA_028749045.1). NCBI lineage: Eukaryota > Viridiplantae > Streptophyta > Pinopsida > Cupressales > Cupressaceae > Cupressus > Cupressus sempervirens. The sequence continues at coordinate 792,476 of CM053790.1, read as the reverse complement.
TTTGTACTTAAGGAAGAATGAAGATAGTTTTTTGATTATTGTACTATTTGTGGATGACATCATTTTTTTTGATTATTGTACTATTTGTGGATGACATCATTTTTGGAGGCAATGATAATGCTAGCAAAACATTTTCAGAAGAGATGAAAAAGAACTCAAGATGAGTATGACCGGTGAGATGAAATATTTCTTGGGATTACAGGTTTTTCAAAACAAAGATGATATTTTACTATCACAAACTAAGTATCTTAAGTTTGTTGACACGTTTTGGATTGGAAAATTGCAAACCTGTTGGAACACCTATGGTGACAGGATGCAAGTTATCAAGCAAATATGAATCACTTAGTGCATTTCAAACAAGATATAGATTTATGATTGGAGGATTGCAATATTTGACACATACTAGATCTGATATAGCTAAAATAGTTGGAATTATGGCGAGATTTCAAGTAGATCCTAAAGAGATGTGTCTTCCAATAGTAATTTTTTTTCAAATACTTAAAAGGAACTTCAGATTATGGACCATGGTATGACATCAAATGATTTCACATTATGTGAAAATACTGATGTAGATTGGGTAGAAAATGTTGATGATAGAAAAAACACTAGTGTTGGAGCATTTTTCTTGGGAGGAAAATTGGTTTCTTGGAAAATCAAGAAACAAGATTGCATTTCACAAAGTGCAATAGAGGCAGAATATGTAACAAGAACACATAATATAATAAATTAATTTGGATGAAGCAAATGTTGAAGGATATTGGAATTGAGTTTACCAAGCCTATTATCATACATTGTGATAATACAAGTAAAATTAGAATGTCAAATAATCTAGTGTTAAATTTAAAGACAAAACACATTTCAACTAAGTATCACTTTTTGAAAGAAAAGGTAGCAAAGAAAGAGATTAGATTGGAGTATGTTAGCACGAAGGAGTATATAGAAGACATATTCACAAAACATTTGGCTAAGGATATATTTGATTATTTGAGAGGTATGCTTGGGGTTATACGCCAACCTTCTTCAAAGTAGTTGATGTAGGTTTGCATCGGTCCAATATAAATTAGAGCACTATTTTTTTTTAGTCTAGACTAGATGCCTGATGCTCCTCCTATAAGGGAGTACCTATGTTTGAAATTGTAATGTTCTGTTGTCTGATTAACCTTTAGGAATTGGTTTTTTGGTGTGTGAGCTTGGAGAATGCCAGAATCAAACTCCAGACCAAGCGTGCATTGGATCACAATAGCTGTACAAAGTAGCTTGAATAGGGTGTACGATTGGGTAAGAGTGATGTATAGACTGCTTGGAGGCCGTATAGTAGCTTCTTTGAGGTCATATGATAGTGTTTGAGTTGTACGATGTTTGTGGGGGACAAACTAATGTACATACGGTGAAGCTGGAGATGTATAGATATGCTCGTACGGGGTGTGGGGCAGTCATCCGGTGAGGGTGAGGATATGTGTTTTAGGCCACAGGTTTTCCAATGAGTCGTGTGACGTATGCAATTTGAACTATGATTAGATGCCAGAACAATTCACTAAAGATGCCAATTAACGTCAGTACAAGTGTTTCAATCCAATCTCTAGATGTGTGTGTGTGTGTGTGTGTGTGTGTGTGTGTTTTAGGGCATGGGTTTTGCAATGAGTTGTGCGGTCTATGCAATTTGAACTATGATTAGAGGTCAGAACAATACATTCATCGAAGATGCCAATTAATGCCAGTACAAATGTTTCAATCCAGTCTCCAAATATGTGTGCGTGCGCGTGTGCGTGTGCCTGTGTGTGTGTGTGTGTGTGTGTGTGTGTGTGTGTGTGTGTGTGTGTGTGTGTGTGTGTGTGTGTGTGTGTGTGTGTGTGTGTGTGTGTGTGTGTGTGTGTGTGTGTGTGTGTGTGTGAATATGCAAACAATATGGTGTGCGAATTTTCTAGATTCGAGAAAGTAATACAAAGATGGAATAGGGTGAGGTTTGAATCCCACTGAAACTAGAAAAGACAAGTAGGGAAGATCTTTCACTTCCAAAATGGTGAACAATAGAGAATCCCAACGGGAATTCACAGTACAAAGAAATAATCTAAATTGCATACCAACTACTACCTACAAGCTGTGCTTAAATACCCGTTAGGGAAACCTTATGAGGGTTTACAAAGATAGCCGACGACCACACATACCTATGGAAACAATTAAATAAAGATGGATCCGAGATATACTAAATCAATTGGCCCATGAACAAGGTTTGGTTTATTTTATGATGGGAACATTGCAGAGATGAGTCATTGAGATATCTTGGCAATGGTATTCAATAGTGTCTTTGGACACTTTGTAGAGATTTTACTGATTGGTTTGGAAATTATTGAGTTGGCATAGTGACACCTTTGCCATTGATGTCAATGGGGGAGAGTAATACATGAAAAAAACCTTTTAGAGCTAATGGGGAAGAGATATACATTGTTGAGATTAGTTCAAATGAAAAACTCTTTACAACTTGTCTGTAAGAGAGAGATATGCTTGTATATTCACGAGCAACATGAATGGGGGAGTAAAGGAAGATGAGGAAGAAATATATTTTGATATTCATGGTAGTTTTATGTTTTTCATCACATGTTTCCATCAATGTCAAAGGGGGAGATTGTTAGCATGAATGCTTGATGTTATTGTATGGGAGAGATTGTTAATATGTCAGCGAGATGATTGAGTGCTTATGTGTTGCATTCATGATAGTGTTTGTCATTGATGCCAACATATCAATATTTTGGATAGTTCAATCAGAGTTGCATAGGACAATTTATTCGACGAAGTTTATGGTCAGAGAGTTATGTTATGACGGTTAGAGGAGTATTTAGGATTATATTATGATGTTGTATCTATGTTCATAGAAAAAAGATATGGAAATTTGTGCGAGTTATAGAAGATTTTGTGGAGATTGCTCTCAAAGTGAGTTTCTGGTAAACATTTTTTAGTGATTGTGTTGTATATTTTCAATAAGGTTGAAGATTGTTCATCAGAATTAGATTATGGTTGAAGACATGTTTAGGATGTTATGGTTAACATGGCAGAATCAAATGTTCATTGTGTGATGATTTATGAGTATTGTTGAACGCATTATTCCTAGGAAGCTAATTGTTGTTTATATCATTATGGGAAGTGTTATTTTAATGTAACGTGTAAGTGTAATATCTTAGTGTGGTCCTATACTATTCATTGTAAATTGAGAAAGCCTCAAGGCTAACTCAAGACTTTTTTTAGGACTTGGAATAAAGGAAAGTTTGTTTCCTTGGTTGTAAGTGTGAAGTGATGTGTTGATCAGTGAGATCATTTATCATGTTATGCGAGATTTGAATGTGAATTTGATGAGATCAAAGCAATGATTGATGTTGTTGATATACTATGAGTTTCAAAGGTACTATATTGGAAAAGGAGTTGTTGTTTAGTCACTTTAATAACTTGGATATGTTATCCTGAAGATTGTTTAGTGAAGACAGTCTTAAGACAATTTGGATAGTGGGTTTAGTTGTCTTCATATCAACTCCTAACAGGGTTAGCACAACTTCTAATAAGGTTGGAATCTATTGACAAGGATTCAAAGTTTCCTAGTAGGGACTCATATGTGTTGATTGTATTTCATTAGATCCCAATAGAGTCTATCGTTTCACAAGGAACTATTATATTAGAACATCATCTTGTGGGAATCATTCCCACCAGGGTTTTCCCTATGATCAAGGATTTCCCTAGTTAACAAATTTGGTGTTACAGTGTATGTTTAAATTTCTATGATTGTTGGATATTTTGAGTACATGTTTAAAATTTGAAAAGGTTATTAAAAGTCATTTTAAGCATATAACGGATTCAACCCCCTCTCAATTTTTTTGGTGGACTTTACTTTCTAATAGACAACTTAGTGGAAAACTAATTGACTATCACAAACTAAGATAGGTAAGGGAAATAGCAACTGACTCCCTTGACTTGAGACACATGCTACACAAAAACACCTAACATGCAATCAAACACTAAAGAAAGGACTAGAAGACACTCCATCTAAACACCCACAACCAAAGACCGTTAATATTTTCCTTTAGCCTTGCTCATGTGGGAAAAGAGGGTCATGTTAAAGGAGGGCAAAGATGTCTTGGATCTTTTACCTTTTACCATAATCCATCCCTCTTCCACCTTAGCAACCTCAACCTGCCAAGCTAATGAATACAATGGTAGAATTTCAATGCCCTAAGAAGAGAGGCCAACGACACTCACAAAAGAACCAAAAGTAGGGCCAACAACATCCTGAGAGGTAGGACTAATAGTAACAATTGGGACAACACCAATATCACCCAAAAAAATTAAAGCATAGTCTCTAGCAAGAGCCCTATCATAGGAAACACTAATATGAGATACAATAGGTGTAGAGATGATAACACCAACAAACTCAGAGACACCATCAAGAGAAGAAGTCACACAAGAAACTTGAGGCATGCTAGCTTAAGCACATCCACTATGAGACATTAAAACAAATCTAGAGAAGAAGATGCAGGGCCAAGAGGATCCTGAACAACCACCTGGGAGAAACTCATTTGGGAAGGTTTCTTCTCAATCTTGAGAAGAGGAACATTTCCACCATGCGCCAGAGTTTTTTTATTTCCTCAAATCTAGAGTGAGCTTCCACATGACCAATTTTAAAGCATCTTCAACACTTGAAGGGAATCTCTTCATAATCCAAAGATTGGATCCAACAACCTTTATAAGATTCAATTTTAATCTATGTAGGAAGCCCTTGAGAAATATCCAAATCAACCAAGATTCAAGCATAGGCGGAGTGAAGAATATTAGAAGATTCCTCATCCACCATCAAAAATTCACCAAGAGCCTTACATAGTTCCTCTAATAGAGAATCAACCCAAAGATGAAGGGGAAGGTAGGGAAGTTTGACCCAAATAGGAATACGTTGTTATCTTTCTAGGCCAAGATTGTGTATGAATGTTTAACCAAATAGGAATCTTGTTAAACATTTTAGAAGAAGGGTTGAAGTCAAGATGCCAAGGTTTAACCATTAGCATACATTTATCTTCCCAACTAAAAGATGATCACACAAGATCAAATTTCTATCCATAATATTCTCAAATTTAGCAATAAAAAATCCTTTACCCATGGGAAAAATATGAATAGTATTAGAAATGATGGGCTCCCATTGTTGAGAGATCTAGACATGAAACTCCAAGAGACCAAACCAAAAACCATTGAACCGAAAGATCACACCATGTGAGAAAACAATAGAGGAAATATGATCAATATCTTCCACTATCTCCACCTCCAATGTGATGGGAATGAGCTTTGAGAGAGAGAGAAAGGCCCCTTCTCAACAAAGTTCTTTTTCACCAAACCACTAGATAACTTGATAGAAGCTCTCTAAGAATCTACATTGAAAGAAGAATTGAGAGCTACATACACATCCCCATCCAAAATAGCATTAGGCACAACATCAACTAAACTCTTCATTAGGAAAAGAAGAGCCCCCAACATAAGAGCCTTCAGTGAAACTAGGCCTAGACGATGACACACAAGACAACGCCCCAATCATGGCCAACCCAACAACCGCCAACTTAGGAATTGTCGGGAAAGAAAATTTAGACTTCAACAACAACAAGCTAGGGTTGTAATAGACAACACTCACCAACGTATTTGTTCCCTTCACAGACTAACCACCAATGACAGCGAACACAAATGATAAAGGACACTCACCAGTCAAGAGGAGTATGCTTGTAGAGTAAGCGAGATCTAAAAAATTTAAATTCATTGTACACATGGTGTCATAATGAGCAAGATCTATCTTAATTCAATTTGTTACAAGTGTAAGTGCCTATGGTTCAAAGTTGGGCATTGTTTATATTTTATCTATATATCAGAATAAAGTATTACTAAGAGGCGTAGAATGGTTCAAAATTTTATATATTTTTAAAATATGTAAAGATGTAAGGTTTGAAAGGGGCATTCCATATTACATATATTGGAGTGATAAGGAAAATGAGGTGTTGTAAGGATAATTTGGTTATATTGTAAAAGTAGAAATTGACAAATTTGACTCTAAATATGTTTAGTTTGATAATGCGATTCAATGATTGTGTTCTTAAAACTATCTATCTATGCCTAATATGTATTTTAAAGATTCACTTATTTGTGCTATTGTAGATTAATTTGGTCGTATTGTAAAAGTGGAAATTGATAACTTTGATCCAAAGATGTTTTGTTTGATTATGTGATTCACTCATTGTGCTCTTGAAACTATTTATCTATGCTTGGTAAGTGTTTTAAAGATTCACATATTCGTTCTATTGGACATTTTATTGATGTGTTTGGTAGTTAAGGATTAATAAATTCATAAAGGTAATTGGAAACATTGGGGGTTGGAGTAATCTTATCATTTTGAGCTGGCCTCTCATTGAGAGATGATACTTTGCACGAGAAACACCAATTTGCATTTCTCTCTTTTTCGAGAATATGGGCCTTGGTAGTTCTATGAAATAATGATGTAGCTTTGCAATATTCATCCTTGCAATTTTCAAATTCCTTGGCCAATATATAAATTATATAAGTTGCTTCTTGTTTTGGATTTAGAGTACATTGAAGTGTTTTTAGTTAAGGAATTATTTTTTGAGGGAACCCTGAAAACTTGTACAAGCAGATTTTGAGGGGGATTTGGAACCCCACAAAGAAGAAAAGGTGCCAAAGAAAAAGCCAATGTAGACCAACAAAAAAAATCCAACAACTAAAACTTACAAGACATACAAAGTACCAACTGCTCCCAAGACCCCAACATAAGAGGTCAAAGCATTACATCAAAGAACAAGCCTCCTAAGCAAGGAGATCCATGGAGATTAAAGGTTGCCTAAACCATACTATTATGTTTTGACATGGCTTTCAAAACCATCATCCAAAACTATCACAATAGATTAATCATAAAAGTGACTTCTCAAATCAAACAAGGTTTTATACACCCACATGTCTAAGCCATCACAAAACATAGTTTCCCATAGAAAACCTTCGATCACCACCTTCCAAACACCCATATCCACCTCTATAGGAATGGACATCACCTCTATAAGGCGAAAGAGAAACAATAACAAAAGATGAGGGAGCCAAACTACGTTATAACAATGCTAAGAAGTGTCACTTCAATAGGAACTAGTTCACCCTCTATAGGAACCGGATAGGGGTGAATCCAACCACAAACTTTAGAAGAGACGTGAAGCTTATGGGTACCAACAACACTATTTGTTAACCAAAAATTATAAATATTAAGTTGGGCCATTTAAAACTGTCAACTTTTGCCTTGACCACAAACAAAAGAGCTCCACTAGAAGATTAAACATCATCCATGCACAAGGAGCCACCAAGAGAAACAATAAGAACCACCATATGAACTACAAAACCAACAACGAAAAGCCAAAAAATGCTCAGAGTGATGCACAAAACAAATACCCTACAATAGGGAAAATAACATCAAGGAGTGGAGGAAGCCTCACACTACCCGACCAAAATCCACAAACATCTCTACAAAAGTTTTGAAAAAACCTTAAAGCTCGAAGAGGCAACATACAACCTTAGCAAGATGGAGAGAGAGGAAGCCAAAGCAAACCCCCACAACAAAGATCTCACAAACAACACTTGAACACCAATATGCACCACCAAATCAACCATCCAATGCAAGGAAGGAAGAAAGAAAGTAGACATGGCTTAAACAAAGGATGAGTATGTTGAAGTGTTATTTGTGAGCCCTCTTATTTATGCTATTTGATTTGAGGGATTTATGAAGACATTAGCATATTTTAGACCTAAAATTTCAATCATTATAATTTTCCTTTGGATAGTGTGTTGCTTATTTGCCAATGATAGTTGAAGGCTACAATTCCTTATTCATGAAATATCATAAACACACAACAACAAAGGAAAAATGCAGAACTACAAGATGTTTAAATAATGAAGGACCACAATCAAATTTTATCCAGATCTTAACCTAATTGCAATACCTTGATGATTGCAAATATGTTCACCTTAGCCTAAAAATGATGGTCCATGTTAGAGAGCATGAAATGAATGATAAAAAGTTGGATTCAAGGGAGCTTAAATTGCTTCAGAATTATGATTCCTCTTTGTTGGAGAATGTAAAAGAATCCACACCTCAAGTGGGAAAAGATCCTAATAAAGAAATATTTGAGCAATAATGACCCAATCAACATATTTAGGGAGAAATCACCACCTAGAGGATCAAGAATATGGAACTTCATGATGGACTGTATATCCTCCATCTAGGATAAACTAACATGAACCTAGGGAAGAGGGAAGCATCTCTCTTCTAACAAAACTCTTGGGGAGGATATGGTGCTTTGGAAAAGGATGGTAAAATAGCACAACTAAGGTTGACACTTGAAGCTATACGGGGAAACAAAGTTATATATTATGCGACCTTTGACAATGGATGAAAATGTTAGAAATAAAAAGATTTTAAGGACATGAACCTCCCACCTAAGGAAGTGGAAGACTTAAAAGAATCTTATCAAGTAGGAAAGCAACTTTCAATTTTGGCAAAGGACAAATTGATGTGGGAAGGAAGAAAGAGTAGGGAATACAACTCGATGGAGGGGTATAAACTCTTCAAATCTCTCTCAATGACCACAAAGGACTCCCTCCCTACAACATTATGCTAGAATAAAGCTTGTCTACCTAAGGCACACTTTTTTACTTGGTTAGTTTTAAATAGAAAGGTCCTTACATCAGAAAAAATTATGAAAATTGGATACCAAGACCCAAGCAGATGTCCTTTATGTGAAAATGAAGAAGAATCCATTGATCACCTTTTTTGATTTGCCCTTATTTGAGTCAATGCTAGAATTGGCTCGGTTTATGCTAGTAGAGTAACATAAGTTTGTTACTATTGTGTTTTTATGTAACTAAGTCGACAAAACACCATTTGATGTAACAAATTGATAATTATGTTGCTTAAAATATGTTTTGTTTATAGTTACCCAAAAATTGTCATCTAAATCATAAGCCCCTTTTCTAAATCTATCTTATGCTTAATCAATTTTGTATAATCTATTAATCTATCATTTTTGATCAAATCCTCAATTAATTGATTTTATTCTAAGTCTTTATTTAATTAGAAGAACTTGCTCCCTTTTAATTAAATAAAATCCCCTTTATTCCCATTGTGCACATGAAAAAAGAATTTCATAACTTAAAAATAAAAGAAAAAGACTTTTTGTCTCCACATTGCACACTTTCCAAGGTAATGTAATCTCTTTTGTCTCTTATTCTCCTCCATGCATCTTTTGCCTCCTAACCACATCCATTGATTTTGCCTCTTGAAAATCTTGAGCACCAAAGTCAACATGAGAATATTTCTCCACCAAAGATTTTTTTCTCTTAATCTCTATTGTCCTTTTCTCTTTAAAAGTAGTCTCTCTCCTCATTCTCTCATATTGGGAAGTTCATGCTATTATATTATTATGCTACCACACTTTCACTTGAGCACTTGAATACTTATCTTGCACTTGCATACTAGTTTAGTGTTTCTTTTACTTGCATTTAGCTTAGTATTTATTTTTCATGCAATCATCTTAGCTTAGATCATTTAGCTTAATCTGCATTTTTAGCTTAGACATCCTTCCTTGTACTTGCATACTCATAGTAGCTTCATCTTGCAGTTGCATCTCGCTTAGTTCCTACACTCTCAACTTAGTTAGCTTTGCAAATTATCTTCATTTGAATCTTCTTCTCTATGGTGCACCTTGCAAGAGTCTACTCTATTTAGTTCATTTGAGACCCAAAATCTACACTCCTTTGATTCGTGCACATCATAGATAGGAAGCTCTATGTCACCATTCAAGGTTCCTAATCCATTAAATCCCTTGGATATAATATCTTAGAGAAGTGCATGTAACATTTTACACACACATGGTCAAATAACTACTTCGCACAATTAGATGTTTTTCACGATGATTTAGATGTATATTTTATTTTTGTTTTAAGAAAATACTTTTATCAATTCACATTTCGTCTCAATGCCCTTATTGTATTCATGTTTCATGACTTTTTAGAGCTTTATCCTTAGCACAAGTGCAAGATATAGTGCTTAAATTATTTGAAAATCCTAATCAAAGGCAGAAGAAGAAGGGAAGGATGGGGAATGATCTAGAAGGAAGGTGAAAAATGTAACTTGGGACTAAAAGCTATTATCCATATGTATCTATGTATTTTATGATGTGCCAAGGCTTAAGCCATTTATCTATTAAAGAAAAGAGAAAAATGATTTAAAAATAAAATAAAATAAACTAAATAAATACTTTAAAACAAATTAAAAAATTAATCTTATTCCAATTTCAAGTTTTGTACAATCAAACACATGAAAAACATCTTCCCCATCAAATTTCAGCTAAATCAAACAATACCATTATATTCCCAAAACCAAATTTTAAACCAACAAATCTAATAACTAACAAATTCTAGATAGTACATTTGCTAATTCCAATAGCCAAAAAAATTCTTATAGAAATAATTAGATAAGACCTTGCACTTGGAATACGTATTTTCCTATTTCAGTTTTTGAATATTTATTCCTATTCCAATTTTATTTATTTTAAAAAACATAAATTTTTAGATCTGTATGCCTAATTAGACATGACTTCCAATTTCTCCTTCATGAGAGTATGATTTCATAGGATTGCCAATTTAACATACTAACTTTAAATGTATACTTGTTTTTAAAAAAAAACAGCATCCCGGTTCAAGTCTTGCTTAGAAAGGAAAACACCTCCGATAAAATGATAACTCCGTCCCGCGGCGTCTCTCTGGGTTAGCTTGGTTCATGAGAGGGTTGTTCTTCAGAAGTGCGGTGTAAGCAAATATTTGGCGAAGCAAAATTTTCTGAGAAAATCTAGGATTGCAACAAGCAACAAGCAACAAGCAGAGTTGTTATTGTCGCTGTTACAGTCATGTATCAGATCTTCGTAAAGGGTTTGGACGGAAAGACAAAATGCTTGCAGATTTCAACGCCGAATTTGCGAGTTTCCGATCTGAAGAGGAAGCTCTTCGAGTCGGTAAAAGTCCCGTATCATTTGCAATTGCTCGTGTCGGGCAACCGACAGATTGCTGAAGATGCCCTTCTGGCCGCGGCCGATGATGGATTATATCCGCCGATCAATGTGCTTTTGAGGCTCAGGGGTGGGAAAGGAGGGTTTGGATCATTGCTTCGCGGGGCGGCGACAAAAGCTGGGCAGAAGAAGACCAGCAATTTCGATGCCTGCAGAGACATGAGCGGGAGGCGCCTGAGACACGTAAATGCTGAAAAAAAGTTGGAGGAATGGAAGGCTGAGGCGCAGGAACGGCATCTGGAAAAGGTTGCGGAGGACTATTTGAAGAAGCAGGTGAACAAGGGAAAGGGGAAAAAGGCGGGGAAGGAGCTCGACGAGGGGGCAGTCGATGTAGAGAAATATAGGTCTGAGGCCGAGAGGGCTATGGAGGGGGTTGAGTTGGCTGTCAAGGATGGCTTGCTGGAGGCGATGAGGGTTCGGTATAAGGGCAAGAGGAAGATGATTGAGGATTCTACGTCGGTGATGCCCAAACGATCTAAATTGTGGTACGATTGTGAAACTGAAACTTGTTAGATTTTCTAGGGTTTAGACTGCGTTGTTTCCATTTTGAATGTTTATTTGATAAGGTATTGTGGATTTGCACCTGCCGTATCGAGGTGTCAGAATGAATAGTTGTGTTACTTGCTGTCAACAATAATGGCTTGGTTTCTACGGTTTTTTGCTATGTTGTTTTTTTCTTCTTTTAGGGTTTTTTAGATTTTATTTTGGGCGAGATCGTATTTTCCGTTTGATAATAGAGTTCCATTAGACGCTGTGAGGTTTGCTAAAGTCTCAATGGCTTGTTTTTCTTCTTCATGTCCTTTTTTCGAATAATTGAGTTCACAGCTGGCACAGGAATGTTTGGAACGTAGAGGTTCTTAATCGTGTTGTTTGTAAAATTCACGGGCTTTCAATTTTTGCCATATTTGCTGTTCTTCTAAGTTTTCGTACATTATATTTGACAAAATGGCAGGGCTTCTTCGGTTCCATTTACCGTTCCGTTTTCTTTTTTCGATTTTTCTAGTGTTTGTAAATACCCTGTAAACATATTAGGGTTATTAGTTGTTTGGTTTCTGAGATTTTCTTTTGTATTTAGAGAAAATTAAAAACTTCGAGTCAGCAACAGTTGTAATGAATTTCATATGTAGATTCTTATTACTCAGTATGGAAAACATTTGCATCAAAAGACACTGTTAGGGATTCGAGTGGCTTGTTTTGCTTTTTGATTGCTTTGGTTTTGTGTTATAAACTTTTTGTGATATAGTTTCAATAACTGGAGGGCAAGATTAGGTTTCCTTTTGTCTGTTGTTTTAGTTATTTAAATTATATTGTTTATTTTTTGCTTGAGGCTTTGAGGTTTGAGTAGAATCGCAAGCAGAAAATGGGTCAGAATCCCGCATTTGTGATTTCTTAGCAGGCTAAATTATGGCAATTAAACGTTTTAGATTTCACTGGTTAACATAAAAGTTAAAACGATATATTGTGTCTCCCATGAAATATAAACAATAGATATTTGAAGTATATTGCAGTGTGCCCCTTGCATGGAAATTTTGAATTTTATGGTTTCAATTTCTGATGCTTTTAAAGTTCTTTATGTGAGACCAACTTGCAATTTAATAAAATGATAATGTTTTTATTCACAGATTCTTTTTTCTAGCTGCGCTGTAATATTCTATTAAGTTCATATCTGCTGTAGAAATAGTTAGGAATGCAGCATTTTGTTCTTTAGTATTTTTTGCGATTGGTTAAATTTTCCCTCTTTTTAAGTGACATGGAAAGAATTTGGAAGTCATGGTTTCGTGCTTTATTTATGTTTTGTTGATTCGATGAATTCTGTATTATGGGGGGCAGTCTTTGTCTTTGGCTGGTGCGACTCGATGTGATCCCTTGTGTAAATTCCACTTTCTGTATTTTGGGGGGCAGTCTGTCTTTGGCTGCTGTGACTCGATGTGATCCCTTCTGTAAATTTGACATGTTAATTTTCTTGTCTTTGTGAATTTTTATTAGTTTGCAATTGTGGTTGAAAGAATGATTTGGAGTTCAGTTATGCCAATTTAGTGATTTGTTCCCATGTTCTTATATTAAATGCATACAAGCCTTATTATTTATGAATCTTTCATCCCTTATCTCTTTTGATATAGGTTTAAGTTAAGTGACATTGAAAGAAGTTGGAAGTCATGGCTTTGTGCTTTTTTAATGTTTTGTTGATTTGATGATTTCTATATTTTGGGGAACAACCTTTGGCCTTTGCTGCTGTGATTCAATGTGATCCCTTCTGCCAAATCTGCTCAATCATTTTCTTGCCTTAATTTTTTTTAGTTTGCAATTGTGTTTGAGAGAATGGTAGTGATCTGTTCCCATGTTATTATATTGAATGCGTACAAGCCTTATTTATCATCCATCTGCCCTTTCTGTTGATATAGTTTCCATAGTGCCTGGTTTCTATCTTCTCTCAGATGTATTCATTTTGTGGTATTCTCTAATCACAAATTTTGCTTCTCTAATGTAAGTATCATGTTTTTATGGGTGAATGTTCCAGTCAGCAGTGATCTCTGCACTGTATTGTGCTCTATACTTGACATTCTCCTTGATTAGTTAAGATGTATCTGCTAAATTATCTGCTGTATGATTATTCACCTGTACATTCTATCATATTTTTGTAAAGCATAGCAATGGCTGTTTTCTACAGCTGGTTTAAGATGACAACTAAGATTGAAATTAAAACTTGTTTCAAGCATTTTGTCTTAAAGTTGTCACGTATGGTGCTGTGATTAATTTACATTAGTATATTTCTAGGCCGTTTGATTTGAAAAGCAATGTCTTCTGGTAACATGCTGCTTACAATTCCTAATATAATCTTAATAGGATGCTTGGGGAGGAAGAAGAAGACGAAGATAAAGATGGGGAAATTGATAAAGAAGTAGAAGGGTTCAAACAAGGGGATTGTTTGATGAAGGTAGATGAAGAAAGTGGGAGCAGCCATACAAGTAATGTAGTATCAGCATCCGATAGTGAAATGACATCTCTTATGATAAATGGAATGTCAGAAACTGTTTCTTGTGATCATGTTTCCTCCCAGAAATTTTGCAACACCACCTTAATAAATGACAATTGTGGTGATAGAGCTGATGTAGAGATCAAGAAACATGAGACCATTTCACTTTCAGTAGAGAATTCTAGTTGTTGTGGTGAAAGAGAAAATAGTATTGAATCAAAGAAAGAGATGCTTTCTCCTCTGAATTTGAGGCAAGAGCATAATATAAGGTGTCTAAATTCTGATAGAGAACCTACTATGGAGTTGAAGACAGAGGAAACCAAATTGTCCATGGGAGAGGATAATGATAGCTGTGATGACAAAGAAGCCGCTTCTGGATCCACTTCCATAATAACCAATGAATGTGGAGAGAAGAGTGGCATTTGTGCTAGTAATGATACCACTGGAGAACCTCTTGAATTTGATGAATTCAACACATCGAAGGATATTGAGGTAACTACATCTTATTTAGTTTAGATGCATCTTTGGTTAGCTTTTCTGGTTCAAAAGTTAATTTTGATGCATGAATGTGTAGCCGAGTATATATGCCAGGGACAAAGAGGGACCTGCCATTCTTTTTCTATGCTTGTTAAAGTTGCATTTGTATATTTATGTTCACTGTTTTTTTACTTGCATTGCAGAGGTTGGGTTTTGAAAGGCTAAAGAATGAATTACAATCTCGTGGTTTGAAATGTGGTGGTAGCCTCTCTGAGCGTGCAGCAAGATTATTTCTTCTGAAGACAACACCTTTGGAGAAGCTTGACAAAAAGCATTTTGCAAAGGCAAAGGCTGTAGGGAAATAAGCTGGTAAATGACCAATTTAAAGTTATCTGACTGGCTGCTGTATCATAAATTCCATTTGCAATCTTATTTTAGAGAATTTGGAATTCCAAGATAGGCTGTACTTGAAAAAATAACTTAATGTCAAAAATATATTGTGGAATTTTTTGAAATACAAATTGTTATGGATTTTGGACACCATTGATAAAAGGATGCAAAGATGGCTTTGCACTGAAGCTCTGGTAGTTGTAGACTTAGTTATTGTACGAGTCCTGACAAATGAATATCCCATGAATATAAATCGTAATCCTTGCTTGGCAGTAATTGGGGACCAGAGAGAAGGCATATTTTTGTAAACTTCTGTTTTTTAGCGAATATTCTGTTTAGTCTGATGAAATGCTTTCTACCTTCTGGAAGTCTCATCCCCTCCTATATAGTGTACTCAGTTTAATCTGAAATGTTTTATCTTAGCAAATAGCCTCTTTATTCTGTGGAATAATGCTTTCTAGAAGTGTCACCCTTTCTTAAATATTGTACTCAATTTGATCTGAAAACTTGTATCACACTGCCAAGTTCTTGTCTATAATTATCTGTCTTCAGAGCAACCATACATCTTTGTGGGTTTTCTCATTTTTGGTTGGTTAACTTGAAGGGGACGGTGGGGGGCAGGGGACATCTCTGCTGATGTCTGAAGAGGTTAAGATTATATGCTACATTTTTGGGGATCTCCAAAACGAATCTGTAGGCTATGAAATGATCCAGAACTTGTTTGACAAAAAATCTTTGATAGTACAAACTACAAATGGTGAAGAGTGCCCATCGTAGTGAGTGGAATTTGAAGGACAAATCTTTCAATTTTGGTGAAAGAGTGGTGGTGAAAACACCACTATATAATGACTGGAATTTGAAGGGCATGTTCCATATTCTTGACGCATGAAAGGTTGTTGGGTGGCCATAGGTTTCTTGGTAAGTTAGGTGATTGCTTGTCAAAGCATGTAAGAGTTTTGGAGTCCTCATTAGCAACCTCCTTCTGAATAATTTCCCATGGCTGTATTGTGAACAGTAGGTAGGGCTGTGTTAGTTGAGATTGAATGCAGGTGATAAGGTAGGGCTATGGGTCAATGAGTTTGACTCAAAAACTACACACCTAAATCCTGATAGCAATATCACAAACTGAATGCAGGTGTTAGGGGTTGGTATAGTTCATTCTGGAGCTTTGTATATACCTATGACATTATCACTTGTAAAACGTAGATAAGTGGTGTGAAGTGGTTTGCTCGCTCTTATCGGGTTTCTCCCTGCTTGGGGGTTTATATGATCTACGTTTCAATGTGATTATTTAAAATTTTATACTGTGTTTCAATGGATGTTGTAAATGCTGGTTGAACTAGAGGGTATTCTAGCAATGTTATAAACTGTATGGTAAATGTGCATAAGGCATGATGTAAAATAGCAAGGAAAGTTTCAAGAAATTAAAATACATGGAAATGACAATTTAGACAATTTTTCAAATACCACAAACACGTACACATCAGAATAATTAGTCCAAAAATTATATTGTAATGCTCTATAAAATTATAAAAATTACAATTATGAAGAATTTTGTCAAAAGGGAACTTCTCACTAATGTTTTGCAATTCTTCACCGATATCCTTTACTCGTGTTTGTCTGGAAATTAGATAGCCGCTAGATAAATTTTTGTGTATAGAAACATCTAATTGTTTCCATTTTCAGATCAAATTATGTCATATTGAAGGTTTCATATGTGGAAATCTTTTTTCATTCTATATAAATTTTGCCTTTGTTGATAGACTTGTTAATGGAGGCTTTTTTAGCAAATGGATCTGAATACAGATTTTTAACTGGAAGATATTTAGTGCTAGATCTATATCTTTTAAGAGCTTGGTTATTGTATTTTCACTGTTCTTTTTTTTTAAAGAGCTTGGTTATTGTTATTCTGTTCTTATTTTTATGTTATTTATGTTCTTTAGATTATTCTTGTTGAATTTTTGGAATAGAGTGGATGCAATATTTAATATTTCTGAATGCACCAAAGATGGTACAAAGATTCAAATGAAACATTTTACCTTGTCACCATTGCATTTTTTATATTTTTTTGTGAGGGCCAACTAGAAGAAGTGCATGGGGCATTTGATCAGAAAGGGGCAAAAAATGAGATTGATAAGGGCATAAATAGGCATAGTTGCATGGTCATCAGATTATATAGTTAAAATGATTCACTTTTTATAGTTTTATGTTTTTGATTAAGGAAAACAAGTCTTGAAGGGTTCCTAAAACCTTTTACAAATCATAACATTTTCAATGGAGTCCATAACAACAAAGCTACAGCCCAAAGGTGAAACAGGTCAACAAACAAGACATTGTGACTAGGGTGGCCACTTAGATAACACAATACTCATCAACAACCCACTTAAAATAGGTTTTTGACGAGCACCTGAAACCCCATGGTAAAAGAGAGGAAAAGACATTCGGCCTCTTACCATGTTGACTATGAAGAACAATAGGCCAAAAGAGCTAGGAGGACCAAAAATAGGACAGCCACAACACAGACTCAAGCTTTCCCTTTTGGTCTGGTCTTTTGAGAACGTAAAGCCATATCAAATGAAGAAGTGGAGGGCTTGACCTTTTTATTTTTAGCTGTGGTCCATTCATTCTCCATCAAACCAACAACCTTTTGCCACGTAAAATCAGTAGCACTACAACTAGCTCCCAAAATTGGGGAACAACTCGCAGCAGAAGAAGGGACAGCCATATCTTGAGACAGGGCAACAAACTTCGGAAGCGGATCCACAGGAGGGGCAGCAGTCGGAGCGCTAGGGTCAAAATCCAAAAGAGGAT
Organism: Cupressus sempervirens; assembly: GCA_028749045.1. NCBI lineage: Eukaryota > Viridiplantae > Streptophyta > Pinopsida > Cupressales > Cupressaceae > Cupressus > Cupressus sempervirens. The sequence continues at coordinate 774,692 of CM053790.1, read as the reverse complement.
GATCAAAAGAGGGCACCAATGGAGGGGCAACAATGGAACCATCTGCGACAACTGTCGAGTCCGCCACTAAAGAATCTAGAGGAGTCACCATCCCTAGCAGAGGGGGATTTTTGAATCGTGTAGTGACCATCTGAATCCCCCTTCCACCAAGATGAAGACTTCTTCGATCTAGATTTTTCAGAGGAACATTGGGTTGCAAGGTGGCTGGTCTTGTGGCATCTCCTGCATTGAAGGGGATGCCCTCATAATCAAGAAGCTGGGTCCAAGATCCAATCGAAGAGACCAAATTAACCTTATTAGGTAGTCCCTTGGAGATGTCGATCTCAACCAAAATGTAGGCATATATTGTTTGAAACACATTGGAAGATGCAGAATCAACCATCAAGAATTCTCTGAGGGCATACCCAACTGCCTCCAGCATTGAGTCCAACCATAGGTGAAGGAGGAGATTTGGCAACCTGACCCATAGTGGAAACTTATTAAAGGATTCCGTCAACAAGTCAAAATCCTTATACCAAAGGTTAGTCATCAAGGGAAACTTCTCCCCCCAAGAGTAAGCATGGCTTGGAATGGCATATCTATCCTCGGTAGTTTCAAATTTCACAATAAAAAACCCCCTTGCCACAAGGTATATTTGAGTTGTATCCGAAATAAAATCCAGGCATGTAGGTCCGACAGAGATGGCCACAAACCCTTAAAGCGAAAGATCACAACATTTGAGGAGAAATCATCCACGTAAGTGGAGATCTTGTCAACAATATCAGGGTCTAAATCAATTGTCCGGTTATATCTAGCCACTGGAACAACATCTCGGAGCCTCGGATGCACAGGCAGACCAACAATGCTGGCCTCATAAGTGGCAACATCCATGTAAGAAATGGCGGATCTACCAGCAACACCATTGGCAAGATAGGATAGAGACCCAACTAGGGCATTGCTGTTGAAGATGGAATTAAGAGCAAACGCTAAGCCAACCATGATATATGATAGAGGTTTATTTTGTCATTTAGTTTTAGTTCTAATCTCATAATAAATTAATCAATTTTAGTTCAAATCTCATAATAAATTAATCATTTTCTATTGTTTCTTATTTGGTATTAGATACATAATTTAATGGAATATTTTTCAATTTACCTTCATTCTCTTGTCTTCATCATTGTTCTAGTAAGCTATTGTTAATTTTAAAAAAATTTTCACTTTATATTCTGAGTCTTCACAACAATATAGTTAAAGACTAAATTTATAAAATTTAAATAGAAAATTACATAACAAAAAACTTCATGGTGTCATACTAAATTTTATTTACAATATTTGTGATTCAAATTAAACTAAAGAAAGATTCATGTCATATATTTTAGATAATTCATAATTGATAATTTAATACCATCTAATATGATTACGATGTAATAATTTTCTCTTAATTTATTATAAATGCTTATTTACACAATATAATCTATAATTCCATCATAGAAATGTTTGAAACCATTCACTTACACTTCTAATTCATTTTTATCTATTTTTTTATAACAATTTTTAATTTGAATTTATTAGTGTCTTCATTTTTACTTGTTTTTTAAAACAATTTTAAAATTGAATTTATAAGTGTTTGCATTTTGTTTCACTCCAATATTTATCAAATAATCTAGAAATTATAAAGAGTATTTTCTAGTCTTAACCTGAGTTTTTTTAATATCATTTATCATCTATTTTTGGAGAAAAATATATATACAAAAAAATTGCATTAATAGCAGAAGCATGATTTTAAATTTAAATTTAAATTTGAATATATATATATATATATATATATATATATATATATATATTGATATATTGATCAGTAAACAGCCGTAGCCATGATTAATTTTATTAAATTGAAAAACATTAATACAAGTAGTTCCTCTGTTCTGACGGGCATAGGTAGGAAAGAACGGGGAAAGAAAACCTTCTGTCTTGCTCGAGACCGCAACCCTATATTATACATTAGCAAAAGGGGCATTCCCCAGTGATTACATCATGATTATAACCAAAATATTAAATTAGTCTTCTAACAGGGCTCCAGTTTGGAGAAGATATTGCCAATATCTGTCTAAAAGTCACCACAATCAACAAATGTTAAGGGTTATAAATAAACCAAATATATACATCACCATATGATACCAAGGGAAGCCAAATCCAAAACAATGAAATGTAAATTCATCATAAAGATAATAAAGATGGGTTAATTAGCCAATTCTAATGTAGTTACTTGATTGATTTGTAATTAACTCTATTGTATTAATTAGCAATTAGCACAGTTGTATTTAAATTATAAGTTAATGATTACGAGGAGAGTTGAGATTAGATATCCTCATAATTTAGCATGATTAATTTTCGTGTGCATTTTAGAGATGATAGTTGTGATAATAGGATTAAATTTATCAACAGGATTTTAGGGGGAGCAAACCAAAATTGAGTCGAATAAGATTTTAGAAAGGCACCAAATCTCACGCTATAAACACTAATAAACATTAAGCTTTGAATTTTAATGTATTTTAGCAAAAGCCTTGGAAGGGAGATTGATATAAACCAAAGTTAATATTGAAACTTGACCAGTAGAGCCGAATTGATCGGAACAAAACTGAAACCAAATAAAGAGGCTGAACAATAACTAGAAGATGATTTGCATTCATATTTATTGATAAGTACAGTAACAAAAGTATCCAGGATAATATTGAAAGGACACTATATATAGTCCCCTGTAAACTAGTTCACCCGAGAATATAGTTAAAATGATTTATCTACAGAAGTACCCTTACTTAAAACAGAACGCTACAAACCAAAATTTTGGGTCGAATATACAAAATGACCCAAAAACGTTTTGATGTCAAACTTTTTTGAAAACCATAATGATTTTCGATGCATCATGTAGAGAGGTAGCCTTGGATCCTGGAGGAAACTCATAAGTTGACCTACCCTTGCTAGTTTTGTCGTAATTCGGAAGGCAAAATTTCATGTCCTCCATGTTAAAGTCTACATCCGGATGGATATAGGCATTATACGCCCTCAGGTAATTGGTTAACCAGTCCCTTCCAAGGTCTTCCACAATTCCCCTCCATCTTAGCAGAAAGTTGATACTTGTCTCCATTCGTGGCCACTCGCTAAAAAACTAGATATTATCCCTAATTACCATGCAAGGGCGTCTTGGGCTCCTTCCCATTTTCGGGCTATTAACTTCAAATTCCATGTATGCTTCTAGGAGAGGAATGTAGAGTCAAGCATCTATGTTTGCAACAACCATTTTGAGACCCACTAACCAGCATGGATTGAAATTATTGTGAGCAATCCTAATGATATCCAATTTTTCAACCCCCGCCCGAGCCAAGCAGCCTACCCAGATTCCCACTATGTCGCTGTTAGTCCTCCAAGAGTAATTATAACTGAAAACTCCCTCTCCTAAAGCTCGACTTACAGCTACCCGACTCATATCATCTATGGGCCTCAAAATTCTATTCCACCGCTCCTGTGTAATCGGCCCATAGAAGGCCATGGTACGATTTTCAAAAGCATGAAATAGACATATGTTGGTATCGATAGAGCCCAGACTAGACTACTTCCTATCTTGCTGCTACAACCAAATGTGAATGAAGGTGAATTACAAATAAGCCCTATATTCATTAATAAATAGGTGAAATCGAAATTTCTAGATGCCTAATAATGAAGAAGGCATACAAATGATTAATGCAGAACCTTGATAAATCATCATTTCAAAAGGATACGACAGCCTAAGAAAAAGATTTTCCGCAAGATGGTACTCTGCCCCAAAACGTGTGAGATCTCTACAAACACCGGAGATAGAAATAATATGATTATATCGGCAATACTGGGGGTATATAGTCATGATTAAAAGTTAATGTATTTAAACCATCGATACCAAGATTAGCTAAAGTATCGGCCTCCTTGTTGCCTTCTCTGAAAATGTGTGCATATCTTATTTCTTCAAATGCCAAAAGTGATATGATAATGGCTTCTAATTTGGAATTTAATACCCAATTTGGAGTGGCTCCTTTCCAGAGAGCATTAATGATGATTTGGGAGTCCCCTTCAATTATAAGTTTTTTAATATTAAGTTTAATACATAGGTTAATTCCTTCTTCTACAGCTTCGAGTTCAGCAATATTATTAGATGCCTTATCTAATGATTTTGACCTTTTGACAATCTAGTTACTTGATTCATCCCTTATAATACATCCAATTCCTGCTTTACTAGGATTTCCTCTAGAAGCCCCATCGAAATTTAACTTCTTCCATCCTGGTTGGGGGGGGGGGGTTCCCATTTATAGGAAAGTCCAGCAAGGTCATTCTTCTTTTTATAATAAAGGGGAGATTGATTAATAATGACTATCATTTTTTAATTTTTGCATCCCAGTCAGAGAAGGATCCCTCTTCTCTAGGTCTTTTCCTGATATCACTATTCATCACTTCCGATATCACTACTTCTATTTTCGAATATAGGGCTTGTTCCGACAAATATTGATCTAAGAAAATTCGACAATTGTGTTCTTTCCAAATTTCCCAAAGAGCTATAGTTGGAGAGATATTCCAAAGTTTGCCATAGATTTTTTTTTCCATTTACCTGCTAACGGGGAAGACCAATTGAATTTACTTGAAGCCACCTCCAACATTCCTAAGAAAATTTGCATGTGTATAAGAGGTATTTTGCACTTTCTTCATCTTCTTTGCAAATGATACACCTAGATGGCCCTTCAAATCCCATTTTTTGAATCCTATCTTCTGTTAATATCTTCTTATGCATGACTGTCCAGAGGAACATTCCTATTTTAGGAAGACTTGCTAGATCCCAACATAGATTCAAAGGAAGGGTACTAGCTTCCCATTGCTGCAAGTTTGTGATCATTCTATAACCTTCTCTGACTTTGTAGGCCCCATCCTTTGATGTAGCCCAGATTAGCTTATCTTCCTTACCTTTAATTGTTATAGTCCGATTTTTTAATATTGTTTCCATTTTCTCCTTATCCTCCTGATTGATATCACATTCAGAGAGTGATTTCCATGTCCATGCCTTACCCAAATCTGAGTCAGATTCCTTTATATAATCTTTCACTTTTGAGCCCCATACATTTTTTAGTTGTAATATTGTTTCAGGAGAGAAATCTAAATTAATTAGAGGAGGGTTTCCATTCCAAGAATCTTCCCAGAATAAAGCTTCATCTCCATTCCCTATGTCCCATGTTAGATATTTGGTGATCAAGCTGTGATTATTCATAAGAAAGTTCCATCCGGCTGATCCTTTGGGGGGAGATTTAATTCTAAATAAAGAAGTTTTATTTGTTGAATAAGATTTTTTCCCATTTCTTGTCTCTTTCTTGATAAAGTCTCCAAACTTGTTTAGCTCCTAATGCTTCGTTCTGCCATTCTAGATTTTTAATTCCTAACCCACCATATTCATTCAGTTTACAAATTTTATTCCAACTAATTAACACTGCTTTTTTCCTGTCCTCCAACCTTTCCAAAAGAAATTACGTAGTTTACTTTCCAATTTAGAGTTGATGAGTTTTGGTAGATGAGAGCATGACATTTGGTAGGAAGGGATAGCTGCTAGGACAACTTTAATCTTTGTTGCTCTCCTCGCCTTTGTTAACTATCAAACTTTCCAAGATTCAGTATGATTATCATTCTTTCTGAGTGTGTGCTCCCAACCAGGATTAGATTGCTTATTCTTATTAAGATAAATCCCTAAATACCTGAATGGAAATTTGCCTTTTTTGAAACCTAGTTTTTGATAGATTTGATCTTCAACTTCAATTTTAGTATTTAGAAAGAAATTTTTTGATTTTTCGACATTAATCATTTGCCCAGATGCTTTTGTATAAGTGTCTAGAATATAGTGCAAATGATCAGCCTCTTCTAAAGTACTACTTTCGACAAGAATTGTGTCGTCAGCAAATTGTTGGTGTGTGGTATTTTCAACTCCATTTGTGACTTTTACCCCAACAATTTTGCTCTCTTCTTGTGCTACTTTAATTGCCCTACCAAATGCTTCTGCCATGATGATAAACAAAAAAGGAGAGATAGGGTCTCCTTGTCTGATACCCCTTGAGATATTAAAGAAACCTTCCAGGGTACCGTTGATAATTTCGTTGAAATTCATTGAAAAATTATGTTGATCCATTGTTTGGAGAAGCCAAAGGCCTCTAAGGTTTTACACAGAAATCTTAAATCTACCTTGTCATATGTCTTATATATATCAAGTTTTAGTAGCATACAGGCTTCTTTATTTTTTATCTAAATGGATTGTTTCCTGTATAATTGAGATCCTGTCTAAAATAGATCTACCGGGGACAAATCCTATTTGTTCTTCCGAGATGAGTTTAGGCAGAAAGTTTTTGAGACGATTAGCTAGAATTTTCAAGAATACTTTATAGATAGTGTTGGATAATGCAATAGGCCTAAAATCTCCAAGCGCTACGCTTTCATGCTTTTTGGGAATGAGAGTTACAAACGTATGGTTGATTTCAGTTAAAATGGATCCACCATTACGAGTTGCTTCTAAGGCTTTCCACAAATCCGCTCCTAGAATATCCCAATATTTTTGAAAGAAGAAAGCTTGGAAGCCATCTGGATCGGGGGATTTATCCGGATTCATACTGAAGAGTGTTGTTTTAACCTCAATAAGAGTGAAAGGTTCATTAAGGAATTTATTATCCTCCTCTGGGATCACTTTGGGAATATGTTTCAACATCTCATCTTGGGCAATTTTGTTTGAAGAGCCAAAGTTATTAAGCGTGTCATAAAAGTATTTGGTGAAAATTTCAGCAATTTTAGCTGGACTTTCAATTTGCTCCCCCTCTAGGTTTCTAATCTTAGTTATAGTAATATAATTTCTATTGTAAATTGTACTATTATGAAATTCTTTTGTGTTGCAATCTCCTTCTAGGAGTCATTTTTCTCTGGATTTCTGCCTCTAGAATATCTCTTCTTTTGCTAGAATTTCTTCATGTTTTAAGAGGTATTCTTTCTCTAATTGATAAGATTCATTAGTCATTCCTTTCATTAGGATTTCCTTATTTAATTTACTCATTTTATCTTCCAAGTCTAGTTTTTCTTTAAAAATATTTTTGATATGTAACTTGTTCCAACTTAAAATCTTATGTTTTAAATTTTTAAGTTTGGAGACTAGGCAAAACAATTTTGATCCTTCAAACTGATCCTCCTACCACCAATATTTAATATGATCCATGAATCCCTTATCCACAAACCACATTTTCTCACATTTGAAAGGATTTCTACTGGGTTTGCTCCGTTCTTTAATTTCCATTTTCACTGGGAAATGGTCAGATCCAGCCACTGGTAATATTTCTACATTTATCAGATTATCCATACTCAATTCACCTTTTAGAAGAAATCTATCTAATCTTTCAGCAATGTAGCAGAATCCCTTCCTTTGATTGTTCCAGGTGTAGATTTCATTCTCAGTTTTAATATCCATGAGAGAGTCTTTCTGAATCCAATTTTTAAATCCTTCCATAGCTCTATTTGATTGACTAATCCCACCCTGTTTTTCCTCCATGCTTAATACTGCATTGAAGTCTCCACCTAAAATAACTGTTACCTGTGGCATTGAGTTGATAAATGAGCTGATTTTATTCCATACTACCAATTTATCTTCTGTGGATGTTGGTCCATACACACTGATTATTACTATTTGTAAGTTTGATTTTGTGTTGACGACTCTTGCTCCCATCTAGTTGATTTGTAGGGAGAGTATTTCAACATTGATTTGCCGAGGGTTCCAAATTATGCCTAGTCCTCTTGAAGCTCCTTGCGACTACTGTAATTTTGATTTTCATTTACCCAATTTCTGACTTAGTTTTAATCCTTCCTCTTCGCTAAGTTTTGTTTCTTGTAATAATGAGATGTCTGAATCAAATAGGGTGAGGTTGCGCTTTAACAAGCATTTTTTTGCTAGGGCCGTTAAGGCCCCTAACATTCCAAGTTATTATCTTCATTGCTCCTTGGGAAGGATCTTCCCCTTCCCATTGTATAGAATATTAGAGATCTTTGCCTAATCCTTAACTAGCCCTGCTGCCTCTCTAAGTTCTTTAAGTGATTTCCTTCCACGTTTCTGCTTAGATTTTCCACAAATTGGAGTTTTCAATCCTTCCTGATTCATTGCAATGCCTATTTTGTCAGGGTTTTTCTCTTCTAATACCTTCCCTGCAATAGAAGAGACTTCATCCTCCTGCAGTTCCTCTGAGATGATTTCCTTGATTAAAAAGTTATTAATTTGCTGATTCTCGCCTCTTATTATTTGAGTAGGCTTCAATGCTTCATTCTCTTTGTGACAGTCTTTGGAATTATGATACTTCAGATTTTCATCACCCCAAATAGATTCTATATCTGTTGAATGTGTATTTACTCTTTAAACTGATCCATTATCCTCTTTGTCTAATGCAAACATGTCTTTCCCATTACTAGGAGTTTGCCAAAACTTGTAACTTTTCTTCTTTTCTTTCTTTCTGATAGTTATATTACTCCACTGGGATGAATTTGTTGGTGGAATGATCACCTCTTGTTCAATGTCTTCTTTTGGATTAGCTTTCCCTTGCAATGTCTCTGAATCTTGCTCCACTCTATTTTCTAACCGTTGCTTCTTTTGTCTTGGTTCTATTGATCCCTTGTGAATCAATTCGTCTTCCAACCTCTTTTCCTTGATTTGATTTTCACTTGTTCCTGATGTATCTCATATTTCAATAATTAGAATCTCTTTCCCTTTATGCTCCTTATGTAATTCTTTTGCTAGTAGACTATGATCAATTAAGTCATTTTGTATCAGCAGGGCTTCATGATAAAGCTGATTTAATCTGACAATATTCAATTCCATTTCTTCAATGACTTCTTTTTCTAATTGACAATCCTTACATTTCTTGAATTTATTTAGAGAATGTTGATAACTAATACACTCTTCTCCTTCTGTTTCCCTTGATTTGTCCACATCTTCTTCATTAATTGATGGTTTCGTTCTGCTATCCGAGGATCTTTTTACAGAAAGTTTTTCTGCTTCTTGAGGGAAAGAAGTTTTGGATTTGGCCTTATCCTTACTTCCTGATGTATTGCCTGATTTTCTTTTTGTGCTTAAGTGATCTTTGATGTTATTAATGATTTGAGACTTTGCAAAGTTAGCATCCAAAAATTTATTAATTTCTCCTAAATATTCTTCAAAGGTTAGCTTGTATATAGATCTATTTGTGATGATCTTTCTGCTAGTAGGATGATTTTGATCAGTTTTAACCAAAACTCTAATCCTGTTAGCTTTATTTAGATTATCTTCAAATCCTATTACACTTCCTAGTGAATTACCAATTTTTGTAATAGTGGATTTCTCCATTAATTTTGATGAAATTTTTTTACTTTCCATCCATTTGATCGTTGCCATATTTTCAATATGAGCTTTGTTAAAGTTAGGTTGCCACTTTAAAAATCTAATGTGGTGCCCTTTGTAGAAAAGTAAATCTGATTTCATAATTTCCTCCTTATCCTATATATTTCTACATAAAATGAACCAAAATTTATCTACAAAAGAGTTAAGGGTACTTACCTTGTCGCCCCAAATCGTGAAAATGATGTATAACAGCCTTAATCTCTTCTTTGGTGGACCATTCCAATACATATAGATGCCCTTATCCTCACAATCCTTCCATATCCTCTCATTATAAGAATTGCTTATGATTATTTCATTGCAAGAAGAATCTGCTCAATGAGGATTTGTTTTGAACCTGTTGTTGGTCCCTCCTTGAGAGTTGGTTGGTTTATCTTTCGGTGCGGAGGTATGTATACTGATTTAGTTTTGTCAGAGTTACTAATTCGCCGGTTGCTATCATAGGATTGCTTTGGTGGAGCCAGAGGTTTTTTCATTTTTCAGATGCCTTCCAAGAGGGACATCACTCACTTCTAAGACGCATCGGGGCCTTTTAGGGTGCTCCTTCTGGTTGAGATTCTCCTTCGATCTGGTGCTAGGGTTGGGCTCTAACCTTGTCACATATTTAATTTGACGGAAGAAGGGTTTTTATTTTGAAAATTTTCTTTTGTAACTTCTGGTTTTTGCCGAATTTGACGCCAATTTCTCCTTCTCTGCACTGATTGCCAGCCGTCTTCTTTTTTGTGCGATTGATTGCTCCAAATTTCCAAGATTCGATTGGTATGTTGTCGAACATATGATTCAAAGCTGTGAGTGTTTGCTTCGCCAGTTTCTCTTTGTCCTGATTCTAACTGCGTAAGGGCTTCAAATTTATTTTTGGTCGCCAAAGGGGGTTGGGGAGTTGTCTTCTGCTAGTATGCTACAAATTTCAAGATGCGGCAACTGAACTTCAGACATAATTTCACATTTTTCACCATTTTATCAGAGCAGAGCGAATAATAGTTTTTCCTATTAAATTTGAATATAATATTAGATCATAACAAAACAATTAAAAATATATATACAAAAAATTGCAGTAATCATAAATCTATGGTAATAGAAGCAAGCATGATTTCAAATTTAATGTTGAATATAATAATAGATCCTAAAAAAAATTTAATTCATGCTCATAATATCTTTCTTAATTTTACTTTATTAAAATAAATTAAAGTACAAATCCACATAAATTATAGTCTTTATTTTTCCATTGGTTAAATCTAGATTTTAAACAATTTAAATACTATTTTAACAATGTGATAAACCATTTAAACAAGAGCTTTGAAAGAGCTAGAGTCCCTCCCATTTGGAAAAAAGAAAAGAATAGACTGATATGTATTTATATGAGATTGAATGTGAGAGACAGAGGCAATAAGACAATTTACTTTATGAGGGAAATGTGTTTAGGAAGATTGCAATTCATAATTTGTTTGTAAAAGTTTAATACTAATTGATAATTTATAAAATAAATAAAATTTAGTCTATTTGAAGAATATGTAATGATTTATAGATCTAAAAATGAAGATTTCATTATATCTACATTTAAATTTTAATATCTACAATTTATAAAACCCTGAAACCATAAACTATGTACTAGAAAATGATGGTCGTTTCAATTCTTTGGTGGGCATTTAGGTATATTTCTAAAAACATCAATGCCTAATATATTGCTGCTATCAATTAGTTTTATAAGCATATATTGCTGCTATAAATTAGTTTTATAAAAATGAAAGGAACTACAATTATGAATTTAAGAACCATAAGATTTGAAGAAAGTTGTACAGTCTGTGCATCTGCAATTGTTGCCAAATACATGATATTTTTGTAAGATTACTCACATGTTTGTGGTTCACTCCAGAAACAATGAGAGGTTCATGAGAAACTTTCAGAAGGTTTGTTATTATTCTGTGTTTATCCATAACTGTTCCTATTATATATCTGCAATCTATTTCTGTAATTTATAATACAACTTTCATTTGCTGCACATTCTGGAAATGAAGATCACAGTGCACATTCTTCGATGGAAGTCGGATGCATGCTTACTTAGAGACATTAAGGGAATTAAATGATTTACACTTTTGAAATGTCCAAGTTAAATTTGCATTAAATGCTGATGATTTTGAATATTTTTCGTTTAATCAACAAACACACCGCCCAATGTGAGTTGCAAACGATCAAACTGGATCTAATGATGGTTGATATCGAATGCTTGGAGTCTTGTCAAGTATATGCCCTCCTCTAATATTAGACACTTGGAGGCTTTTCTGCCAGATGACCCCTATTCTATCTCTTCAATCACTCGGGTGTAGGCTGTGGCTTATCTTCGCAAAGTCTTCCTTGCCAACCAAAAACAAATATTCATGATTTGTTACATGGCCATCTACTGTATCTCCCAACCGCTAGATAGAAGAAATAGGTCACTAGTAATAGCGGTGGTGGCAGTGGCTTGCAGAAACCCCTACAGTAAACATCACCTATGTCCCACTTTGGAAACCAACTTGTAGGCTGCGTGCCTAAGAACATGAGTTTTGTGGGTCGCAAGTGGTTTGTCTCAGAAAGGGCATCGAGAATCAACATTCTAGAGATTTCAAAGAAGGTTCTGAATTTAATTTCTGAGAATTTTGGTGTCAAAAAAATCAATTTTACCCCTAGGAAAATTGGGGTCAACCAATCAAAATTAAGAAATTGATGTGTAAAAATTAATTTAAAAATAAATAATTTTTTGAATGTTAGAATAAGATGATTTAAGTTATAAAAATTAATTAATGGACCACTACTAGGAACACTAAGACATGAACTAACAATTAATAGATTCTCAATGTAGATGTCAAAGATTTGATGTCTTCCAAATGAACTTTCCAATGTACAAACACTAATTACGCCAAAAACAAGAGATGCAAAGCGTCATAGTTCTTGCCATATGTGTCATGATTATAGTATTGTAGAGTGTGGCAATAAAGGGTTGAGATGGAGGAATAAACTTTTTAATTTGAAAGAATGCAAAATGTATTAGAACAACAATCTTTATATCCTAGGGAGTTTGTTGTTTTTTCAGATTCCCTTGGGTGTTCTATTTTTTAGGGGATTGGACTACTGAGGCAGCCAAGGTGGAGGATGGTTGGACTGCGGTACAAAGAAAGAAAACTAAGCCATCTGCTCCTCCTTTAGAAATGAATCTTCGATCATGTAGGGGACGCTCTAATTCAAAGGGCAAATAGTGATGTATCCGGGCCTGCCTCCTTGCTTGATCTTTTCTTATGGCTGGTGATAGGCTTTTTTGTCACCTTGGTTACCCTTAGTTAGGGAGGTGACCAGTTCTGCGTTTGTTTGTTGTACATTTGGTCTATGCACTCATTGAAAATCTTTAGTCTTGTATAGGGTTTCAGGCACCCTTCAAAACCTATTTTATCTAATCAAAAACATTCTTTATATCCTTTGATGTTTTAAATGTTGAACTATCTTTAAATTGTATTAAAATTAATTGTAATTGTACATAGAACTTAAGAACTAAAGATAGTGGAGAAACATAGACAATTACATTTTGCATTAATGTTTGTAGTTGAATACGAGTAGATAAGTGGGTAAGTGCACAAAGTTGTGGTGCCAAAAGGGGGGTATAAGTGGACACCTTTTTCCTGAAATCAGCAAATTCTGGACTTCAACAAGAATTTGAAGATAGTTACGCTCAAAATTTTAAGATATGACAAAAAAAAAGTCATAGTCCTTTGAATCTAGTTTCTAAACTACTAATTTTTTTTCAAAATGGTTTAGTTTTAGGTCCTCAAAAAAGGGGGCCACAGAAAGTGGTACTATTTATTCCAAAAAAACATAACATAGTACAAAGTGTGGGCCCCCTAAAATTTTAAATTTTTTTTTAAAATTCTTTAATCGCTCTGGTCAAAAGTTACCTAACATTATGTAGTTTATCCCAGATTTTTCGGGTAATTTTATAATGTGTATTTTTTTTTTAATGAATTTTTAAATTGGACCCATCCCAAAAATGTGAAATATTTGTGTGCTCCCCCTAGAAATGATTGAAAACTAATCTAAAATTAAAACTTCTTTTTTTCAAAGTGTGTAGAATGGAGTCTAGTTTCTAAAAAACTAAGTTGTTACAAAATTCGATGAATGAGCTAAAATCTATAGCCCAATTAGTACATGGTGGTTTTTGACAAAAAATGAACATACATTCAAAAGAAATTATAGATGAAAGACTTAAAATAGTTCAAATTAAAAATAAATTATATGGTTAGATAGCTAACACAGAGACCTATAATGTTATGTAACCTGATCTTATCAATACCCAATCACGAAGAATCTTGAAGGGGAGCACACAAGAAAAATCAATTATTTTTTGTATGTTTGCTAGAAAACACGTCTCAGACCTGTTTATAAACTCCAAACCTTTGGGTTGGATCTCCAAGGCAAAACCAAGCCTTAGGCTTGGTTTTAATGCAAAGCTTTGAATAGCGCGTGCGCCCTATAGCGCGCACGCCCTATTAAAATGCTATTGAATTCAAGGTAGTGTGCACGCGCTATAGTGCACACGCACTATTGAGACCTAAATTGCAAATCAAAACCAAGAGAGAGCTGGGGGGGTGGGGCGAGGGAATGGCTATTTGTGTGTGTGAGAGAGATAGAGAGAAAGTAGGGGATGGGAGAGGGGAGAGAGGAAGTGAGAAAGAGTAGGGGTGACAGAGAGAGTATAGGATAGGAGATAGAGGAAATGTGAGAGAGTAGGGGTGGCAAAGAGAGTACAAGATGCAAGAGAGAGGAAGTGTGAGAGAGAGAGTAGAGGTGGCAAAGAGAGAGTATGGGATGGGGGAGAGAGATTGAAAGTAGGGGATGGGAGAGAGAGGAAGTGTGAGAGAGAGTACAAGTTGGGAGAGAGATATTGAGAGTAGGGGATGGGGGAGAGAGAGAGTAGGTGGTGGGAGACGGAGTGGGAGAGGAAGAGCGAGAGAGAGGAGGATGGGAGTGCATGTGTGTGAAAGAGAGAGAGTAGGGAATGGGAGAGGGGGAAGATAGAGTAGCTTGAGAGAGAGTAGGGGATGGAAGAGAGAGTAGGGGATGGAAGAGAGAGTAGGTGATGGGAGAGGGAGTGGGAGAGGGAGAGAGAGAGGGGGGATGGAAATGTGTGTAAGAGAGAAAGAGAGAGAGTGTGAAAATGTGAGAGAGGGTAGGGGGTAGCAGAGAGAGAGTAGAGAGGGAGAGAGAGAGAGAGAGAGAGTGAGAGAGAGTGAGAGAAAAAGTAGAGGATGGGAGAGGAGAGAGGGGGGATGGGTGTGTGTGAAAGAGAGAGAGTAGGGAATGAGAGAGGGGAGAGAGAGATAGAGAGAGTAGGGGATGGGATAGAAAGAGAGTACGCAATGGCAGAAGGAGTGGGAGAGGGAGAGAGAGGGTGGATGGAGGAGAAAGAGATTAGGCAATGGTAGAGGGAGTGGGAGAGGGAGAGAGAGGGGGGATGGAAGTGTGTGTAAGAGAGAAAGTAGGGGATGGGAGAGAGTGTGAGAGAGAGTAGGGGTGGAAAAGAGAGAGAGTGAGAGTAGGGGATGGGAGAGAGAGGGAGAGAGAGAGAGAGAGAGAGATAGTAGGCAATGGGAGGGAGAGGGAGAGGGGGAATGGAAGTGTGTAAGAGAGATAGAGTTGGGGATGGGAGAGAGTAGGCAATGGGAGAGGGAGTGAGAGAGAGAGGGGGGGGGGGGGAATGGGAATGTGTATAAGAGAGATAGAGTAGGGGATGGGAGAGAGTGTGAGAGTTTGAGAGAGAGTAGGGGGTGGTAGAGAGAGCTTGTACAGGATGGGGGTGAGAGAGAGAGAGAGAGAGTATGAGAGAGAGTAGGGGATGGAAGAGAGAGAGCGAGAGAAGGGGATGGGAGAGAGAAAGTAAAGAGGGAAAGAGAGTACTTGAGAGAGAGAGAGATAGTAGGTGGTGCAAGAGGGAGTGGGAGAGGGAGAGAGAGGGGGGATGGGAGTGTGTGTGACAAATCTAGAGAGTAGGGGATGGGAGAGGAGAGAGAGAGGGGGGGGGGTGGGAGTGCGTGTCTATGAAAGAGAGAGAGTAGGGGATGGGAGAGGGGAGAGAGAGAGTAGGGGATGGGGGAGAGGGAGTGGGAGAGGGAGAGAGAGAGAGGGGGAATGAGAATGTGTGTAAGAGAGATAGAGTAGGGGATGGGAGAGAGTGTGAGAGTGTGAGAGAGAGTAGGTGGTGGCAAAGAGAGCTCGTATGGGATGGGAGAGAGAGAGTGAGATTAGGGGATGGGAGTGTGAGAGAGAGTAGGGGATGGGAGAGAGAGAGAGTGAGAGTAAGGGATGGGATGGGAGAGAGAGAGAGAGTAGAGAGGGAGAGAGAGAACTTGAGAGAGAGAGATCTAGTAGGCGGTAGGAGAGGGAGAGGGAGAGAGATAGGGGGGATGGGAGTGTGCGTGACAGATGTAGAGAGTAGGGGATGGGAGAGAAGAGAGTGGGGGGATAAGAGTGTGTGTTTGTGAAAGAGAGAGAGTAGGGTATGGGAGAGAGTGTGAGGGGGTGGCAGAGAGAGAGTATGAGATGGGAGAGATAGAGTGAAAGGATGGGAGAGAGTGAGAGAGAGAGTAGGGGGCGGCAGAGAGAGAGAGAGTATGGGATGGGAGAGACAGAGTGAAAGGATGGGAGAGAGTGTGAGAGAGAGTAGGGGATGGGAGAGAGTGTGAGAGAGAGTTGGGAATGGGAGAGAGAGAGAGTAAGAGTAGGGGATGTGAGAGAGAGAGTAGAGAGGGAGAGAGAGAACTTGAGAGAGAGAAATAGTAGGTGACCTGGGAGAGGGAGTGGGAGAGGAGGAGAGAGAGGGATGGGAGTGTGTGTGACAAATCTAGAGAGTATGGGATGGGAGAGAAGAGAGAGGGGGGATGTGAGTGTGAGTGTGTGTGTGTGTCAGTGAAAGAGAGAGAGTAGGGGATAGGAGAGAGTGTGAGAGTGTGAGAGAGAGTAGTGGGTGGCAAAGAGAGAGTACAAGATGGGAGAGACAGAGTGAAAGGATGGGAGAGAGTGTGAGAGAGAGTAGGGGATGGGAGAGAGAGAGTAGAGAGGGAGAGAGAGAACTTGAGAGAGAGAAATAGTAGGTGACCTGGGAGAGGGAGTGGGAGAGGAGGAGAGAGAGGGATGAGAGTGCGTGTGACAAATCTAGAGAGTAGGGGATGGGAGAGAAGAGAGAGGGGGAATGGGAGTGTGAGTGTGTGTGTGTGTCTGTGAAAGAGAGAGAGTAGGGGATAGGAGAGAGTGTGAGAGTGTGAGAGAGAGTAGGGGATGGGAGAGAGTGTGAGAGAGAGTTGGGAATGGGAGAGAGAGAGAGTAAGAGTAGGGGATGGGAGAGAGAGAGTAGAGAGGGAGAGAGAGAACTTGAGAGAGAGAAATAGTAGGTGACCTGGGAGAGGGAGTGGGAGAGGAGGAGAGAGAGGGATGGGAGTGTGTGTGACAAATCTAGAGAGTATGGGATGGGAGAGAAGAGAGAGGGGGGATGGGAGTGTGAGTGTGTGTGTGTGTCTGTGAAAGAGAGAGAGTAGGGGATAGGAGAGAGTGTGAGAGTGTGAGAGAGAGTAGTGGGTGGCAAAGAGAGAGTACAAGATGGGAGAGACAGAGTGAAAGGATGGGAGAGAGTGTGAGAGAGAGTAGAGGATGGGAGAGAGTGTGAGAGAGAGTTGGGAATGGGAGAGAGAGAGAGTAAGAGTAGGGGATGGGAGAGAGAGAGTAGAGAGGGAGAGAGAGAACTTGAGAGAGAGAAATAGTAGGTGACCTGGGAGAGGGAGTGGGAGAGGAGGAGAGAGAGGGATGGGAGTGCGTGTGACAAATCTAGAGAGTAGGGGATGGGAGAGAAGAGAGAGGGGGGATGGGAGTGTGAGTGTGTGTGTGTGTCTGTGAAAGAGAGAGAGAGTAGGGGATAGGAGAGAGTGTGAGAGTGTGAGAGAGAGTAGGGGGTGGCAAAGAGAGAGTACGAGATGGGAGAGACAGAGTGAAAGGATGGGAGAGAGTGTGAGAGAGAGTAGGGGATGGGAGAGAGTGTGAGAGAGAGTTGGGAATGGGAGAGAGAGAGAGTAAGAGTAGGGGATGGGAGAGAGAGAGTAGAGAGGGAGAGAGAGAACTTGTGAGAGAGAAATAGTAGGTGACCTGGGAGAGGGAGTGGGAGAGGAGGAGAGAGAGGGATGGGAGTGCGTGTGACAAATCTAGAGAGTAGGGGATGGGAGAGAAGAGAGAGGGGGGATGGGAGTGTGAGTGTGTGTGTGTGTCTGTGAAAGAGAGAGAGTAGGGGATAGGAGAGAGTGTGAGAGTGTGAGAGAGAGTAGGGGGTGGCAAAGAGAGAGTACGAGATGGGAGAGACAGAGTGAAAGGATGGGAGAGAGTGTGAGAGAGAGTAGGGGATGGGAGAGAGTGTGAGAGAGAGTTGGGAATGGGAGAGAGAGAGTAAGAGTAGGGGATGGGAGAGAGAGAGTAGAGAGGGAGAGAGAGAACTTGAGAGAGAGAAATAGTAGGTGACCTGGGAGAGGGAGTGGGAGAGGAGGAGAGAGAGGGATGGGAGTGCGTGTGACAAATCTAGAGAGTAGGGGATGGGAGAGAAGAGAGAGGGGGGATGGGAGTGTGAGTGTGTGTCTGTGAAAGAGAGAGAGTAGGGGATAGGAGAGAGTGTGAGAGTGTGAGAGAGAGTAGGGGGTGGCAAAGAGAGAGTACGAGATGGGAGAGACAGAGTGAAAGGATGGGAAAGAGTGTGAGAGAGAGTAGGAGGTGACAGAGAGAGAGAGAGTACGAGATGAGAGAGACAGAGTGAAAGGATGAGAGAGAGTGTCAGAGAGAGTAGGGGATGGGAGAGAGTGTGAGAGGGAGTTGGGGATTGGAGAGAGAGAGAGAGTAAGAGTAGGGGATGGGAGAGAGAGAGAGAGTAGAGAGGGAGAGAGAGAACTTGAGAGAGAGAGATAGTAGGTGGTGGGAGAAAGAGTGGGAGAGGAGGAGAGAGAGGGATGGGAGTGCGTGTGAGCGATCTAGAGAGTAAGGGATGGGAGAGGGGAGAGAGAGAGGGGGATGGGAGTGTGTATCTGCAAAAGAGAGAGTTTAGGGGATGGGAGAGGGGAGAGAGAGAGTAGCGGATGGGAGTGTGTGTAAGAGAGAGTAGGGGATGGGAGAGAGTGTGAGAGAGAGTAGGAGGTGGCAGAGAGAGAGAGAGTAAGAAGTGGGAGAGGGAGGATGGGAGTGTGTGTGAGAGATCTAAAGAGTAAAGGATGGGAGAGGGGAGAGAGAGTAGGAAGAGAGAGAGAGAGTAGGGAGAGAGAGAGTAGGGAGGGTGGAGAGTGATGTGTTCTAATATAGTGCGTACGCACTATAGTGCGTACGCACTATGTGAAATCACCTAAAAATGGTCAAAAAGAAACTTTGGGGCCCATTTCATTCATTCTCTGGTTTTGTTCTATTCTGCACTCTGTTATCTCAACAGAAATTGCAGGTTTCAACATAACAAACATTCTTTCAAAGTGGCAAACACTATTTCAAGCTAACAAACACTATTTCAAGGTGGCAAACACTTTTGGAAGCTAACAAACACCAAATTCAATCATTGGATACACGATTTGAAGACTTTTTGAATATTCCTTGTATAGAAAAGGTTAGTGCAATCTATTTTAAATATTGTTTGTTGATATATAGATACAAATTTGATTATAATTTGACATGTTGTTTAATATATAGTGAATTCATTGAAATTTGTATGTTTCAATGAAATGTTATTTCGAAATGGTTAGAAATTTGACAAGTCATTATATATATATATATATTGTGTATTCATTCAAATAATTATAATTTTTATATGTATTTGAATAATTTGTAATTTACACATTTTAAGTAATTCAAATGTTTGAATAATTTGACATGTAGAAATCATCATCATGCCAAGGAAGAAACCAAAAAATCAAAAAAATGAAGATAAGGAGAGAGATTTGGCAATTAAAAGAGATAAAATGAAATTACTATGTGAGCAAAGAAAATTGCAAAGCAATAATGAAGAATTGACTTTCGAAGAGGATCAAGAACCACCGGTACCAAGAAACAAAGAGGAAGAATTGGAAAGACAAAGAGAACAAATGAGACTGTTACGCTCAAGAAGACAATTGAATTGTGAAGCTACACCATCTTCTAATGTTGGAGTCATATCGTCCGCTACACCATCTTCCAATGTTGAAGTCATATCGTCCTCTCATGTTGAAGAGACACCAATTTGTAGATCCGACGATATACACACTCCATCATGTCATGTTGAAGGCACAACATCAACACATCAAGTAGGTGATATTCCATCTTTTGCATCTTATTGCCAAGGCACATAATCTTCGGTTCAAGGTACACAATACACTCAACCTTATGTTGATGTTCAAAATGTTGAGAGAATTGAAGAGATTATAACACCTTCTAGAATTCATTTTAGAAGACCAAAATATTTGATTGATATTGATAGTAACATTTTGAAATCAATGCCTGACAAGATTAGCAAGCGTACTTGTCAAAGAAAAGTTAATCGTATGTGGAGATTATTTTTTGATGAATTAAATATTACAGGTCAATGCCAATTATTTGTTGAAATGATGAGGAATTTAAAATTTAGGCCTATCATGAAGATTCTTGGGCTAAGAACGATGGATGATTCAAATGAAAAAAATATTGTAAAGAATCTAATGAATGCTTATGACAAAGTGGGTTCTAAATCACGCACCAAAGATAGTAATATCGCAAGACGAGTACTTACATCGACAATAGTAAGTAGCCAAATGAAGAAAGCTTGACTCATGAGAAAGACAAGCAAAACATTAAAAATTGGTAGAGGTACTCTAAGGAGAGCCATGCTAAGGCGTGAGAGATTGGAAGATCCAACAAAAAATGAGTTATGGACATTTAGCGTTAGACTACCGCGAAAGGATAAAAAAATTAGTGAAGCCTTGAAATCATTGATCGAAGATTTTTGGAAAAATAACACACGTGTTTCCCCTAATCAAAGAGATGTTGTAAGAAGGAGGATTGGTAGCCAAAATCGCGAGCCACATGCAAAACATTTTTTGGACACAACTCAGACACAATATTTTGCAAAATTTATTGGTATGTATCCTCAAATTCGAATAAGTCAAAGATTTTTTGAGATGGGTAAACCTTTTTATGTGAAGATAAATCACACACGCACAACTTGTTGTTGTAGGATACATATTGAATTTTCTAACCATTTTGATGTTTTTAGGCATATATGCATAATTTTGCATTCTTAGTTTGTTTTGCAGGATTGTGACATAAATGAGCCACCAAGATCTTCAAGGGAATTCATATCCAACATTTTATGTGAAATAAGGGACGGCCAACAATTTTACAAGACATTATGCTTGGATTGTACATGCTTATTTTGTGATTCTTTGCAACTTTTATCAACTTGTCAACATATGGATAGTACACATGCAATTGGAAATGAAATAGTAGATTATGGAAAATTTAAGACAATGACATATGCTCTAAAAGATGGGAAACATGGTAAAAGATGTGATTTAGTCATTGAAAAGATTCCAGTGTATGAGTTCATGAAGATTTTTCGTGAAAACATTATTTACGAGTATGCAAGGCATACTCGTAGAGCTCGATGGCTGGATTTGCAATTCAAGTTGTGCAAGGATACGTTTCCACTGGATACCATTGTTTCGGTTGTAGATTTTGTAGAGAACTACACACTACAACCACAAAATGAGGTGCAAGCAAAGTATTATACTTCTCAACAGGTTTCCATATTTGTTCACATAACATTCATGCATTCACCTACAAGTATAGAAGATGACAGGAAGATTTTGAGGGAGTACCATTTTTACATCAGTGATGATCGATCACATTCTACGGAGTTTGTACATGGTTGTTTTCAACTATTTTATGGAGATTTGGCTAACAGGGGCATCACATATCGTCAACACATTATTTGGTCAGACAATTGTGCATCTCAATTCAAGAATGCACGGATGTTCTATTGGTTGAGAAGGATGCACAAGTTGTGTAGAATTCAATACATGTGGAATTTCACAGAGGCTGGTCATGGAAAGGGAGAGCACGATGGTGCAGGCGCATGCATCAAAAGAGCCTTAGCTCGTGAAGAACTAAAGTACAAAGATGGAGCAATATTGACAGATGCAAAATCCATCATCCAGTGGTGTAACGCTACAATGGGTCCAGGTAAGGAAGGTGAGTCTACGGTTAGTAGATTTTTTTGGTTGATAGATAATACTAACATTGCACCATATCAGGATTGTTGCACACTAACAAGATCCAGTGAGTTGCACTCTTTTAGAAGCTCTGATGCAGGTTCATGGAGTATCCACACATGAAAAATGGCATGCTATTGTCCATCATGTGCAAAGGAAAATTGGGATGACTGTGAGTCGACTGAATGGGTGGACAAATGAGATATACGGGTTTTGGACCCAATTGACACCTATCGTCCCCCACAAGCACTAGAAATGGTACAGATGGAATCGTCTATTGACTTTGACTGCTTGTCTGATCTAGTGCAACTTGGTAATATATATATTTATATATCTTTGTAATTTCAATATGTAACTTTATAACTTTTACGCAAGTATTTTCTGAATTAATGACCGCATTTTGTACATTTGTCACTGCAGGCCATGTTTTTGTTGTTATTGCACCTGAAGACAATGAAGAAGGGATAGATTATTATTTGTGTCGTTGTGTTCAAGCCAAACAAAAATTAGATCACTCGGTTATAGATGGTGAAGGTTTAGAGTACCATGTCGGTGCGGTGGTTGTAATCGGCACATGACTTAGACGATATTCTATGAAGAACCCTAACTTGTGGTTATTCGAGGATTGGAAAACAGAGAGGAAGATTCTTCATTATTCAAATCTTGTTGTCGCATCAAATGTCCACTTGATAAAATATGGTGGAAAACCACATAATAAGAATCTTTGGAGAGTTCGCGAGTCAGACCACGAGGCAATACTTGAGACATTAAAATGTCGAGCAGATCCAGTTGGCTCATTAGATTGAATACAGAGAGAGGGAGAGAGAGAAAGAGTGATCAGCTGGATCCAAATACATTGTTGCAACCTCTTCCCCAAGACTGTCCACATGAATAAGGTGGACCGTATTGTTATGATGCGTAAGTGATGAGATTTAGTTTAAATCATAGATTTTATGTTTTGATTTGTTTAGAATCTAGATTTTATGTTTTGATGTCTCCAATTTTTTTAAAGCTAGAAGAATATTTTTTATATTTTCTTATTGTGACGATATTTTTCTTTCATTGCATGTTCTCTTGGATGACAGGAGGGAGAGAAGAAAAATAAGTAGATTTCCAAACAGCTAGCCACCCTTCTTCATGTAATTTATTCATTTAAGGTAAAAGTCCCATTTCCTTTGTTTGGCTTTGGTATTTGGTTATTTAAAGTCATTATTATAGTTGGACCTTCGTATGTTTGAATTTGGGATTTTTTAGTGTCTATTTGTTATGATTATACTAAATTATTAATTCTACGATGTTTCTATTATTTAATTATTTAAAATAAATTAAAACT
Organism: Cupressus sempervirens; assembly: GCA_028749045.1. Lineage (NCBI taxonomy): Eukaryota > Viridiplantae > Streptophyta > Pinopsida > Cupressales > Cupressaceae > Cupressus > Cupressus sempervirens. Next base: position 751,669 of record CM053790.1, on the reverse strand, counting down.
TTTTGTATAAACTTTTTGTTGAAGGTGCACCTCCAATATTTGGTCTATATCTCTTTCAAACATTTAGATTATCCTCTCTTTCTTTCCTCTTCTATTCCTTTAGTGCAACCTTCTCCCCAACTCATTTTCCCCTCTCTATAGCATATAAGATCTCATTTCTTGCAATCTTTTCCTCTCTCCCATCTTTCCTATCCCTGATCTTCTCCTTCATGTAAAGTGCATTAGCCTCAAATAACTTCTTAGTCTCTCTTGTTCCTTAGAATTTTGTATCCTTTTCTTTGGTAGCTATAGGAATCTACTGGGTAAACCACTATGTTGTTTTCTGTCTAGTGGCATGTAACGTATAAAATCATCATCTCCATCATAGTCATTTTGGGCCTGGGTATCAAAAAATTGTTAACTATTTATTTCATCATGGTTTCCACCATTTTCAAAGCATTAGATGACGTCCTTGGGGTCAACATGTGGTGGGGATGGAATTAAAAGGGAAACATTTTCATCCCCACAAGTATTTTGTTACCCAAGGTTTGTGACAACCTCCTACAACCAATCTGGTTGTGAATCTTGCATTAGCAAGCTTAATCTAATATCAATGTTTGTTGTATGCTCAAGGTTTTATCTCCTATAATAGTCCACTGGCTGGTTCAGGTTTTCTGGTTGGGTATTTTTAGGTGCAATTGTACCTAGTCCCTTCATATTTTGTCCATAACTCCTCAACAAAGTGTTAATTGGTTCATCTAATAAGCCATTGATTTTTAGGAAGGATTCAATAGTGATTTCCTCCCCCTCGCTTTACAACTCGTCAATATTTGCATCATCTACAGTAGTTGTTTCTTGCAACTCATCTCTTACACTTTCTCAATTTTGCCTCTTCTAGGCTTGTTCCAACTAGCCCTTGCCAGTCCTAAACTATTGGGTGATTAAAATACCCTTTTCCTTACTCTAAAATATACTCCAAAACCAACTACACTTGTTTTGTAAAATATCACTCAAAACTAGCTATTTAAGTCTGCCAACTAGGCCTAGTTTGAGGCCATTTACAAAGCAACTCACAATCCCTTGACTTTTGGAACTCCCATGACCCAAAAAAGTCTTAAGAAATGACTCAAATTCAAGGATTCTTTTATTTTTTTGGTCTCATGATCAACTTTACAATGGTTTTTACAAAACCCTCCTTTCTAGCCCCTTTACCCTAGGGCTTTCTAGAACTCTTACTTTGCAACGTCTCTAGAACCCCAAAATTGTTCAACCACCTTCACTTTGGTTATATTAGATGACTTCAAACATAAAATGCAACTCTTGTTTGGAGAAAACACTAAATCCACCTTGGGAGCAATCACATACCCCTTTTTATGCACTCAAATTTTAGGGAAAACTATGCAAATACTTCTTAAATGGTTTCAACACTCGACTTTTCAGATGGAAATGGTTATTATAGACTCAAACCAACAAGAAAAATCCCAAACTTGAGGTTTCTCAACACTCAACAATCAAATTTCAAAACTATTACCAACACTTACTACTAGGACAATTTCTAGTTTTAATGGTCAAACTCCCAAACCATACAAAGGACCCCCCGCTGTTTTTACATTTTTAAACACTCTTTTTGGAGACCTACAATAAGCTCTCTCACTTTTTGGAGATCACACTCCGTTTTCATTTTACGACGCCATCTTGGGTGATGCTGAAACTTGCAATGTCGGCTAGTACAAAGTTGCCAACTGCCAAATCTCTCTCACCTTTCCTCGTGGGATCGAACTGTCTACTCCGTTAGCTCCGTGTGGTCGGGTAAACCCTATCCCCAACCTCTTCCTGTCCCCTTCAGTGCTCAAACGTTCTCAGGCACGCCAATCCAGAATGTCCCCAAGGGTCACTAAATGCCATAGGGCTGCGATCTTTGATGGGGCATATCTCGAAGCTCGTGCGAGGTATGGATGCGATTCTAGTTCCTACAGGACCATGTTGCGAAGACCTACAATAACCTCTCTCACTTTTTGGAGATCACACTCCCTTTTTGTTTTACAACGCCATCTCGGGTGATGTTGAAACTTGCAGTGTGGGCCAGTTCAAAGTTGCCAACTGCCAAATCTCTCTCACCTTTTGTCGTGGGATCGAACTGTCTGCTCCGTTAGCTCCGGGTGGTCGGGTAAACCCTATCCCCAACCTCGTCCTATCCCCTTCAGTGCTTGAACGTTCTCAGGCACGCCAATCCGAAATGTCCCCAAGGGTCACTAAATGCCATAGGGCTACGATCTTTGATGGGGCATATCTCGGAGCTCGTGCGAGGTATGGATGGGATTCTAGTTCCTACAGGACTGTGTTGTGGAGACCTACAATAAACTCTCTCGCTTTTTGGAGATCACATTTTGTTTTCATTTTACAACGCCATCTCGGGTGATGCTGAAACTTGTAGTGTGGGCCAGTTCAAAGTTGCCAACTGCCAAATCTCTCTCACCTTTCGTCGTGGGATCGAAATGTCTGCTCCGTTAGCTCCGGGTGGCCGGGTAAACCCTATCCCCAACCTCGTCCTATCCCCTTCAGTGCTCGAACGTTCTCAGGCACGCCAATCTGAAATGTCCCCAATGGGTCACTAAATGCCATAGGGCTGCGATCTTTGACGGGGCATATCTCGGAGCTCGTGCGAGGTATGGATGGGATTCCAGTTCCTATAGGACTGTGTTGTGGAGACCTACAATAAACCCTCTCACTTTTTGGAGATCACATTCTGTTTTCATTTTACAACGCCATCTCGAGTGATGCTAAAACTTGTAGTGTTGGCCAGTACAAAGTTGCCAACTGCCAAATCTCTCTCATCTTTCGTCGTGGGATCAAACTGTCTCCTCCATTAGCTCCGGGTGGCCGGGTAAACTTTATCCCCAACCTCTTCCTGTTCCCTTCAGTGCTTGAACGTTCTCAGGCACGTTGAACCAGAATGTCCCTAAGGGTCACTAAATGCCACAGGGCTGCGATCTTTGACGGGGCATATCTCGAAGCTCGTGTGAGGTATAGATGCAATTCTAGTTCCTACAGGACCGTGTTGCGGAGACCTACAATAACCTCTCTCACTTTTTGGAGATCACACTCCATTTTTGTTTTACAACGCCATCTCGGGTGATGCTGAAACTTGCAGTGTGGGCCAGTACAAAGTTGCCAACTGCCAAATCTCTCTCACCTTTCGTCGTGGGATCGAACTGTCTGATCTGTTAGCTCCGAGTGGCCGGGTAAACCCTATCCCCAACCTCATCCTATCCCCTTTAGTGCTCAAATGTTCTCAGGCACGCCAATCCTGAATGTCCCCAAGGGTCACTAAATGCCATAGGGCTGCGATCTTTGACGGGGCATATCTCGGAGCTTATGCGAGGTATGTATGCGATTCTAGTTCCTACAGGACCGTGTTGCAGAGACCTACAATAACCTCTCTCGCTTTTTGGAGATCACATTCTGTTTTCATTTTACAACACCATCTCGGGTGATGCTGAAACTTGTAGTGTGGGCCAGTTCAAAGTTGCCAACTGCCAAATCTCTCTCACCTTTTGTCGTGGGATCGAACTGTCTGCTCCGTTAGCTCTGGGTGGCCGGGTAAACCTTATACCCAATCTCATCCTATCCCCTTTAGTGCTCAAACGTTCTTAGGCACGCCAATCTAGAATGTCCCCAAGGGTCACTAAATGCCACAGGGCTGCGATCTTTGACGAGACATATCTTAGAGCTTGTGCGAGGTATGGATGCGATTCTAGTTCCTACAGGACCGTGTTGTGGAGACCTACAATAACCTCTCTCGCTTTTTGGAGATCACATTCTGTTTTCATTTTACAACACCATCTCGGGTGATGCTGAAACTTGTAGTGTTGGCCAGTACAAAGTTGCCAACTGCCAAATCTCTCCAATCTTTCGTCATGGGATCAAACTGTCTGCTCCATTAGCTCCGGGTGGCCGGGTAAAACCTATCCCCAACCTTGTCTTGTCCCCTTCAATGCTTGAATGTTCTCAGACACGCCGAACCAGAATGTCCCTAAGGGTCACTAAATGCCACAGGGCTGTGATCTTTGACGGGGCATATCTCGAAGCTCGTGCAAGATATGGATGAGATTTCAATTCCTACAGGACTGTGTTGCAGAGACCTACAATAACCTCTCTCACTTTTTGGAGATCACATTCCTTTTTCATTCTAAAATGCCATCTCGGGTGATGCTGAAACTTGTAGTGTTGGCCAGTACAAAGTTGCCAACTACCAAATCTCTCTCATCTTTCGTCATGGGATCAAACTGTCTGCTCCATTAGCTCCGGGTGGCTGGGTAAAACCTATCCCCAACCTTGTCTTGTCCCCTTCAATGCTTGAATGTTCTCAGGCACGCCGAACCAGAATGTCCCTAAGGGTCACTAAATGCCACAAGGCTGCGATCTTTGACGAGGCATATCTCGGAGTTCGTGTAAGATATGGATGAGATTCCAATTCTTACAGGACTGTGTTGCAGAGACATACAATAACCTCTCTCTCTTTTTGGAGATCACATTCCATTTTCATTCTACAATGCCATCTCGGGTGATGCTGAAACTTGTAGTGTTGGCCAGTACAAAGTTGCCAACTGCCAAATCTCTCTCATCTTTCGTCGTGGGATCAAACTGTCTGCTCCATTAGCTCCGAGTGGCCGAGTAAACCTTATCCCCAACCTCTTCCTATCCCCTTCAGTGCTCGAACGTTCTCAGGCACGCTGAACCAGAATGTCCCTAAGGGTCACTAAATGCCACAAGGCTGCGATCTTTGACGGGGCATATCTCGGAGCTTGTGCGAGGTATGGATGCGATTCCAGTTCCTACAGGACCGTGTTGCGGAGACCTACAATAACCTCTCTCACTTTTTGGAGATCACACTTCATTTTTTTTTTACAATGCCATCTCGGGTGATGCTGAAACTTGCAGTGTGGGCCAGTAAAAAGTTGCCAACTGCCAAATCTCTCTCACCTTTCATCGTGGGATTGAACTGTCTGCTCCGTTAGCTCCAAGTGGTCGGGTAAACCCTATCCCCAACCTCATCCTATCCCCTTTAGTGCTTGAACATTCTCAGGCACGCCAATCCAGAATGTCCCCAAGGGTCACTAAATGCCATAGGGCTGCGATCTTTGACGGGGCATATCTTGGAGCTTGTGCGAGGTATGGATGCGATTCTAGTTCCTACAGGACCGTGTTACGGAGACCTACAATAACCTCTCTCACTTTTTGGAGATCACATTCTGTTTTCATTTTACAACACCATCTCGGGTGATACTAAAACTTGTAGTGTGGGCCAGTTCTAAGTTGCCAACTGCCAAATCTCTCTCACCTTTCGTTGTGGGATCGAACTGTCTGCTCCATTAGCTCCGGGTGGCCAGGAAAACCCTATCTCCAACCTCATCCTATCCCCTTCAGTGCTCGAACGTTCTCAGGCACGCCAATCCGAAATGTCCCCAAGGGTCACTAAATGCCATAGGGCTGCAATCTTTGACAGGGCATATCTCGGAGCTCGTGCGAGGTATGGATGGGATTCCAGTTCCTACAGGACTGTGTTACAGAGACCTACAATAACCTCTCTCACTTTTTGGAGATCACATTCCATTTTCATTCTACAATGCCATCTCGGGTGATGCTGAAACTTGTAGTGTTGGCCAGTACAAAGTTGCCAACTGCCAAATCTCTCTCATCTTTCGTCATGGGATCAAACTGTCTGCTCCATTAGCTCTAGGTGGCCGGGTAAACCCTATGCCCAACCTCTTCCTATCCCCTTCAGTGCTCGAACGTTCTCAGGCACGCTAAACCAGAATGTCCCTAAGGGTCACTAAATGCCACAGGACTGCGATCTTTGACGAGGCATATCTATGGGCTGTCAATACTTCGACTATACTTTAAGTCAACGATTATCAATATGTGAAAAAATGGAACTCGTTGTATTTTGAAGTACTGAGAAGATGGCCTTGCCCTTCCCCAGGAGTTTCAGAAATGGGAGACATTAGGTAAGAGAGTGAAAATGTTACTATCACTTAAATGCACATGACGCAATTGGAAATGCAAATTTTGATGGTAATCATTTTGTGATAAGGGAGAGACTAGGGATGATCATTGTTACTATCTCTTTAGTAGTGGAATTTTGTTTTCTCTTGAATTTGATGGTGGGGGATCAGTGGTAAGACTCCTTGGATATTCCTTCTTATGATGTTAGTGACAAGTGTTGCTCTTTGAAAACACTTGTACAATCTTTTTTAAATTATTAGATAAAAATAGAGAATTGTAAGTATTAAACATGATTAGCCTTTAGTTCCTAGAAGATCTTTATTTCCCCATCAATGCATTTAGAAAGTTAAGTTTGAAGAAGATCATAAATAGAAAAAATTAGAGAAGCGATTTAAACATTTATATTGATTGGAAACATGTGAGTCTTGAGTTTCCTCTACCTTTTAAAGAACGTTCCTTAGCTAGCAGACCTAATTCCACATTCCATAAGACTGTCATTGCGCTAAAGATTTAGGAAACCAACTGCTCTAAGATAAAGCTTCTCGGTCAATAATAATCTAGCCTATTGAGGTACATAATACTTCTCAATTAAACTTGTGTTAATTCAGTATTAATTTTGTAATTAACTACAATTTCAGTATCTGTGTACAGGGGGTGACTGAGAAAACTATTTGAGGTCCAATTTGAAAATATATTTGTAAGGATCTCGACCAAGGTTCACAACTTTGATGATTAATACATTCATTCAGGCCAGAACCTCACTACAAAAAAATAATATATAAAAAAGGTAGTGAATAACGTCATGTCTAGACCCAAATCAACCAATGAAAGTCAAATTAGCATAATGTGGAACAACAATATATGCATTGAGTGGGTTGTCATAAAAAAGCTTCATAATAAAATTCATGTCTAGAATTAAAAGACCTTAAAGAACATTTATGCTTGTAACACAAATGGCCATTCAAAACTGAATATGATTACAATATGTGAAATAGCATTACAAGAACTTGTAATGCTCTTGTGAACATCGTGTTAATTCTTGTAAGAATCCCTAAGATGCTTGTTATACTCAAAATTTTGTTGAAATTGAATTAATTTTTATCTTGTCGGTTAATTGGCTTAGGGTGATATATGCTTCTTGGATGGAATAATGAGTTCATGATTAACTCTGTATTAAGATTCATAGCATCTTCTAGTTATTTGCAAAGGAAATTTATAAATTACTTGCTAATGTCATATGGCTTGCTTGAGAAAGATGTCTGTGTTCTTATTGATGGGTACTAATGACTATCCACATTTAGTTCTTTAATATCCTATTTGACAAGCTTTCCATAGACATTTCTTTTCCATACTAAGTATTTTTGAAAACATATTTGAGTAGGACTATAGTAGATACTACCAGAAACAACTTCTTTGCAGTTTTTGAGAAATACTAATAAAGCAAAAAAGAACATCTACTAGTTGGTAGACATAATGGCAACTCTCTAGCAATTGAATTTAATTTCATACATGCACATATCTAATTTAATGTCATACACGAACATATCTAATTTAACGTCATACATGAATAAACATATAATATAAAATGATAGCCAATAATGTCATATACATTAACAAACACATAATATATTATGATAACCAATAATGTCGTATATGAACAAACATATCATATATTAACCAATAATGTCATACATCAAATATGTCATACATCAAATATAGAATGTCATATGTACATCAAATGTGTATCGAATATGTCTCTTAGATGCTTATATATATACATGGGGAAGGAAACAAGTCTCTCGACGTCCTCTGCCGTCGTGTGGAGGGAGACAGTGGAGATGACGGGGCCTTCCTGACACGCTCACTTGACCTCTTGTTGAGGCTCTTCTCCAGGTCCAACTAATACAAAGAAAGTAGATATGAATCAATATTTATTATACGTTGAAATCAAATATGTGTACTCACAAAATCAATTATTTTCTTACCGCCAACAAATAGTCACTCTGTAAGTCCACCTCAAATGCTCGTGGACGATCAGGCGTGACAAGACCCTACAAAAATTCAATAAATATAATCACTTATAAATAAAATTAGAAATTTTGAGATTAGCTATTATAAACAACAACTAAAACGAAGAAAATTCTTTCATACCTCCGTCAGTGGCTGTGAGCTAGCCACAGCTGCGGCCACTCCACTATCAACAGACTGTCGTAGATGAGGAGGTGTGTCCGACATCATGAGCTGCACGTCATACAATACACGTTATATCTAACATGAAACATGGAATAAATATAATCAAATGAATTAAATTAACATGAAACAACTGTACTTGTGTGAAGCTCGTATGATGTCTCTGCTCTGCATCTGTGGTAAAGGTTGAGGGTCCTGTGGAGAACTGATGCACATGCATATTTTTTTTGGTCAATCCTTAATATGATTATGTAATAAATATATGTATTAATTAAAATGATTAAATTGATACATACCTCAAGACTTGTCAAAGGGACAAAAAATTGGGCCTGGAGGATCACTGCTAGGCCCAGGAACACTTTGACCCTAAATTTTGAACAATGTCAATAAATCCTAATTAATTAATCATTCACTATACGTATGAAATGTGATCAAATTAGTAATTTACCTGTGTGTCAATGCCAAATGTCTCATTCAGGAACTGATCGGTGACAAGCCCATTATCTGCACCATCTCTGACATGAGTGTCAAATGTGCATAGGGATCCACATGAAGTGCACATGTGACCACGACGTATAGAAGGATCCCCCTCAACTAATGGGCTCGTGGAATGGATGAGGGTCTGTGTCAAAGCATTAATGGTCCCTAGAGTGATGGCCTCTACATGTTCCTTCACAACTGAAGGAATAATCACATGCTCACGCTGTGGATGGACCACGGGTGCCCTAACTACATTAGGGTCACGACGTGCTCCGGGCCTCTCAAATGATGACCCCCCACCTCTACCCTGGGAGTCTAACATATCAAAATAATTGGGGATGTCCCCAAGGACAAACTCACAATATAATTTCTTCAAAAAATACATGGGGACCTCGTGATTGTTGCAAGGAGGGGCATCAAAAACCATCCACCATCTATCCCAAAAATTATTTCTAATAGCATCATGTATGCACCAATGGATGGGGAATCGTTTAGTACCCTGTCTAACAGTATTTTGCTCACCGGGTTTTCTAAATAATGCACATATGCTACTTTTTGGTATTTCCTTTTTTTTAACATCTTCATATGAAAATTTATTTGCATAAAATATTTTTTGTTCATCCCTCTTAGCCCGCCAAATATCTAACTGACCACTAACTGAGGCTATCTGAGTGTTAATGGATTCGAGGGATGATGCCAATTGAGCCCTCATTGGATTGGTTTGTCTGGATTCTTTCAACCGAGCAATGATTCCTTCTAATTCAGTTTTGCCTCTCTCTATTTCATTTCTTAGATTTTCTTGTGTGCCTGGTGGAGGTCTTGCAATTGGTTCGGGTTGTGGAATTTGTTCTTCTTGAGGAGGGTGGTTCTTGTGGATTTTCTGGTTGATTATGAACATTTCCTGATAAAAAATCAATTGAAATTCAAATAAATAAACAAATCTAAATGAAATTTGTAAAAACCCTACAAAAGAATATAAAAAACTTACAAAACAATATGAAAAATATATCAAACAATGCAAAGTTAGGTTTATATCACTTACGGCGTTGTCGTGGGTGCGCTTGTGGTCTTGGATTTCGTCGACGAGGAGGCATTTTGGAAAATGGTGGTGCAAATGTTGAGTCTTCAACTCGCATACGCGCTGCTCGCTGTAAGAGTAAAAGAAAATGGTAATGAAAATGATGGGCTACGGGTTTGCAGCCCATCATACATACTTTTTATTTTTTAGAAAGCGCGTACGCGCTATAGCGCATACGCACTATAGCGCGTGCACGCTATAATGCGTGCGCGCTATAGCGCGTACGCGTTGTTTAAAATAGGAAAACAAAATTTTGTTGTCACCTTTTTGGCACCACAACTCGGTGCATATGCCCAAGTTATAACTCTTACTAATTGCAAAATTACTTCTTTGTGTCATTAGAATTTTAACATCAACGCCTTTACAAAAAAAGTTACAACAAGCTCTAAAATTGGTTAAAAGGACTAGATAATAAATGATATTGTATGGCATATCCCTCGTGAGTGGAACGGTGTGGCTGATTGTCTGGCTAAATGGGCCTTTAAGCAGGGGCCAGCTTGGAACATTTTTGATCCTAAGATGCTTCCCCTTGATTTATCTTAGATGCTGGATCAACTTGTGGACTAGGATAAAGCTATGCAGTTCTCTTTGTTTCTTGTGTTGTTCAGCTCTCTTTGATATTCAATAATTTTTTTACCCCTCTTTTAGTTTAAAATGATATTGTATGATGTGCTCAACATAATACAAGGTTTACTTTTCATATTGTAATGAATTTGGTTTTGGGAATGCTTTTGTAGAATAAGTAAACAACAAAAATATTGATATTTTTATTATTATAAAACAAGAAAAATGGGTCATACTTTCGGTCTACTTTGAAATTTATAACAATCAATTGTGGTTTCTTAAAATACGCTATTATACTCTATACATATACGGAGAGAAGAAATTTAGAGCATTATAAATGTCTAATGACACGATTTAATTTAAAAAAAGAGTAAATCTAAACTCTATTGTAGAAAAAAGTGTATAAGAATTTTAGAACAAAATGGAATTCTTTAACTTCAAGAGTTTTGAGACTAGAAAGCATCTTCATAAGCACTCAAGAAATGTTGTTCAATTTCACTAAAAAAATCATGCATACATCACACATTCCTTGCATTATTGGTTTTTCCATGAGAAGTCTTGAGATAATAAATAAAATTTCTACAATATTAGTTTGAATGCAATTATAAAGTTGTCATAAATGTGTTGTGAACAAATGGATCATTGAGATCTTGTGCAAGGTTAAACAATACTAACCAAAACACTAACAAAAGCACAAATATGTTATAACTAAATTCTACATATAGAAAAGACATCCACAATTTAAATTGCTTATTCTTTGTGTCTTGAAGTTTGCAGTACAATAAATTTTATTTTATTTTTAGCATGTTTGCAATGTAAGAAATTAGAAACCAATTATTTATCCTAAAAGAACGAATTATATGATTAAAAAAATAGAGAAATTAAAAATTACAAAACAAAAATATTTTTTTTACAAATATTTAACATCAAATAATTCTTTCTTTAAAAAAAACCTACAATTAGTTGTCATTTTTATACATTGTTTTTATTTATTAAAAAAAAATTAAATAACAACTTGACAGTCAAAAATGATATAAGATATTTTAAATTTTAAATACATAAACAATAAACATAATTATATGTACAATAACTACCATTTTAAAATTCTTTGTAATATTATTTACTTTCTAGTTTTTAAAATTCTTTGTTACATTATTTATTTTTTATTACTTTTAATTCTTTTAAAAGATAATGTTTTAAGGGCAAAATAAATCAAAATTTAATGAGTTAATGCATTCTATTATTATTAATTTGGCTAATGGTAAAGTAAAGTGTGGTGTAACATATCTTTTATAATAATTATATTAATTGCACAATTAATACAAAAATTATAATCTTAAATTTTCATTGATTTTTAGTTTTAAAAATTAAATTTCTCCAGTAGGACCCAATAATATTTCAATTAAATACTATTCTTGTTTTTCAAAAAATAAAATAAAAAGTTTAAACTTTATAAATAATTTAAACTGCGAAATTCTTTAAAATGTAGTGTCACATCATCTTTTATGATATTTTCAATCATACTAATTTAACAATTAATGCTAAAAGTTAGAACTTAAATTTTTTTCTTGATTTTTGGTTTCAAAAGTTAATTTTCTCTCTTACTGTTATTAGTGAGAGCTAATAAGATTTCAGTTAAATGACTTTTTTCCATTTCAATTTTTTTTTTCAAATTTTATAAAAAATTTAGAATCTAAAAAAATACTTGAATCTTATTGATTAAACTAATATATTTTATAGTTTTTAATTACATCTAATGAATGCAATAGTATTGGGCAGGAACTAATAATGCTTCAAAAATTATAAAAATTACAATTACGAAGAATTTTGTCAAAAGGAAATTGCGGTTCATTTTAGTGCTTTATTTAGTCATTGAAGCATGTAAATTACGCTATGTACCCTTTGAATTCACTAATTCAATTGTGCAAGTTTGAATTTCATGTTATTAGAGTCGGTGACAAGCCATCAAAACTTTTGTGTCCTACTTAGATATGATTTCCAGACAATTTTGAAGAGATTTTTTAATGTAAAAATCTATATTGGAGAGAAATGTTGTCTAGAGTTCGTGATCTGGTTCCTTTCTGAATTTTTCGAAGGTTTTTATTTCTTGTTTTTGCAATTCAAAAAGCTTGCGTTTGCTATTTTTTACTGCTCACGCATCTACAATTCTTTTTGTTTTCGACAGCCGCCTTTGAAACATCTGCAAGGGCTTTTTTGGGGCGCTTTGCTTCGTTTTATTGTTGATTTGTGTTTTTTTGCAAACAAAATATCATACCACGAATTCTTTTTTCTCAAGGAAGTGCGACAACATTTTTGTGCATGTTGGTCCTGAATGTCATTGGTTGTGCTCCTTGACCACCGAGATTTCCAGGCGTCGGTAGTCAGTCATATTTTCTTTTTTAAAACGTCATTTTCTGAGGCGTGTTAGGGCTTTTCTCTTTAGTGTAGACTTCATCTGAAAAACATTCTGATGATGAAAAGCATACTCATGGGATTACACCTGGAATTTGACAGTCACCCCGTTTTTTAAATGACGGTTTGGTCATTTTAGTGACTTCCATTTCACGCTTGATTGAAAATATTGATTGTCAATATTTTTTATTTATGAATAATTTAATATATTTTTAAGTCTTTTTTTATCAATATGCTTTTGTATTATATATTAAAAATATTAAAAATTAATCTAGTAAAGTATTGCAAATGATCTAATTACTATTTTGTGAATCGAATGTGAGATTTTTTAATATACCACTCAAAATAAAACAAGATTTCTTGAATCTAATTTATAAGTTTATTATATTCATTTGAAATTGTGATATAAAACATAAAATAATATAAATAAATAATTATCAAAGATCAAGATCTTTCTTGATTTTTTGTTCTTCCATATTTATATGCTTCATTTGAATTTTTATCATTTATTCAAATTGATTTAAAATACATTCATTAATGCATCTAGTGTATTCAACCTATCGTTGACTATCTAACATCTTTGATGATATTTTGTTTTAAAATGCTCTTTTACAATCAACATTACTTTTTGGAATAGTAAGAAAAACCTTCCATAACTTCAATGACTTCTATCTCATTGTTATGTATTACAAAAGATTGTGCATGCATCTTCAATTTTTGATCACTTACATCTCTCCAATAGTTGTTTGAGTTATTCCATTTGAAGACAATTTTTGACATGCTTACAAAAAAACAATATAGTAATCATATGCAAAACACTATTCTATACAATCTTTGGAGAAATACATAAAATAATTAATAATGAAATTGTATTATGAAGAAGTTACCATAAGTCTAACTATGTTCTTGAGAAAAATATCAATTGTCTCTTCATAAGAAATGATAGTTCTTGTTGATATAATTATTTGATATAGATGTAAATAATAAAAAATTAGAAAAATAAGTAAAAATTAGTAACATAAACAAAAAATAATAATTATAAAATAAAGTCGCTAATAAAATCTCATTAGAATATATTTTTAATATAAATTAGAAATATATTGAAAAAATTAAATTAATCATGCATGTTTCTAAATCAAAACATACACTAAAATTGAAACCATCGAAGATTCTAAATTAATATTAGTATATATTAATAGAATAAATATATTGTTATAAATTATTTTATTTAGCATGCATATTTCATATAAATTATAAAATAATATATTTATATTACTAAATAAAATATTAGATTGCCTATAACAGATTTTGATGGTTAATTATAAATTTTAAATGTAAGACTTACCATTTTATTAAAAAATTAGCCTATCAACATGTACGGTCTAATAATTTTCTAGCCTATCATATACAAATAAAAAATAGAAAAATGACCAATACGACCATCAAATTCTAGGCCTGCATGGGACACCCTCTCTGTAAAATGTACCTTTGATTTTTTTAACTAAAAAATTCAATGCAATTTTTTGTTGATTTCAATGAAAACAAAAAATAACACAAAATCTGAGGAAAAATTATTGTGTTTTCTTAGATGAGTTTTTTTTGTTGTTGTTGAGAATTTTGACTTTATAATGCATTTTGTTGGAAGGATAGCTCAGTGAGCCATATGAAATGTGTGACTTATTAGGTGTATTTCAATTTCTCTCCTAAAACACTAGTGGATGTATTTTCAAATATTTTTTGCTTCAATTGTTTTTGGGTGGGTTCATAATTATTTAGATGTTTCAAATTTGTATATTGGGTTTTGATCATTTTTCTCTTCAAAAAGTTGTGTTTCATTTTTAAAATTTTATCCTTGAAAAATAACTTTTGGGGTTTCTATTTTTTTTCTCTAAAAAATACCATGATTACTGTTGTTGGTCTTAAGGGTTTTTGATTTTTTCGAACAAAACTAATTAGAGGGGTTTGGTGATTTTTTTCACTAAAATTGTGGATTCTTGTAGTTTTTGTACCTAAAGTTGTTGGAGCAATGCTTTGTAAGGGTTTGCCAAATTTCTTCTCAAAATAATGGTTTTGGTTTCATGTTTGTGTCTCTTGCTACAAGGAGTGATGATTTTTTTTTCCAACATGACGTTGGATAGTTTTGGTTATCTTAGTATTTTCTAGAAGTTTTGAAGATTGAGGGTCTTAACAACATGCTTTTGCAACATCGAGTTTTGATGAGAAGGGGAAACATTCTATGCATATGTGACCAAAAGACTCAGTTTTCATTTTGTAGTGTAATCAGTATGATGGTCATCATTGGGGATACACAATTAAAGTGATGGTACTCTAATTCTTCTCTAAAATCTAAAGGTGCCTTCCCTAGAACAATTGTTGGCAACTTTGTTTTTGAATTTTGAATCATGGTCTAGCTTCAAAAAAGACAATCCTCTACTACTTCTATGATCGATGATGATGAAGAAATTCATCACTTGACACAGTTAAGAATAATCTTGTAGGTGGGGATTCTTTGAAGAGATTCCATGGTGACATGCAATTTTAGTCACATGAGGTTCATTCTTCTATGTTGCAATTTTTTGTAGGATATTGATTGAATGACAAGGGGTGAGGATCTGTTTCAAAATCAAAATATTTTCGAAGAAGATGAATCTACATCCGTAGGTAACCTAATACCATGTATTAGAGAAGATGAACAATCTTACACGAACACATATAATCAGGTTGTAGATCAGAGATATGATGGTGAGGTTATTGAGAGCTTGCCTCATTTGCAATCAAACTTTTGGGCACCAATTGCAAAAATGAATAATCTATCAACATAGTTTTTAGATTTAATTGTGTAAGTTTTTTGTATCAACATTTTGAATCACGCTTGATCAGCAAGTTGAGAGTATTAAAATAGAGAGGATAAAGTAAGATAAGTAGTAGACTAATTAGACTAAAAAGAGGGAGAGGGAGGTGGAAGAGGGAACAAGGGTCAAGGGGAGAGTGACAAGTGGAAAAGAAAGAACAAGTCTAAAAATAGGAAAATAAAAAAAGAATAAAAGGAAAAAATTAAAAGTTAAAACTATAAAACAAGCAGAACTAGAAAAATTTATATCAATCCAAGAAAATAAAGCAAAATAATATGAAAAAGCCAAAGCAAGAAGATGACTAAGAAAAACAAAACAATTGATGAGGAAAGAAAGCATGAACAACAATAGCAAAAGAAGCAAGGAGAAAAATTGGATTGAATGAAAATATCTTTAAAAAAAGTGAAAAAAACAACAAAATACAATAAAACAATAAAACAAGATCACAAACAAATTGCAAATTAATTAATAACTCACAAAAACCACTAAAAACCAACCCAAAACATTATAAAAAGAAAAAAATACAATAATTTAAAGAAATATAAAAATCAAATGAAATGTCAAAAATTAAAAAATACGGTTCAAACCACAATGTTGGTGACTCCTACCAAGATATCCCTACCACTAATGGTGGGGGGTCTTAACAATGGGGATCTTGATACGATAGGCCACTAGGGGATCTTTACCGTGAAAAGACTCAAATTGGTGTCTCTTGAGGAAGTGGCGTCTAAAGTTATAAGAAGCATTGAGGTGGTCGAGGGAAGGTGGCTCTCTCTACCCCATCCTCTCCTCAAACAAGTATTATGGGTGAGTGGGAATTCCCAAAAAGGAAAACTAGGGGTGGCAAGAAATCAAATGTGGGGGTTGCTACTTTAGTGGGTTGTCCTAACAACAAAATGACTCGTATGAAGCAAGCAACAAGGGAGGTGACAATTGGAAGACAACTTACACTAGAGACAATTAAGAAAGGTAAGAAATGAAATTCCTCTCATAGGGGGTTGAATAATGCCCAAAAATAGTATGCTCTTAGACAATGTATCCTTTTGGAAAGGACTGACTATATCCTCAATTAGGAAACTAAGATGACCAACCAAAAGTTTACTAAATTGGCTGATAAGATATGGCTTAGGGCTGCTTTCTTCCATTCAGAAGCAAAAGGGGCTTTGGGGGGCCTAGCTACTATGTGGAACTCCAATGTGTTGAGGGGCAGTGAGATCTATAAAGAAAAGAACTACATAATTACTAAGTTCAACAATGATAGAATGGTGTGGAATCTGGTAATCATTTATGTCTTGAATACCAAGGTTGGTAGAAAGGAAGTCTAGGAATGAGTTGGAAGAAAGGTATAAAACTTGAAGGAAAAAATCTTGATGTGTATAGGGGACTTCAACACCTCACTTTACCCTTTGGAAAAGATTGGGGGGATGAATGCCTTCTCTAAGAGTATGTAGGATCTTTTGGATTTCATCAACACTTATGACCTTGTGGATGTGGACTTGTAGGGTAACCCCTTTACTTGGTCCAACAATAAAAAAGGCTAGGACTTGATTCAAGTTAGGTTGGACCGACTTCTAGTTTCAAAAGACTGGCCTTACATCATCCCTTCATCCCTGGTAAACCTCTCAAGAACTATTTCTAACCACTCCTTGATTTTGTTCAACTGGAGGATGTGATTGTGTGTGGGCCTAAACCCTTTAGATATGAAATCATGTGGCATCCCCATCCTGATTTTAGGAATAAAGTGGAAGAATGGTGGAACATCAAAGTGGATGGGACTACTATGTTTTGATTGACTCAAAAATTGGATAATGTAAGGAGGAATGCTAAGGATTGGACCAAAAGATCATTTGGGGATGTGTTTACAATAAAAAAAGGATCTTGAGGAGGAATTCAAATGGTTATAATCAGCCATGGTAGGGGGAGATGTCACTGAGGCTACCACTCTTGAGGAGGACAATTGTAGGAAGAAGTGGAAGGACACTATTAGTTGGAAGGAGATATTTTGGAAGCACAGGTCTTGCATTTCCTAGCTGACCAAAGGTGATAGGAATACTTCCTTCTTCCATAGATTTGCTACTAATCATTAAAAAAAATACCATTACCTCTTTGGAGGAGGAAGGAGGGAGGACCTTGAAGGAGCAAGAAGATATGGGAAGACATGTGGTGGATTTCTTCATGAATGCTTATAAAAAAGAAGACAAGAGGAGAAACAATTTAATCAGGAGAGGTATGCTCAACAATATTTGAACTGTCTTAGGAGGTGAGGAAAATGAAAAACTCAAGGAGAAAGTCTCAGAAGAGGAGATTGAGAATGTTGTGTTCTCTATGAAAGCCTATAAGGCTCCGAGCCTGAATGGCTTCCTGCTAGCCTTCTTCCAACACTCTTGGGAAGTGATTATAAAAGAACTTATTTGGTCCACTAGGCATATTATTAGAACTGGGAGGATGCTAAGGAGGATCAATTATAATCTTTATTACCCTTGTGCCTAAAATCTAGACACCAAGAACCATAAGGGATTTTAGGCCAATCAACCTTTGCAATACCATCTATAAGGTCTTCTCTAAGGTGTTAGTAAATAGGATCAAACCTTTCTTGGACATGGTTATTGAGAGTCATTAGAAGAGGTTTGTCCTGGGTTGTCAAATTCTAGATGCTGTGATTACCACACATGAAATCATCCACTCCATGGACAAAATTGGAAGATCGGGTATGGCCCTCAAACTCGATATCTCCAAGGCCTATGATAGGGTCAATTGGTCTTTCCTCTATGATGTCCTGGAACAAATGGGCTTTAGTAAGAACATTGCGAATATATAGAAACTATGGTGGAAACCACCCAATTTGAGGTGTTGCTTAATCAGACTCCTTGGGGTAACTTTGATGCTGGAAGAGGTCTAAGACAAGGTGATCGTCTTTCCCCTTACCTTTCCATTATGGTGGCTGAAGTGTTAGGAAGGTTGATTACTAGGTTGGCTGGTTCGGGTAGCTTGAAAGGTATCAAGCTAGCTACTACTTTGACACCTGAGGTTATCCAACAATTTGTGGATGACACTTTTCTTTTTGGAGAATCCTCTATCCAGGAAGCCAACACTTGGAGGACCCTCCTCACCAATTATGAGAATTGCTCAGGTCAACAAATTAACTTGGTTAAAACTAAAATTTATTTTTTAATACACTTGAGGTTTTGTAGGTGAAGGTTAAAAATATTCTTGGATGCCAGTTGGAAAACCTCCTGGATACCTACCTTGGGCTTCCTCTGACTATCAAGGAAGTCTCTACCACCTTTTGGAACTCTATTCTAGAGAGAATGCAAAAAAAGCTTGTTGGGTGAAAGGGAAAATTATTAAGTAATGTAGGTAAACTTCAACTCCTGGTGATAGATCTTCAAGGAATACCAATACACTTCCTCTCATTATTCAAGATTAACCAGAATATGGTAGATAAACTTGAAAAACTATAAAGGAACTTCCTTTGGTTTGGCATGAAGGAAAGAAACAAATGGAGCCTCGTCAATTGGGAGACTATGTGAAAACCTAAAGGTAGGGGGGCTAGGAATTAGAAGAATTGCTAATATGAATAAGGCTCTACTCACCAAGATTGGGTGGAGACTGGTTGAAAATAAGACTAGTTGAGGAAGGATCACGAGGGCTAACTACCTAGCCAACACTCACTTTAGATATAACATCTTTAATAATGATCTCCCTAATGGCTCAAAGATCTAGAACAACATCCTCAAATACATGCCCCTCCTAAAGAAGAGTGTGAAATGGTTGGTCAAGAATGGTAAAAGAATAAGATTCTAGGAGGACAATTGGATAGGGGGAAACCACTCATCTACAACAAGTTCAGTGGGCTCTAGGAGCTGTTAAAAATTAATGTGGGAATGAAGGTGGAAGATTATACTGATAATCAAAGGAAATGGAGATGTATCCACCTTGGATATCCCTAATAGAGAGGACCCTCTTGTTAAAGAATTGGAGGAAATGATGTGCCACCACACTCTCCCTATACATGCCCAGTGGGACGAGGTGCTTTGAGATAGGAGGACTAATGGTCAGTTCTCAGTTGGCTTTGGTTACCAACTTATTTTTGAGAATACTTAGACCTCAATCAGCTGGGGCAAGGTCTGGAATAGACAGTTACTACCAATTTTTTTTTGTTTTTGGTGGATAGTCATGCATGGTAAGATCCTCACCATTGACAACCTCTGAAGGAGAGGTATTTAGCTAACCAACCGATGATACCTCTGCAAGGAGGAAGAGGAAAGTATTGTTCACCTCTTTCTAGAGTGCCCTTATTCTTTAAAGGTCTGGTCCTACATCTAGAATAAATTTCTAATGGTTTGGGTCATAAACAGAGGCTTGAAACAATTCATGAAGAACAGGTACTGCCCCTTCATCCACCCACACCTCAGAGTCCTTTGGAATCTCCTCCCCCCAAATTTTTGCTGGGGTATTTGGAAGGAGAGAAACAACAAGGTTTTTTTGGGAGGAGGAACAAGGTGAGGAAGTGGTGGGAGAGATTTTGAGTAAGCTCATCACAGAGAATGTTATTGTGGCAAAATTTAAAGTGCCACAAGAACCCCTGTGCAAGAAGGAGGTGGGTATTGCTGGGAGGTGGAATATTCTCCCTGGTAGCTAGAAAAAATACTTGTTGGTTTCCCCCCATTGGGTCCATGATCAAACTAAATTTTGATGGTGTTGCGCAGGGGGTGGGGGGTAGGTGGCAATTGGAGGTGTACCGAGGAATGAAAAGGGTGATTTTTTGGTTTCCTACTCAGGAAATTTGGGTTAAGGAACCAATAATATGGTAGAGGCTATTGCCTTACTTTGGGGGTTAAAATCCGTTAAGGAATTAAAGGTGAAAAGACTAACCATAGAGGGGGACTCTAAACTCATCATTGACTCTGTTTAAGGGAGTATTCAACTTGGTTGTGCCCTATGTCACATATTGGGTGACATATGGCAATACCTCACAACCCTGGATCATTATGACTTACAACACGCCTACATGGAAGGCAATGTGGTGGCAAATGCCTTGGTTGGATTGGGTTTGATTTGGAGAACATAAAAAGCTGGAAGAGAGTTAAATCATTACCTAACTCTATAAATTCCCTCATTAGTAGAGAAAAGACTCTAAATCAAGTTAGATGACCTTGAAATTTTGGAGAAGGGGCCAATTTGGTAGAATTGCAATCATTATGATAGTTAAGATTTCCTTGAGTTTGACAAGACATTTCACAAGGTTTAATTATGTGGATCAATTCATGAAAAGGCATGGAGAAGGGGATGCAATTAATAATATCAACTTTAAAATTAGCACCATCATTTTTTGGTGTTATGGCAGGATTACAGAAAGAAATCACATTATGACTAAGGATAGATCTTTAAGGTATTATGTGGGGATTTCTTACATTCCCTATAATGATACTTTAAACTAGTTAGTACATTCTAAAATTTGCAGTCTCATGAAGCATAAGAAAGATAGCTTTTTTACCACTGGTTACTGCATTTCTAGCTCTGCCTTTGTGATTTTCTAGGTGTAATTGAGAATTAATGAGATTGAGGAAGTTGTTCATATGGGTGAGGACCTAAACAGGTTGGAGCCCATTAAAATCGAGGATTTCTCCAAAAGGCAGGCCACTTGGATTCTATTGAAGGAAGGAGGGTTTGTCCCCTACATGTAGGCTATGGCAGGCTATGACAAGAGTTGTTCACAACAATTCATTGCTAGCTGGAAGGATAGGCATGTGACCATAAGTGGCATTACATTTTAGGTGAATGAGAAGTCTATTGCCATGGTGACAGGACTGGACATTATTGGTAAGAAATGATAGAAGTATGAAGGTGGTAGATGAGGCAAGTATGACTAGTTTCTTCAGAGGCAATGATGCCTCAGATCATTACCATGGTGGTTTTAGGAGGGATAAACTGTCAAAACCCTGGGATAATGTTTGTCTGATGATTATGAAATACTTTATGTTGGAAGGAATACATGGTGTGTATTACTTTTACCATTTCTTGCTTCTTAACCATTTTCACAACAAAGAGCTTGTTTGCATTCCTTTCTTTTTGATGCATGCACTTGAAGAGACTGTGATGGATGTTAGAGAAAAAAGGAAGAAAGGAGCCAACTTCACTATCCCACACCAAGGGCTCATGTTTCATCTTTTCCAATTTCACTTTTTCCCTTTGCTCTCCTTGTGTGTTTGCAATTGACAATGTCCTCCCCATTGGGGCTCTCTTGCGCTTGGAATTTATGGGTGGCAGTTATGCCCCCACCCCTCAACCTTCCCCTAGCCAAACCCCTGTTAAGGGTAGGAAGAACAAGATGGCCCCATAACTGACTACTAATAAGAGAATTAAAATGGAAAAGAGGGTGGAGGTGGAAATTGAGGATTCAGATGAGGAAATTGGTGGGGGTAGAAGAAGGTCAGGAAGAATTGCTAAGACCCATGGAAGTTTTAAACAATTGGAAAGTCACTCTGAGGAGGAGGAGGAGGATGATAATAACTCTGAGGAGAGTGACAAGAACTTAGGGGATGGCTAGGAGAAAGAGAAA
Source organism: Cupressus sempervirens (assembly GCA_028749045.1). Classification (NCBI taxonomy): domain Eukaryota; kingdom Viridiplantae; phylum Streptophyta; class Pinopsida; order Cupressales; family Cupressaceae; genus Cupressus; species Cupressus sempervirens. Next base: position 729,546 of record CM053790.1, on the reverse strand, counting down.
GATGAAATAAACAAAGAGGTGGAGAAATGGGATGATACCCTGGATGGTACTTGGGATTTTGAGGTAGACAATCCCGTAAGGACCCCTCAATTGATCCCACCCATGTCTCTGCCACCACAACTAGTCTCCAACTGACAACCAAGAGAACTCCAAAATTGTGATTAACTCCCTTGGCACCATCTCCTCCTCAGTTAAAAAAGATGGTTTGGTAAACCTAAAGGCCCCCACTAACAATCTTGTGGTGTAGGATAGTAGCAAAAATTTGGTGAACAACAAGGCTTTAAAGTTGGGAATGAAGGAAGAAGGGGAGGTTACCTGCAAGGATCTCCAGGAGCTCAAAGATAGGTGCAATGTTATGGAGGAGGGCAAGGTGACTCATGCGGTTGCCACTACTTTTCAGCTGCTGGCTAATGCATCAGAGGAGGACATCCCAGGGAAGGAGGGCTCAAAGCCTCTCTATGGCTTCCTTGTTAAAGATTGGGCCCAGGTGTTCCTGGCTAGAAAAGGAAGGAAAAAAGATGCCACTTAGTGGCCTTTTTTTTTCTATTGTGTTTGGTACTCTGTTGGTTTTCACTCTCCATCCTTTGGTGATGGTTTTGTTGTTTTGGTTAAAATTAGTTCTAGGTTATAGGTGATACGATGTGATGACCACCTATATGCTTTTTGATAAACTGTTAAACTTTGCTCATTCTAAGGGTTGAATCCCTAGTACTTTTAATTACTGTTATTCTGTTACTTTTGTTTTCAGTGTAAATTGTTAAGGGTATTGCGTGTGGTTGTTTGCTGGTTGTTGGTTGGATTTTTGCTAGTTGTGCCACCACTGTTGTAAAGGGCTAGCCCCCTATTTTTGGCTACTTTTATATAAAAAATAATTATAAAATAGAATGAAACAATATACATACATACATATGAAAAAACCATTACCATAAAAAACCATCAAAATAAAAATAGGAAATAACAAAGATAAACATAAATAAAAGTAAATTTAGCAACAATTAAATAAGAAGAAGGAAAATAAAATAATAAAATATGTAAACGTCTCTATATATAAATATATAAAATCACACACACACACACACACACACACACACACACACACACACACACACACACACACACACACACACACACAAGCAACATTAATAATAAACCAGGTAACAACCTACAACACAATGGTTTATTATGAGCCTTTTATCAAAGAGGTATTGGGTTTGAATCTACTCGTGCTTAATAAATACTAGTAATAATAATAATTAATCAATAAACCTAAATTATGTAAGTAATAAAATATAAACTAAAAAATAATAATAGTAAAAATGAAATCTTTACCTTTTCTTACCATACGCAACATGCCTCCATTATCCTCCTAGTCTTGAACCATCTTGACCTTGGGAGCCCTTAGATTATGATCAAATCTCTTCTTCAAGATTGCTTCAAGGTGTTGGAGATTGTGAACTTCAAATGCAAAATCCAATGGATGAATCTAAGATGGCTAAATGAAGATTGAAATGAATGATTGATATGCAAATGGATCAATGAAATTAGATACTAAATGCTTGGATAGGCTTATAATGCTAATTCAAAAATATGAATTTGATTGTGGTTGTGGATGAAAATGAGGAGAGAGAGGTCCCTTTTATAGATTCTGAATAGGCCTTGGCCTAGGTGGCAACATCCAATGGTGGAGATTTGATTTGGGGTTGATAGATAGATGAGATTGATTTGGTCAGAGAGATGGAGGAAATTAGGGAATTTAGTTGAGTTGTGAGAGAAAAGTTAGGGAGGGAAAACACACTTGGTAGACAACTCATCAAGAGCTCTTGAGAGGACTCTAGCTTTCAAGAGGACTCCACAAACAAGTGTCTCATCAACCTCTATTGATTACATGAGGTAGACTGATTGATTTAAAGTTGGAAAGAGAAGTGGAAGAGGACTTAGTCACCTAGGGACATATGTCTTAGATGTTGAGTAAATCAAAGTCACATTTCCTCTTTTGGTCCCATAAAATAGGACACATGGGTGAGGATAAATAGAATTTAAGTAATTAATTAAAATTAATTATTGGTGCAACTGTGAGGTGGCACATGACATTGAGTGACATTGGGGACTAGAAGACTAAGTCATCTTAGTGAGTGGATAATTAAGTATTTAAAATAAACTCCTTAATACGATTATTTAGAAAAATAGGATAATGTCATTAACTTAGGCAAGTTAATTTAATAAATAAATAAATATATTAATACTAATAGAGGAATAATATTAATTAAATATGGAATATTTAATTAATTATTGGAAAGTGAATTGACTTAATAAATTAAATAATTTATTACAATTAATAGAGAAAATTTTATTAATTAAATATAAGATATTTAATTAATTAAAAAAGAGTTGAATCAAATAATTTATTAGAGTTAATAGAAGAAATTTTATTAATTAAATATTAAAATATTAATCAATTAATTTGATAGTTTTTAAGTGTATACATTTTCCCCTCTTTGGAATGATGTGTGGACAACACATTGTTTCAAAGATAACCAATGCTCAATCCTATTTGCCTCTACCCCAATATTTTGAGTGACTTGGACTCGAGGTGATGCCTCCTTGAAAGATTGATAAAATTAATTCAATCAAACTTTCAAAAAGAAAAACTTGTATGGCAAAAGTGGCTGAAGAAATAGGTAGTTAGAGAAAGTACAAGAAAACTCCCAAGCAAAGGGTCCCATAGGTATAAGTAGGATGAGGACAAAGTGGAGGAGATATCATTTGCATATGTGGTGATAAGAGATTGGTGGAGAGAGTAGATCAAATATGTCATTTTCGATTGTAAAGAACCATTTTGAGTGAGTTCATAGATACTGATGACCAACCAATTATGGAGCTAGTAGGTAGTCGATCCCTCTTAGTTGATTGATAGATTTTATCAAGAATGTTTAATAGGTTGATAGGCTTTGATAAGTTTGTGATAGGATTGTAGGATAGTTTTGAAATTTTTGAGTTTTTCAATTTTAGTAGACATATGCGTAGTTGTGGCACACAAATGCACAACTATAATGCTTTTTTGTGCAGGTAGGGTATGTTTACGCACATTTGTAGGGTGAAGATGCACATTGGTTGCATAGAAAAGTACATTTTCTAATTAGGTGTATTTTTGGTTTGTGTAAGTGGATGTAGGTGTAGATGTTGCACATTTTTAAAAATTGTGCAAATTTGTTATGTGTCTACACAATTGTTTAAGGTATATGCACATTTATTACAAATGCACAAGGATGTAGATGAAATGCATGTTTTTCATTGATATACAAATGTTAAAAATGCATAAGTGTTGATCAATATTTTGCATCTATGAAATATAGTTATGCATCTATTCTAGTGGTAGAAATGACTAGACAAGATGTAGAATATGATGAAAATTGATTCAAGTGGTAGGATAAAACTCTCTTCAAGTGTTCAGGTAGGATAATTAATGTAATCCATGTAGGCGTCATTATAGCAATGTTAGCTAGAAATCTAATTAGGTGCAGACAAATGCTTAGTTTTTCAATGAAAATGTGATATGATCAATTGCTTGATAGGACATGTAGACAAAAGTATTCTAGGATAGCTAATGTCATGTCTTATTGTTGTGCCTAGGAGGATTTTTCAGATATTTTGATGCCAAGAGAGATTTTATGATACAGTTTTTGAGGCCATTATTGACTGAGAGTAATCACATATTGTTTGCCACATGTGGACTCTATCATGCTATATTTTGGCCCTTGATCAAGGCCAACCTTGGCTTATTGATAATTCTTGTAGAGAGGTGGCACTAAGAGATGAACACCTTTCATCTTCTGATAGGGGAGATGAGTGTGACACTTTAGGATGTTTACAAGATCCTTAGACTCTTGATCAATGGAGAGTTGGTACAATATGATCAGCATGGGGGATTAGAGGAGTGTTGAGATGTTTTTGGGGATGAGGAGCTAGAGGACTATGAGATTATCTAGGAGTTCATGGTAGAGACTTATGCTCTGCTACCTGCAGCACTAGCATGTATGATAGTGGGGACATATATATTATTGGATAGGGGATCTAGAGGATTCCTTATGGGATGAGGATGCGCATTACAAAAAATGTTGGAGGATGGCACCCGAATTTCTTAGGGAGTGTGTTTGTGTTGGTGCACTTATACCATGATTTTCATCATGTGGTGTACCAAGGAGGTGCATCATTATCAGCTGAAGTTACTTTGTTAAATGTAAATGAGTGAGAGCATATATCTATTACATGTCCCATGTATATGAGATTTAGAGGTGTGGGGAAATCGTATGTACACTTGTGTGCATCAATAAAGTCCCAACTAACATTGGGTCATTTATAACATTGGAGATACATTCTGTAGACATTAGATGGGGTTACATGGAGACCATACCTAGGTTGTCAGGCATCAGACAATGAGATGGAGTTAGGGTTCTGATTTTAGACATTATGGTTGATTGGGTAGATACCACATATCTTGGAGAGACAATTGGTGGGTGGGTCATATCTAGAGATAGTTTGGATGATTACAAGGGATGCCCCAGGGCATGAATGAGTTTGTCCAAACACATCACAAGAGGATGGACTAGGGATTGATGATGTCTTATGACGTGGATAGACATGATTTTTTTCACATATCATTATAGGCATGGATAATGATGAGGGATGTGGTTGATTTAGGTATGACAAGAGAGTATGAGAGATAACTATAGAGACATCTGATTCTATGGATATCATCTCTAGATGAGCCACCCTAGTAGTGAGAGATGACCAGAGAGGGTAGTGGAGGAAGAGATGGGTTAGGAGAGATGAAAAAGGCTAAGGTGAGGGAGGATGATGGTGGTTGTGGAGATGGTGGTGATGGTGATGGAAGCTGGGGAGAGAGGGGAGTGTTGGCTTGTGATGGTATGCTTAGAGGGTTGATAGTTGTACCTTGAGCGATTGCATCGAGAGAAGCTCTTGGACATGCAACTAGGGTTGTAGGACATGGGGAGGAGGCAAAGAGGCTAAGGTAGGAGGATTTGGTATAGGAGTATCCTTAGTAGGTGAAGGTGGGAGATAGTGGTCAATATGGGCTAGGAGAGGAGGAGGAGGAGGAGGCAGAGTTAGAGTGGACATTGAAGGAGTTTGTAGAGTTGGAGAGACATAATGCAAGGGTGCCCCAGGTGGAGCAAAGGATTGAGCACTTGGAGGATTGACTATCCACTATGCTTAGAGAGAATGATAGGGCTTTGGAGAGATTAGGAGAAGAAAAGATTTTTTTTGGAGCAGATGGAACGAGTTCAAACCTTGGGTTTGAATGTACAGAGTATGAGGTTGATGCTGCAGGTTAGGAGAGAGATCTCATACTGAAGGAAGGCTTATGAGAGGGTAATGCCAAATGATCAAAATATGGGGAGATTTAGAGAGAGGTCATATTTTGGAAAATCATTAGACTGAGCATGTGGGGAGAGTGGGGATGTGGTCTCGAGACCTCGTAGACTAGGCATAAGTAAACATGATAATGGAGTAGGGGGTGCAGGAACTTTGAGGTTTGGACACTGAGATCAACATATAGAGTCTAGTGGTAGTGCCAGTTAGAGTACTTGTATTGATGTAGTGCAAGGTAAGAGAATCCCCAAAAGATATATTCTAGCCCCCAACAAATAAGTATACAATGGAAGCAAAACAATAATGCAAGATCTGATATCACAATACTTTATTCATAAAATAATTACATGCATTGTGCCTGGCTCTAAGGCCTTTTAGGTTATGGCCAAATACAATATCAATTACAATAATAGTTTTGCAAGATCCCTCAAGATCCAACCCAAAAACCTAGCCAGTCCATACTACACTCTTGTAGAAACCTCCAAGGAAGACCTAAACTTGTGCTCGCAAGCCCACCAAGCAATCTCCTTGTTTCACAAGTCTCAACTACTACCTCTTCTCAAATTTCACTCTTTTTTTTCATCATCTTCTCCAAGATGGATGAATATCTTTCAAAAAATGATGACTTAAGACTCTACAAGACCCCCTTACTTACACCCACCAAGAAACAAGTCGGCCTAGTATGTTACAAATGAAATAAACCCTTGCATTAAATGCACATTTAAGCCACAAGTTGGATTACAACATAAATTAAATACATATAACCAAATTAAATGCCAAGGTCATCTCATGCCAGAACTGAACATAGATAAATTGGGCAAAGTAGAAACCAAGACATGACTGAGCATCCTAAAACCACTGTTGAGAATTGGCAAAACCACCAAGCATAATCGAGCTCACACAAGCATTGTTGAGCACTAGTATGTGTTGAGTCCTCCAACAACCAAGCCTCTTTATTGATTGAGCTACTAAATGAACCATGCAGTATAAGCTAAGTTCCTAATGTATGTCAAGTACCTTCACCAACCGAATACCACCAGGAAATGATCGAGTAATGCTTCTCCAACTGAGCACCATAATTAATGGCACAATGAAAAATCACTCAATAATGATCGAGCTACTCCTCTTCTTTGACTGATTCCTAGAATTCCAAGGCTAAAACACTCCAACATGTAGTATTGCCAACTACCCTAGGATTCTCTTGCATTTGACACCCCAGGTGTGAAAAGTATGTTCTTAGTAGCTGGACAAACATCTTTTGGGATTCAACACATAAAACCAAAACTAGTTCTTCACATACATGTCCTTAACATGTTCAACTTGCACACTCTTTACCTTGGTCTATTTTTGCTTCTTTGCATCTTGCTTTGGTGTTCCAAAAATTTTCCTTCCATGCTAATCTCTAACCATCTTAGAATTCTTCAACTCAACTCAACTACCAACACTCAGGTTCCTTCTATTGAGCTCTTCATTTTGCAAAAGAATCAAGGAATACTTCCTACCACCTTTCATAATACTAATCACATTCTTGACACAATCATGCACAACCCTACAATGATACTGCCAAGGTCTACCAAGTAATACATAGAACTATTCATGTCCATAATATCAAATGAAACTTCATCCTTATACTGCCCAATCTAGAAATCAACAAGACATTGCTCCCTCACCTCCAAAGCATGCTCATCTTGAAACTAGCCAATTCTATAAGTACAAGGATGTCTCATTCTCTTCAAACCAAGTTTCTTAATCATCTCCTCAACAATAATGTTATCAGTACTACTACTATCCACAATCACATTGCAGACTTTACCACCATACTTACAACGAGTTTTAAACAAGTTACTCCTCTTACAAGATTCTAGTGTCCTTTGATCAAACAATACTCATTGAGCTAATAAATTCTTGCCTTTCTCAGGTTTATTGATATGGTTTTTAGCCTCATTCACAATAGTAGCTCTCCTATCACTAGCCTTAGGAAATTCATAAGATCTATGTCCTTCTTCACCACATCTATAACAATTACCCTTAAATGCACCTTTACCTATCCTCTTCCTAGACTCAATAGGTTTTGGTTCATCTTCTACAATCTGTTATCACTTATTGAGTAGTCCTACTTCTCCTTCTCTCTAGAACTACCTTGATTCTTCCTCTTCAACTTGTCTTCTACCTTTAGGGCATACTGATAAGCACCCTCAACAAAATCAATCTTCAAATACCAACCTCATCTCGAATATTAAATCTCAAACCATTAATGCACCAAGCTATCTTTTCCTTAGACAATTCTCTATGTCTAGATCGAATAGTAAACTTGTAGAATTCCTCTGGTATAATCCTTCATAGACATATCTTTCTACTTTAGATTATGCAACTTCTTAAAAAACACAAGTTTAATCAGTAGACATAAAATTATCCTTCAATTTAGTTACCATCAATCTCCATCTGGTGATCTTCAATTCACCTTCCTCTTCTTGGTCTCTTTGAAATTCTTTCCACCAAAGAGTGGTATGTCTTTTCAACTAGTTTGTGCCAACCATACTTTGAGTGGATCTTTAATATCCTCTAGCTAAAATTACTCTTCCAATTCACCAATCCAATCAATTAGGTCTTCAGAATTCAAAGTACCTAATAAATTAGACACATCCATCTTAAGCTTCAAATTCAACTGAGTTTTACATCTAGAAAATTGACCAGCCGTAGCTCCCATAAGTCTCTCAACTCGATCAATAATGTCTTCACCACTTGATCCAACAACCTCAAAGTCTTCATCAATACCCACTTGCAGAGGTACACCAACAACAACCCTCATGATCTCATTCTTCATTCATTCCATCTTAGATCTAAAATCCATCTTAACCTTCTCTAAGATCCTTGCTTCCACAACATCAAAAAGTTCTTCAATTTCCTAGGGTCTGATCTTCTCGGAGGCATCTTCCAAGATCAAAAAATCCACAAAATAAATTGTGCTTTGATACCATCTGATGTAGTGTGAGGTAGGAGAATCCCCAAAGGAGATGTCCTAGCCCCCAACAAATAACTACATAATGGAAAGAAAACAACAATACAAGATTTGATACCAATTCACAACACTTTATTCATAAAAGAACTATTTACATTCAATGCACTTGACTATAAGGCCTTCAAGGTTATGGCCAAATACAATAGCAATTACAATAATAGTTTTTCTAGATCCCTCAAGATCCAGCCCCAAACCCTAGCTAGTCCAAATGCACACTCTAGTAGAAACCTCAAAGGAATATCTAAACTTGTGATCAAAAGCCCACCAAGAAATCTCCTTGTTTCCCAAGCCTCAGCTACTAGATCTTCTCAAAGATCGCTCCTCTACTTCATTCTCTTCTCCAAGATGTATGAATATCTTCCAAAGGATGATGACTTAAGACTCTACAAGACCCCCTTACTTATACCCAACTAAGCCACAAGTCAGCATAGTATGTTACAAATTAAATAAACCTTTGCATTGAATGCACATTTAAGTCACAAGTTGGCTTACAACAGAACTTAAATACATATAACCAAATTAAATGCCAAGGTCAACTTACACTAGGAAATGAACACAAAAAACTCAGGAAAAAAAGAAATGAAGACATGATTGAGCATCCTAAAATCACTTGCAAGTATAAGAAAAACCACCAAGCATAATCAAGCTCACACAAGAATTACCAAGCACCGGTATGTGTTGAGTCCTCCAACAATTGAGCCCCTTTATTGACTGACCTACTTGGTCAACACAACAACTAAGCATTATCGAACCATATAGTATAAGCTGAGCTTCTAGTGTATGTCGAGTACCTTTACCAACTGAATTCCACTAGGAAATGACCAAGTAATGCTTCTCCAACTGAGTACCTTGGTTAACACTGCAACCACAAATCACTTAGTAATGATTGAGTCACTTCTCTTCTTTAACTGAGTCCCCTACCTCCAAGCCCAAAACACTCCAATATGAAGGATTTCCAACTACCCCAAGATGCTCCTGCATCATGTATACACTATGTACATATATTTTATATTTTGATAGAATTTTCCTATCAAGACATTTTGTTATTATTATTGTATATCATCAGCTATTGGACATTGTATTTGATTTTGATCATGCATATAGGTAGGGCTATAGACATTGGATACTTATATATATGAAGGATATTGATACATTATGATGCCAAATGTGATATGATATGATTTGACATGATTTCTATTTCTAGTTATATACATGATTTTGTTTGTTGTTCTCATAATGTGATGTAATTTGGATGTTCTTATATGTTAGATGTTTTATTTTTATGAGATGAAAATATGGTAAATGTAAATGTTAGAAAATGATTCTAAATGGTTAATGATAAATGTGAAGTGATTGATTAACCATGCATGGATACTTAAAATGAAAATATTAATGGAAAATGATTAATAATGAATGATACTAATGACTTAACCAAAAATGACAAATGAATGTACACCAAATGTTAAAATTGAAAGAACTTTTAAATGATGGAAATCTATATAAAATAAAAATGTTTTGATTAATTTTCCCACAGATTCAATTTGGATAATAACAAAGTCTCACCCTAAAAGACCTAATGAAAGACAAGATGAGACCTAGAAGAAATGACCTATAATCTATAAAAGGAACCTCTTGCATTGAAATGAACCTGAATATAATGAAAATTTAATATGGAGAAATATGGATAATAAGATTGGATGGGTAAAAATAGAAACTATAAATGCAACACTAAAGTTCACATTCTCTGTCCTTGTAACATCTTGTTTACGAAGGTAACATGAAATTTTTTCATCATAGGGCTCTTTATTGTTGTAAGAGAACACTAGTATCATGGTATAATTAAACCAAGATGACCAAACCATTCCTTACATGTATTTTAATATTGTAAACTTGACAAGCATCTAGGTATAATTGAACCGAGATGATCCAAGTTTTGTTTTCATAATCAATATACAAGGAATGTTTTCTTGTGCATCATATGGACCAATATTTGAGGTAAAGATATGTGACTCTTCATGATTGTTGCAATAATTTGACAAACTAAGTTATCGGCATGGAATTCACATTAGATACATGTGAGACATTTGGCACATATACCCTAGAATAAAATTTCAATGAGTGCAATAGGAAATATCCCAAAAACAACAATCAAAGAAAAATATCACACTCCATCCCAGCTATCCTAGTCATAATGGTAAATGAGAGTGATTTATTTTTAGCAATGACACATTATGGAATAACATAAGAACATAATAAAAAAAGATTCGAATTGATGAATGCATATACTCTAATAATCAATAAAAACTATTACCAGATGCACAGATACCTTGCCAAATATCATGTCATAGTTTGATTTGATTGTTTATATTTTTGGATAAGCAAAATCTTTTTAATACATGTGGAAAGTTTTGAGTGAACATTACAATTTTTGTATCAACATTTCAAATCCAATGATAAGCACCACTTGTTTGTTTGCTTGTTGTCTAAATATTATTAAAATAGAATCCCTTTTTGTCCTCTTTTTAGATGTGGTTGGTCAAAGAACCACTTCTAGAACTAGGTCAAGGATATACCCCTAGTTAGGTATTGACTGACTTATTGATGGAGAAAGAGATGAAAGTAGGTATGGAGGAAGACCAAACCCGATGAAGCTATGATGGAACTTTATTATGGATATGTACATGAAGGAATGATAGGTTTGGAAAGATAGAATGATGGAGATAGATGAGGCAATGAAGAACTCAGAAGAATCCTAATAGCTAGAAGTGCCAGTTTTGCTATAAATGATGCCTATTTCCATGTTTTTGCCATTTAAAAAAAAAATTCATCCCTTGCACTAGAATTTTAGGCATATAATTTATTGAGGTATATGTTGTTGATAGGTTCATCCAAAAGCTCCTCGTTAGAAGTTGATAATTGATATACCCCAGATCCTAATACTACTATGATCACAAAAGGACCTAGCCAGTTTGCTTCAAATTTTCCTTTCTTTTCTCTGTCAGCTTGATTCTTTGGATTTTCTCATAAGACTAGGTCACCCATTTAAATTTTATAGGTTTCACTTTTTTATTGTACTAGCATGACATTCTTTGTTGATACACTTTTAGATGGTCAAAATCTTTTTGTCTCTTTTCATCTAGCAATTCCAATTCTTGCAAATGTGATACTATGTAGTCTTCATTAGGAATAAGATCCCATAATGTCACTGTTACCATTTTTTGCCTCTCGCCAAAATTTGAACTTTGAATGCAAACCCCACCCAATGGTCACCTTCCATTTTTAATAGTATTTAAAATGCCCAGGAAATACAAAATAAAATAAAATGATCAAACCTTCTTCTTTCTTGCAACTTTTCGCGCCATCAGATCTTGCCTAGATCCACGGTGGGCGCTTTCTCTCATTCTCCAAATGTACGACTTTTACATAATGCGGGTAAGTGCCATCACGATGCATGGCAGGTGGGTCCATTTTCTCTTGTGGGCTGTAGAGAGTAGACAAGGTGGCTAACAATTTGATTGGTGCCCGCTTTCTCACATTTTGTCTTCTGTTAGACCTTCTGACAATGCGGGCAAGCGCCCTAGTGACACATGTCCATATGACATCAAGGTAGATATTTGTAGAGGTTCAGAAGCCAAATGTTATGAGAACTGTCAGATCTCCCAGGATCAGTAGCTGGTGCATGCCCACAATGTGAAGATGCGAGGAGATTAAAGATTGTGGGCAAGCCCCTTCGTGACACATAGCCGATAATGACATCATGCATCCATTCTTCCCAAAACAAGATCCATCGTCCAATGCAAGCTGATCGAGCGCTGGCACTTTCTTGCAATATGAAGTTGCAAGAAGATTAAGTAATATGGGAAACTGCTTGAAGAACATGTGTCCTTGTGGGCTTGGCCAAGGTATTAACGATGAAAGCAGTGTGGTCAGGGCTGAGCGAATTGTAGTTACATCATAGTCAGGGTTTGAGGAGGTGGCACAGTTAGTTAAAAGATATGGTTAACTACGTGGAGACTCTGTAGAGTGGCAAAACAAATGAAAATCATTGGACCATGTGGTGTATTCTAATTGTAGGGTTTAGTTGACTTGCTGACCCTGCTGGTTCATGAGCCAAAAAATGAAGAGAGATCAAATTTTCTCGCACGATCTGATCCCTGTGATCAATGCCAACCACTCTTGGATGAATGCTAAACTCAATGAATGAGGGAGAATGCTCCACCACCTCTAATTTGATCCATCTACTTGGTTAGAAAATTTAATGGCACCATTTCTATCTTCTCAGGGCCTTGTTCCAACAAAGATCATATATCATTGCATCTGGATCTGTGCTTAGATCATATTTTCTTCAGATCTCCATGGTTATTCTTTGTAGGGCTTAATGGTAGTGGTTGTAGAGTAAATTTAGTTGGAAAATATCTTGGTTACGCTTGAGCTATAAAGGTAAATTTTGTAGATTTTGAAAAGGTTGACTCTTCTCTGTTTTCTTTGATATTGCTCTGTAACTTCAATGTAAATTCCCTTTGCCTTTGAACTGTATGACATTCTACATTATCTCCTTCAGCCATTGATGTAAAGTGCAAGAATTAGTTTCCTCTCATTGGTTTATTGTATAGATTTGCAATCTTGCATGACTATATCTCTTTTGGCCTATGAATGGTATATAAGTGAATCCTCTCTTTCCTTGTGTCATTCATTTGGGTTTTTTGATCTGCATATGATCGTTAGATTAAAGCAAGTTTGAATGTGTATAAATTTTGGTGTCATGATGGTTCAATAGTGCATGTATGGGTAGAGATTGGTTTGAACACTCTATTTTGGTGCATCACCCCCTTAGATTAGAATAGGTAGATTTGCTTCTATGCTTCCCTTCTCCCTTTTCCTCTCCAAGAGTAGTTAGGTGCACCTTGATAGTAAAGGAATCTGGCCTTCTCTAGAGACTCAACCTCACAGCTCAAGTCCCATAGCTTGGAGGTTGTTTCCATGTTTCACAAGCTTTTCCTTAGGTAAAAACTTTGGAAATGGGTGCAAACTTTTGTGACAACAGTCACTTTGAGAGATGGTAACTCGACCTCAAGGGGAAGTATAGATTCATTTTTGAAGATAAGGGAATATAGAGTGGCTCAAGTAATTGTGCGAATAGATGTGTGATATGCCTATAATGTTGGATTAAGTTGAACATGCTAGTTGTGGCCAATTTCATTGACAATATTTTTAAGGATCTTAATAATAATTTTATTAGATGCCTTAGCTTGACCATTTCCTTATGGGAAATATATGGAGGAAGAATGATGGGTGATGTGAAACTTCTTGCATAGTTCTTTGATATCCTTATTTTGGAATTATTTACCATTATCTGTGATTATAGATGTTAGAATTCCATATCGACAAATAATATAGTTAAGGATAGACATGGAGACTTGTTTGACTATGGTAGTTATGAGTGAAATGTCCTCAAACCATTTGGTGAAATATTTAGTTGCGATAATGATACATCTATGGCCATTAGAGGAAGATGGATGGATTTTCTTGATGAGATCAAGTTCCCATTGGATGAATGGACACATTATTGTAAAAGGATGAAGCTCCTAAGCTAGTGCATTAATTAGGTTCCCATGTATTTGGAATTTTTTGTATCTCTTTTCATATTGAAAGGAACTTGACTCTATTGAAGGCCAATAATAACCCATACACATAAGTTTATTAGCCAAAGATAGACCACTCAAGTGTGACCCACATATACCCTCATGTACTTCTCATAAGCAGTTTGAGTCTCTTCATGTTCAAGACATCGTAAGAGAGTAACATCTAGAACCCATCAATATAAGGTATTAGTGATTATGGTATAGATAAATGTTTAGTGAATGAAGTTCCTCTTTTGATTTTGGGATAAATCAAATAGGGTATTGTTGTTCAGATATGCATAGATTTTTCTATAAATCAAAGAATCTTGACTCACCAGATGACATATGGTCAAAGATTCAAGATCATCATACGAATGATAAGATAAGGGTTCCACTAAGAATTCAAAATGGGCTTGTGTATTTTCCATATCGAGAAAGGAGGCAATCATTGCCATGGCATCTAGAGCTTTATTGTCTTGCTTGGGAATTTTCTCAAATGTGAACATTGTGAAATGTTGTTTGAAGTCATATCCCATGTTCTTATATGGTAAAATTTTATCATATTTGGTTTGGTATTCATCATTAACTCGATTAATGATCAACTGAGTCTCCAAAAATATTCAATTATGTAACTCTCCATTGTACTTGCCAGTTTGAGTCCTATGAGAAATGATTTAGTTTCAACCATATTATTTGTACAAGGGAATAAAAACTTGTAGGACTTAGGTATTGTACATCCTTGTGGTGTAACAAAGAATACTCCAGCCCCTGAACCATTTTGGGTGAATGAACCATCAAAGTATAATTTCTAGGATTTTTTTCATATTTGCATGATTTCGACATCAAGGAGATTAGACTATATTGGATGGTCATTTGATAGTGGAGACACCACTAATTGATCTACTATAACTTGTACCTTTATGGATTTTTGATCCATATACTCAATGTCAAGTTCACTTAGTACCATAACCCACTTTGGTAGTCTGCTTGTTAATGTTGATTTGCGAAGCAAACATTTTAGAGGATCCATTTTTGCAATTAGTGTGACTTTGTGAGAAAACATGTAATATCACAATTTTGGGTAGTAAAGACCACTTCCATGCATGCTCTTTCAATTGATGAATAGTTAAGTTCACATCCCACTAGAGTATGACTAACATACTAAATAGTCTTTTACTTTCCTTCATGGTTTTGTTCTAATAATGCTCCCCAAGAAAATTTAGTCATTGATATGTATAAAAAAAGTGGTTGGTCATGAATAGGTGACATCAAAGTTGGTGGATTTTTCAAGTATAATTTGATTTGGTCAAATGCTTCTTCAAAAGCGACATCCCAGTGAAAAGGTACACTCTTATGTAGCAAATGCATGAAAGAATGACTTCTATCGGCCAATTGTGAGATGAATCTCCTGTTGGATTGCAATCTTCCTTCAATGAACTCAACTTGTAATCACCCAAAAATGGTCTAGTAAATTATAAGACCCCTTTTTCTCTTTTAAAATTATTCTAATGCTAGACCATAAATCATTTATCTTGATCAAATATTTTTATTCGATTATAACCTATGGTTTGACCATTTTATCCTAAGTCTCTTATTTAATTAAAAGAGTTTTCTCCCTTTTAATTAAATAAAAATTCTGACTCCCACTTGTTTAGGAGAATTACTAGCACAAAGTGATGAATATGGAAAGGAACATGCTATATACTACATTAGTCACACCTTGGTGGCTTATGAAGTAAACTACAATAACATTGAAAAGGCTTGTCTTGTAGTGGTATTTGCATCTCAAAAACTTAGACACTACATGCTTGCTCACACAATATATCTTATTGTAAAAATTGACCCTCTCAAATATCTACTAAGTAAAGCTACACTTATTGGGTGACTTGCTAAATGGATGAGGATTCTTTCAGAATTTGATATTTAGTATGTCAAATGTAAAGCCATTAAAGGATAATTCATAGCTGATCAACTTGCTAAGTTTCCATTACAAGACAATGCTCATATGTAGATTGTGTTCCCTGATGTATCTGTTATGCATATTGACACTAAAACATGGAAGATGTATTTTGATGGATCTCACACACTTACTGGTACTAGTGCTGGTGCTTTATTTGTTACTCCTCATGGTTATACCATACCTAAGTCATAAAAGTTGTTGTTTCCTTGTACAAAAAATATAGAAAAATATGAGACTTTGATAAATGGACTAAAATTGGCTATTGAATGGCATATCACTGAGTCAAAAATTTATGAAGATTCCCAACTTCTGATTAATCGGATAAATAATGACTATCAAACAAGAGATGAAAAATTGATTCCCTACAAGAAGTTAGTTGATGCATTAAGATAATATTTCATTATTGTGGCATTTGAACAAATTCCTAGATCAGAAAGCAAGGCTATAAATTCTATGACTACACTAGCATCTATACTACAGTTTGTAGAGCACAGATAAAGATTGAATTCTTGGTGGAAGAGCTACATTATCCTGCTTATGATTCCCTTGAAAACCAAATCATTTACACTATTGTGGGTCATGATTCTTCCCTCTATACCACCATTTATTCTTACTTGCACAATAACATTATCCCTGAAAACCTTTCTCATAATGAGAAATGTCAATTTCTTTGTAATGCATCTCGTTACACCCTTGTCTCTGATAATTAGAAAATAATGAGTCTGAGAGAGCATTATCTAAAGTTCATAATGGAATATGTGGTTCTCACTCTAATGGTTAGTCAATTGCTCAAAAAATACTTTGGATAGGTTATTATTAGCCTAATATGTAGATAGATATAATATGCTATGCTAGAGCTTGTAAGAAGTGTTAGCTACATGGGAATATGATTCATGCACCTAGCAAGGAGTTGATACCATCAATTACACTTTGGCCTTTTCAACAATGGGCTTTTGATTTGGTTGGTCTAATTCATCCCAATTCTTCTAGTGGACACAAGTTTATCATTGCTACTACTGAGCACTTCATTAAGTGGGTGGAGGGCATTCCCCTTTCTATTGCAACTAGGAAACAAGTCTCCTTGTTTATCTTGAACCATATCATATGTCATTATGGCATACCTTCTTTTATAGTTACTAATAATGGATGACAGTTCAAGAATAAAGATCTAAAACAACTATGCAAGAAATTCAAGGTTAAACAACATTGGTCTCCTATTTATTACCCACAAGGAAATGGACAAGCTAGTGCTTCAAATAAAATGTTGGTTTAGATGTTGCACATATTTTTCAAAAAAATTAGTAGAGATTGGCACTTGCAAATTAGTCCAGCTATATGGGCCTATCATACTAGTACTTGCACACCTACAATTGCTACTCCTTTTGCTTTGATCTGTGGTTTTGAAGCCGTGTTGCCTCTTGAGTTTGAGATTCCATCACTTTGAGTTTCTTTGAGAGGTCATATAACTATGGTGATTATATAGCCATGAGAATAAAAGAGCTTGAATTTCTTGATGAGCATCATAGAGATGTATTTGACCATATGAGAGATTATCAGAAGTGTATGTTCACTACTTACAATAGGAAGGTTCACCCTAGAGAGTTTCAAGTTAGTGACCTTGTGCTTAGAGAGAATCCAAAGAATCAATAGAATCAAGCCAAAAAAGGAAAATTTTAACCTAATTGGTTGGGCCCTTACATTGTTACTGCTACTTTTGGATTTGGTGCTTACCAATTATCTACACTTGAGGGAGAACAACTCCCTAAGCCTATCAACATTGTTCATCTCAAAAGGTTCTATGCCTAGTGTTCTCAATGTTTAGAGCATTTGTACATACTTTATGATGTTGAAAAAATCCTAAAAAATAGAAAATGTCTTGAAGAATCATCACCTTAGTGACAACCTAGCAATAGATGCTTTGATGTATCACCAAAAAAATCAAATATCTAAAAAACACAAAAAAAATTAAAAATCCTGAAAAAAACAAAAAAAATCTTGCCAAGTGGTGAAAACCTAGAAAAAAATGCTAATTAAGACCCTTGTACTTATTTCTATCAATATATCACTTTTTTCTTTAACCTTAATCCGTTTCACTTCACATGTCATTTTGGTATTCCTAGTTTTGGAGTTGATCCTAGTCTAGGTCTAGGGGGCATAGGTGGTCTTGTACTTTATCAAGGGTGTCTTTGTTGCATTTATGTTTCTTTGGAAACTCTTACAAATAATTTTTTTGAACACTTCCCTTGACATTGAGTGTTTCTTAAAACTTATCAAATACTTCAGATATAGTTTAGGATGTTGTGATGCTTCTCATTGGCAAATTTGATGTCCTAGGAAGACAGTCATGTCACGCGCGCGCGCACACACACACACACACACACACACACACACACACACACACACACACACACACACACACACACACACACACTTAGACACAATAATTAGTTGAAACTTGTTGGATTATTTTTATTTGTGTTTTTTCTATCATTATTTCTTCATTGAGTGTTTCCTCCCTAATAGTCTCTCGAGGATTTCATGGACTAGAGGATTGGGGGCATGGGGCATGTTTTTCTTTGATTTTTGTCTGCGGGTGTTCTCTTTGATTTTATCTCAGTTGTCTTAAGAATTTTTCTTGATCCCATGGAAACTTAAGATAAATTCAAAGGCCTCATCCTTGTCTATTTTTTGAGTGTGTACTTATGGTCATCTAGAATTTCTTGTGTCTAAATGTAAGCACAATATCGATACATTAAAATTGGAGAATCTAATTGTATAGTCATCTTGACCTATATATCCTTGATGCATACGATGGGTTCCCACATATCTATCCAATATAGATCATATTCATATCTTCATAGGCCATCGTAGTGGTGGTTGTATGATCTTTTGATGTCCCTTATAAGGCTGAATCATAAGAAAATACCAATAAAGAGGACCTACTTTTGCAACCCTTGCATCATGTAGCTTGCATTTTAGGGTTCATTCTTAGGAGTAGCCTTGCATTTTGAGTGTCAAGAGAACCTCCTTCATATTTTATGGACTTATAGTCAATTGCATTCATCTTTTCTTTCTTCTTGGTCATATCTTTTCATTTCATTGATCTTTCATGTTGCCTCTTGTTATCTTGTCATCAAAAGGGTTAATCTTATCATCACATTTATCTACCCTTTTTGAACCTCTTATTTGGTTTTGATGTTTTGAATCCATTTTTGAGCTCAAAATTGAAACCTAAGTTCATCTTTCTTGTGAAATTGGATTTTAAAAATACTCTTTCTCTGCACAGTTAACTATTCTTTTGAGGCATTATCTCATATTTTTCTATGTTTGACCTAATTTTAATGCTCTATCATTCTTGGTCAAGTTTAATTACATTGGGGCATGTTTTTTCATTTTAGTGGTCACTTATCTGTATTAGTGAATCTATTATCTTGAACTTAATTCTTTATCAATTTGATCAAATCTATCTATTTGGGTTTTTGCATCTCCTCTATTATCATTTTTATTTTGATCCTAAGGGGGCAAACATATCTATGTTGGAAACTTACACTTGGAATTGTTTTGTTTTTTCATTGATGTCAAATCTATTTGAGACATATTGCTACCTAATCTAAATGTCATATTTGTTGGTGTAAATAAGTATTTACTATTTACACTTTACTTAAGTTTACTTAGTTTATTGCATTATTTTATTATTTATTTAGGTTGACACTTAGGAGTTTTCATACTTTTATGAGTTGTCATGTTGACAACATAGAAGTAAGCAACTCTAATTCAGCATATGGTGTCTACAACATTGGAGTTTACATCATTCACTAAGTTGTCATGTAGAAAATACAGTTATTCGCACTCCCATTTTAGCACATGTTGTCTACAACATTAATTTGTGTGCTACACCATTGTAGGCTTATCCTCTCATCATTGCACTTACTCCCATGATTAATGGAGGATAACCCATATGTGGTGGACATGTGCTTGGTTATATGACTTATCATGTTACTAACTTCTATGCATTCTAGAAGCTCTCTAGAGGCCTTTATATACATGCACTCCTCATGTAATTTCATATGGAATATTGTATGAATATATCATCATTTTGATCATACTCTCTTTGGTCTACTATTGTGCTTGTGTTTGAGTTCCTTTGTCTTGGGTGAATTCTACCCTAAGGAAAATTCTTATATGGTATCAGAGCTTGAGAAGATTCTCTATGCATAGTCATTCAAGACCATAGTTGCTTTAGCACCTTGACCTAAATTTGGAGAATCTACAAAAATTGAGAGCATCTAGAGCCAAATTAGACCTCGCCATTGTGTCTGGAATGACAATTCAGTGAAGATCGACTATAAATTTACCTATCCTGGGCTAAAATTGATCATGAGGCAAAAGGTTTTTGCAAATTGGCACTCGGAGGCACTGATTTGCAATTTGGGTATGGCCATTTAATTGATCTATTTATTTATTTCTTAGATCTACAATTTTAATTCTCTGCATTATTTTTTGAATTCGTATTTTCACAATTTGTTCGCCTAGTCGAGCTAGTAGAGAATTTTTTTTTTGCAGAACTGAGAAGTCACACCTTGGCCCTACAATTTGGGAGAATATTCCTTATTATTTAGTCAGTGAGATTCATTATCCAAATATGGGCCACTTCCTAAACATCTGGCAACCACACATACTTTTCCTAGACTGGACTGCCTAGTTCCTAGTGCATACAATCCGACCAAAGCCCAACACACCATCAACTTTGTTTTAAGCTACGTGGGCTACCATTTTAAAATAGTGTTGTAGTTAGTTTCCCACTCAATGTGAGACTAACCCATGATTTTCTAGCAATCGCAAAAAAAATGGGCCAATGCATTGGCTCGTTGGCAGTAGTTTGTGGCATCCACAACATAATTCTTGATGCCCATGAAAATAGGAATCCTAACAACTGTGAATCTGAGTCTAGCAAGTCTTTTAGATACTCCTTTTTGACACATAGAAAAAACAACCTTTGGACATGAGGAAATTTTTAATTTGTCCTCCAACCTTGCCACATGGCAAGCAGAGCATCATCCACGAGGTACCTACATCACATCTGAGTAAGCACCCAGTCAAAAAATCTAATGTTGACATGTGTCACTCCAACTCAGTAGTTCATCCATCAACATGTGGACTACCATATCATAGTTATCAACATGTCAACACCACCTCAGATCCATACTTGCATAGTTAGCTAGACATGCCAAAAATTATTGTACATATCCGTGCAATTTTGTATGATGCTGACATCATCCATGGGTGGATTTTTCACTGATGTCATCAATTTTATGAACCTAAATTTGATGATCATTTGACCGTCATCCTAGGGAAAATTTGAATTGCTACAAAAGTTGTAGGACTGTCAAATTTAACCCCAGTTTTTGCTGATACAACCCCTCTCTAGATTGATTTTTGATTTTGCTGTCTAACTTTGGGAGGCCTCATCTTAGTCATCCAAACTCCAATTCAGGTGCAATTTTTTTTGAAATTGGGTAGAATTTCATAAGCTTTTCAGTGTTGCAACTCTTTTCTAGTTTTGGTACATGGATTTGTCAAAATTTGCATCTTTTGGTGATTGTACCTGTCCAATCCTACATTTTGTAAATTTAAAAGTTTTGTATGGGCTCATTTGGACATAAAAATAGGTTTCATTTTTTTTGAAACTGCATTATTTTTCATCTACTTTCTAGATCTGCAATCAGATTATAGGGTTGTGTGGAAAAAAGTGTCACTTTCAAAATTAGGTCCATTTCTACATTGTAATACTTTGATATATCTTTAGAATTTTTGTATATTTGAGATACATTGTAATGTTCTAGTTTTGAACTCCATAAGGAGGTTGTAGAAAGCAAAATCAAAAGTCCACTAAGGCCAAAATTAGCAAGTGGCCATTGTAATCACACTACATATAAAGTGCCCAAAGCATCATTTTTGGGGGGGTTTCTTGATTTAATAAAAAGAGGGGATGTTCTTGGTGTTTTGTTCTTTTTCTATAGTTTTCTTTCATTTTCTACATCATGGAACATTTTAAGTTTCCAAAATTAACTCCACATAACTATGCTACATGGTCCATTAAAATGTAAGGTCATTTAATGCATAAAGGAGTTTCTCAATATGTAGATGGTATCCTTCCTAAACCAAAAGGTGATCAAGTATCTACTAGTGAAATCACTGATTGGCAAACAATGGATAGGAAAGCCCTAGGTGATATTTTTTTGGGGGTTGATGACAAGCTCATGTATCAAATTCAAAACTCTTGTACATCCAAGGAAGCTTGGGATACCCTCCAAAGCCTATACAGTAAAGTGTCTGAAGAGGATGTTTTCAAATTGAAGATGAGCTTGTCTCCTTAGATCCTAAGGTATTTGATTCTATACAGGATTTCATCATTAAGGTGAATGAACTAAGAATGAAACTAGATGATTGTGGGAGTCTTATTAAAGATGAAAAATTGATCTATCTCATTCATAATAAGCTACCATCTGTGTACTCCACATTTGTTTCTACTCATAACACATCAAAGACTACTTTTGGGTCTACCTATCAGAAAGTATCTTTTGATGATTATGTTGATTTTTTGGATAAAGAAGAGAAGAAGTTGAAATCAATGGGGATTCTCAATTCACCAAAGTCTAAGGCATTGGTGGCCAATAATGAGGGTTCTCAAAATTTAGCTGGTCAATCTTCAAATAAAGGAAAGGGCAAGAATAAGAAATAGAAGACTAACAATTTAGATGATGCAGAAAAGACAGCACCACAATCAAATCAACAAGGCAAGTCTTCCACAAATTCACATAAGAAGGGAGACAATAATAAGGACAAGAAAAAGTGTGCTTATTGCAAGAAATTGGGTCATGAATAACATGAGTGTTATCATAAGAAGATTGACGAGTTAACCAACATCATGAAGAAACATAATGTTCCACTGCCTAATGCTTACAAGGAGAAATGGTCTTCTTCATATTCAAAGGGCAAAGGATAAG
This sequence comes from Cupressus sempervirens, assembly GCA_028749045.1. Taxonomy (NCBI): domain Eukaryota; kingdom Viridiplantae; phylum Streptophyta; class Pinopsida; order Cupressales; family Cupressaceae; genus Cupressus; species Cupressus sempervirens. The sequence goes on along the minus strand of CM053790.1, from coordinate 706,551 downwards.
CACTCATAGAAAATTCAAATTCTTCAACATAATGGATCCTTGACTCTAATGCCTGATATCATATGGGTTCTTCAAAGGAGGATTTTTCTTCAATGAAGCAATCAAAGGTACTGCACATCTTTTTGGATGATGATACAAAAATGGAAGTTGAAGGGAAAGAAAATGTGGAGATGGAAAATGGAGAGTTCAAAGATGTTCTCTATGTTCCATACATAAGTTCTAATCTCCTCTCAATTTACCAAATCACTCACCTTGGAGATGGTTATAAAGTTGAGTTCTTCTTGACTCAGTAAAAGTACGTAGTCTAAAAGATGATTCAGTGGCTGCAATGGGGGAAGTTAATCATGACAAAAGGTTGTATTCTTTCTCCTACTTTGTGCCCAAGTCTCCTTCACAAGTCTTGTTATGGCATGAGTGGTTTGGTCATCTAGCCTTCTTCTATCTTCAACAAATTTGCTCAAACAAAATGGTCAAAGGTCTACCTACAATCAACTTTTCCCAAGGTGACTATTCAATAGGTTTAGTGGATATGCATCTAGAGGAGAAGTTACATTAAGGGAAGTCTTCAAGAGTACCAGTTGTTCTTTAGTTGGTTCACATGTTACTAGCAGGTCCTTTTGTAGTGACATCAGTCAGCCAGGGTAGCTACATACTTACTTTCATTGATGACTTTTCAAGGTATACTTGGGTCTACTTTCATCATAACAAGCATGAAGTTTTGGACAAGTTTCTAGCCTTCAAGACTCACGTTGAACAGAAATCAAGGAAAGCCACCAAAATTCTAAGGATGGACAATGAAAGCAAATATGTAAACAAAAGACTTAAAGACTTTTGCAAACTTGAGGGAATTGATCTTCAAAATCCACCAGCATTCAATCCGCACAAGAAAGATGCTTTAGCATTGAGGATTCAAACTCTTAAGTCCATGGCAAGTTGCATGATACAAATTGAGTCTCTAGATCCATCACTTGAATTTGAAGCAATCGGTAGTGCCAATCACATACTTAATAGGTCTCCTCATCATGCCTTAGATGGCAAGACTCCTTTTGTGGTATGGTGTGGCAGAAAACCAGTTGTGACACACTTCAGAGTCTTTGGTTGTCCTACATGGGCAAACAAATCATCCAGGGGATGCAAGGTACCACCACCTAGGCCTTGTATTTTCATCAGATATGAAGATGGTGTGAAGGAATATAGACTCATGGATCTTGAGACATATGCGATCTTTGTGGAGAAGGATGTACACTTTGAGGAAAGTTCACCCAACTTATCCTCTAATCCTCCATCATACAGTATGTAAACTGATAGTGACACCAACGATAATGCCTCAATAGATTCAGATATGTGGGGTTCTATAAATAGTTGTAGTGAGAGGTCACAATATCAACATATTCCACATGCATATATTGCCATAGTGATAGGTCCAACAAAGCAGGGTACACTCAATCTTCTAGCTCTAGCACTAGAGGATGACTACATGGCAGATATTTCAAGTTTTTTTGTGGAGTCATACATAAAAAATTTGGGGGACATCATTGATAATATACATTTTCTCTTTGATGGAGAAGATCCTTCTTCAGTTGTTGCGAGGACTCACTCTAACCCTCATGTCCATTCTCTACGTGATCAATCTTCACAAGTTGATGTGATTGTGGATACTTATGTGTAGTAGTTGTAGGAGGTCTCTATATTAGTTGAGGAGACAATACATTCTTTGGGACAGGTTCTACATCCATCCTTGATAGGAATAGTTGAGCAAGTTTTAGAGATATTAGTGATCATCAGGATTCTTTCCACACATAGCAAAAGAATCTCATTTGTACCTATGGTATTGTTTCTTCCAAAGGGGAGGAACACTATTCAGCAGTCCTGGATTAGCTTCTACATCGGAGCAACTATCATTGATCAACACTCTTCATTTGGGGGGTGGGATACTATCTTGTCTCTCTTCTTCTTCTCTCTTGTGGGGGTGACCTTTCCCTCTTTTGGGATAGTGTTCTTCTCACATTTCTCTATTATGTATACTTGATGTATGTCATAATGGGGGGGTCTTGATTTCTCCATCCATCCATGCATCTTGTTTTTTTTATCTCTCTTTCTGGGGGAGGGTTTTTCCCATGAGGTTTTCCCTCTTTCTTTACTTTATGAGATATTGCATTTCATTATGTACATGGGTACCTAACATGGCCTATTAGCCGTGACCCATCATGCATTTCATCCTAGTTCTTGTGAACTTAAGTGCATTCTCCTAAGTTGCACTTAAGTGGGGGTGTTGGTGTAAATAAGTATTTACTATTTACAATTTACTTAGGCTATTGAATTATTTTATTATTTATTTAGGTTGACACTTAGGAGTTTTCATATTTTTACGAGTTATCATGTTGACAACACAGAAGTAAGCAACTCTAATTTAACACATGGTGTCTACAACTTTGGAGTTTGCATCATTCACTAAATTGTCATGTAGAAAACACAATTATTTGCACTCCCATTTTAGCACATGTTGTCTACAACATTAATTTGTGTGCTACACCATTGTAGGCTTATCCTCTCATCATCACACTTATTCTCATACTTAATAGAGGATAACCCATATCTAGTGGACATGTGCCTGGTTGTATGACTTATCATGTTGCTCACTTCTATGCATTCTAGAAGCTCTCCAGAGACCTTTATATATAGACACTCCTAGTGTACTTTCATATGGAATATTGTATGAATATATTGTCATTCTGATCATACTCTCTTTGGTCTACTATTGTGCTTGTGTTTGAGTTCCTTGGTCTTCGGTGAATTCTGCCCTAAGGAAAATTCTTACAATATCTATTTGATTGATGAAGAGAATTTGAGAGTTACTCATAACTATAGCACTTGGAGGAAAGATTGAAGTTATAAAAAGAAGTTACAGTGGACATTTCATTAGATAGACTTTGATAAAGAAAATTAATTGCTATGTCAAGGAAGTTAAGCCAAGTTGAGCAAAAGAGTAAAATACTATAGAGTACTAAGTAATGCTAGTGTCAACTAAGCCATAGTTAGTGCTGAGAAATTTTAGTGTTGAACAAGCATTAATTTCAACCAAGAAAGTTAGTTGATGCCTAGTGAGAAAGCTTTTCAGTGATCGAGTATTTTAGTATTGATCGAGTGTCAAAATTTAGTAATTGTTGAGTGAAAATAAAAGATCGAATTGAAAGAAGTCATAAGATCAAGCCAATTCAGTTGATTTCTTAGGAGATGTAAAACATGTTGAAGATAAGATTAATGAGTTGGATCATTAAATTTAAGGTGGTGATTAGGAAATACCTAACAAACATATTCTAGAGAATTTTCTAGAGGATGATCAGGAAGATGTATAGATACATTGAATTGAGTTGAATCTAATCATAAACCCTAAGATCTACAGTGAATGTAGAAAACAATAAAGCACAAATTGTCTATTTAAGGTGATACAGAACCAAACATTTGGTGCCCAATCCAACCCCAATCAGTATGCGTGTGAGTTTTTATGTGAAGGAAGTCATATAGAGAAAGATTAATTAGATAGACACAAGTGAGTGGATGTGAAGCTAAAAGAGAAAGCTTGCAGATGTGATGTTGTTGTTGATAGTGAATTTGAGAATAAGGCTAAAGTGTTGATGAGAAGAGTGGACTAATTGCTTGAAGGGTGTCCAAGCAGATCAAGATTAGAGATGACAATAAAAGGCTTATCAGTGAATTGACATAAGGACTAAACAAAGATTTGAACTAGCAAAAGTGAGTTGTAATCACACAGATCAAAATATACTATTTTCTTTCTTATTATTTAAAAAAAATTGTATTGAAATACTTTTAGTAGAGGTTGACCTAATAGTCATTTGAAGAGTTAATAGTCTATGTAAATCCTTTAACTAGGTGACATTATAAATGAAATGATCAAATTCCTCTTACAAGGCCACTCCTAACAAGGTGATTAAATCCTTTAACTAGGTCATGTTTAATAGTGTGTATTGTAACCTTTAACAGGGTTGGATCCTAATAGAGCTCACTTTGAAAGAGTGACATGTTGCTAGGTTTTTTCCAAATTGGGTTTCCAAGTAAAATCCTAGTATCAAACTATGATGAATGTCTTATGAATGTTTTACATGTGATGATGTTTTCATTATGCAATGCAAGTTTATGATAGTTTTATGGTAGAGACTGAGAAACAACAAGATATGTAGGATAAGAAGAATAATGATGTGTTTAATGTTTAATTGTTCAAGTGGTACATATAGACCTACAATAATTGATTCACCCCCCTCTTAGTTATTCTAAAAATTTCTAACAATCTATTGCATGATCCTTGTTCTTGTCCTAGGGTAGGATCTTTGCTCAATTTTCTCAATTTTCTTAGTTTGCTCAATCCCAGATTGGTCTCACGTAGTCTTTGTTTAGTCTTTGACTTGCTTTGTTCAATCTTGCTTAGTCTTTGATCAACTTTTATCTTTTCTCATTCCTTACTCAATCTACTATGATCTTGCATATTTTTCTCATTACTTGCTTTGTCCTTGATTTGTCTTTGCTCAGACCCCTATGCTCAACCACTTATTCCATTATGGGGCAAGAATTTTGTCTGTTGCCTTGACATCATCATTTTTTGATGTAATGTGTTCCCATATCAATTACACATTAGTTAAAGAGGGGAAAATGTAATCACCCAAAAATGGTCCAGTAAATTATAAGACCTTGTTAGGCCATAAATCATTTATCTTGATCAAGTCTATTTATTTGATTATAACCTATGGTTTGACCACTTTATCCTAAGTCTCTTATTTAATTAAAATAATTTTCTCCCTTTTAATTAAATAAAAAGTCACACTTCCAACTTATCCTAATTGTGCATACATAAAGCATCATTCCTATTTTTAAAAATAAAAGAAAAAAGTATTTTCATCTACACATGAAGGTATAATTTTCTATGTGAGGAATATTTTATTTTTAAAATAACTTTAATTATCCCACACATATTTTAAACCTCTAAAAGTCAACTATTGATTGTGATTGGTGGAGATTCTTGTGCACATGGATCACTCAAGATGCATTCTCCTCCTTTGATTATGCATCTTTTGCCTCTTAATCTCAGAAATCCATTTTTCCTTAAAAGGAAAGTCTCTCCCCATTCTTGCATAGGGATGAAGGATTGGAACTAGCGTCACACTGTTGTTTTGAAGGCCTTGGTACCTTGGAGTCTCATTGCATTCTTGGTGTCTTGGATCTTTTCCTCATCTTGCATCTTGGATCTTGTTCATTATGCCTAGGTTAGCATCTATCCATCTTGCATTTCAATTCTTAGACTAGCTTTTCATCTTCATTGCATTGAATTGTACTTTTTCTTTCACCATAGCTAGGGTTTGCATCTCATGTAGCTTAGATCTTGTATTTCATTTAAATATTCCATTTTATGGTGCACCTTGCAAGGGTTTCTTAATTGGGTTCATTTGAGAGCCATTATCATGTTGTTATTTGCTTGCTTCAACCTTGCATGTCATAGATAGGAAGCTATAATCTGCCTCTTGGGATGCTCTTCATCATGGGTATTCTCAAGTATAATAGTTTATAGAAGTGTGTCCACATTTTTCACATACACAACTGACTTATGTTTTTCAGTGGTGGCATATCCAAGATTTCCTTAACCTTATCAAGGTCTACTTATATTCTTTTTATAGAAACTATATATCCCAACAACTTTCCAGATGCCATACCTAATGCACATTTCTTGGGATTTAATCTAATATTTTACTTTTCTAGTCTAGTGAATATTTTTTCCAACACTTATAAATGATCTTTCCTAGTTTTTGATTTTCCTAGGCTATCATCAATGTAGTCTTCTATTATGGTATGTATCATGTCATGAAAGAATGTAGTCATAGCCCTCTAATATGTGGCAACTACATTTTTGAGACCAAAAGGCATGACATTCTAGCAATAAGTACCCAAGGACATGTAAAGGAAATTTTCTCCTAGTCTTTTGGCGTAATCTTGATTTAGTTATAACCAAAAAATCTATCCATTAAAGATAGCATTTCATTTCAATTCAGAGATAGAAACCCCATCTTTTTTGAGATTTTTTCTTCAATTGGGAGGAGGTACATTTTTTCAGTACATTTTGGGCAAAAATGGATGTTGCCGTCATGCTCAAAAGGCCTGGTATAGTCAAAAGTCATAGAAAACTTGCAAATTTCAGCCATCATAGCCTCTAGAAAAAAAAAAAAGCCTCCCAAGAGCTGTACGGATTGGAAATTTTTTTTAAAATGCTTTTTTTTAGCATTTTTAATAGCTCCACTTGGCAGTCACTCGGCAGCCACTCATGTGCCACCTGCACACCACTTGTGTCCCACTAGAGGACCACGTGCCTGACCTACGTTTAGCCACTGATGGTGCACCATCGTGGCTCAGCCTATGCCCAATGGCCGCTGATGCTCAAATCACCTGCTGCCACAGCCGATGGAGCTCTACCCACTCGCCATCTCTGACAGTGGAGCACCACCCAACAGACTAACTACTGCTAATGTCATTTCCCAATAGGTGACGTCAACTTTTTGATGGCTGATGTTAGCTTCCCATCTACTGACATCATCATTCTAGTGGACAAATTTTTCAAGTTGTTGACATCACTTTTTGGCCCACTTATGACTTTTCTTTGCCTGCTAACATCACTTGCCAATGATCAGATTTTTTTCAATGGCAAGCATTTGACAACCATACAGCCATCAAAATTTTTTCGTGATTGTATTTTTCCAATGAGATTAATTTTGGTGGAGCACTTCATTTTTTGGCCACAACTTGAGCAAATGAAGGTCTTTTTTCAATCCAAAAGAAGTGTCAGAAAGCTGGTTCCAAGCCAGAGATGATGATGTAGGTTTTATTTTGTTATGAGGCCTTTGAGCTCCTATTCTTGGCATTGAAGTAGAGGCTTTAGCTTCCTCCCTCTCTACATTTGGCATCCAATTTTTTTTCTTAGTTTTTTGTGCTTTCAATAGTTGTTTCTTTGGTTTTCGAGGGATATACTTATACGTTGTGGGGGGTAGCATTTTATTTTCTATAATTTACTTCAAAACTGAGCCTTCTACTTTCATCTTCTTCTCTCAATGTCAAACCCCTTTGTGGCATAGTCATTTCATACATATTCCCTACCTATAGAATAGTAGGGTCCATGGCCTGACCATCAAAAACTTTCTAGACACAACTAAGCTAGATGTCCGGTTAATGCCACATAACTATCACAATTGGAAAGCACACATGACTCAGCTTCTTATGTCATGTGGCATATGGTCATGTTTGGATGAGAATCAACTTGTCCTGTATTGCCCTTTTGAGGTTCTTCAGCACAGGAAAAAAATGGATGAAGCCATGGGCTTGATTGTATTGAATATTTTAGACAGTCTCCTATTTCACCTGGATGGTTTGACCACTCCTTAGGATTTTTGGACCAAGTTTCACAACTTGTTTGGCATAGTGAATGAGTTCTAGGTACTTCAGCTTGATGTAGAGTTGACTTCTTTGATACCTAATAGCTTCTCCATCATTGAGGACTTCTTCATCAAGTTGAAATCTCTTTGTTCTATTCTATAGGGATGTCAAAAAAATAAAATAGATGATGAGTGTATTTTTTTGATACTCTCAAAGTTGTGAGGATAGTATCAGATCTTTTCTTCCACTTTCTACTCCACTATGGATGCCTTGGATAATAGACATCAAATGCCTTCTTTTGAGACATTCTATGATTGGTTGACATTGGAACATACAAAGATCCAATAGGTGGATGCTTTTGGCTCTTCTAGCCAAGCATTGGTTTCTCAGTCTTCTTAGGGGAAATTTTCTAAGACCTGTATTTTTTGTTTAAAGGATGGACATCCCATTTCTAGGTGTTAAAAATGTTTGGAGGCTTTAGAGGAAGCCATGTAGGAGCATCACATTTCAGCTCCTAAGTCTTCATCCCCACCTATAGGGAAAGGTCATGCTCTTACTACATGAGTGATGACTTCTGGGCCTACTTGGATTCTTGATTCTAGTACCTCTCACCATATGACAAATACTCAGCAGTTGGTCACCTCACTTGCTGCTTGTGCTACTTCATAGATTTTTGTTAGGAACTCATTAGATCTTTCTATCGTGGGTTCTAGTTCTATTACATTAGTTGGGGGTTCTCTTTAGGATGTTCATTTTGTCCCTGACATCTCAATGAACCTATTTTCTATTTATCATATTTGCCACTTTGGCTCTTGTAAGATAATTGAGTTCTCACCACATAATGTGGTTATTCAAGACTTACTTGATTCTAATTTGATTGTGGCCACTGGGAGTGTTGACTTTGCATCCCACCTCTACAAATTTGAAGGATTTGAGTCTTCTAATGACACAGGTTCTTATCTTGCAACACATGTAGATTTAGTAAGTAGACTTTGGCATGAGCATTTGGGCCATGTCAATTATAGATATCTTCAATAGATGAGCACACAAACACTTGTTCTTGTGCTTCCCTAGATTTCTTGCACAAATGGTGTTTGTCAGGGTTGTGCTCTTGGAAAACAACATAGAGATCCTTTTCCACATGGATGAGCCACTCATGCTTTGGTACCATTGGAGTTGATTCATAGTGACCTCATGTCATTTCACACTCCTTTTTTTAGTGCCAAATATGTGCTTACTTTCATTGATGACTTCTCTAGATGCACATGGGTGTACTTTTTAAAGTACAAGTCTAATGTCTTTGATTCATTTTGAGTCTTCAAGACATTTGTGGAGAAGTAGTCTAGTCTTTCTATTTTGAAAATACACACTGATAATGGGGGGAGTATGTGAACCAAGATTTCAAGGATTTTTTCTCTAAACATGGTCTTCAACATTAGTTTTCAATGCCCTACACCCCTCAACAGAATGGTGTGGCAAAGAGAAAGAATAGAAGACTTTGAGAGATGACTAATTGTATGAATTAGTCTAGGTCCATGGATTCATCTTTTTGGGTAGAGGTGGTCAATTGTGCCAATTATATTAAAAATCAAATACCTCACAAAGAAATTTGACATATGACTCCTGAGGAGGCTTGGTCTCATGTCAAGCCTGATGTATCTTCATTCTGAGTTTTTAATAGTGAAGCATGGGCATTTGTACCAGATGCTCAAAGGAGAGAAATGAAGCAAAATATTTGACACCTCATTTTTGTTGGCCACTGCAAGGATGTTAAGGCTTATAGGTTGTTTAATCCTGATTCTAGAGAGGTCCTATTTGATGGGATGTCCAACTTGATGAGCACCTTCCTACAATAGATACCCTATCTCTAGAGTCTACTTCACTTACCACTACTCCCTCATCCTTTCTAGTCTCTTTCCTAGATGATGAGGATGATGATATTGGTGATCCCCATTTACCTCTACCACAGGATCCTCCCCAAATTCCTAAATGGGCTCAAGCTATAGTTGAGGCTATAGGATCTCTAGCTGGTGACCCTTCCACTTCCCATCACACTCAATATCATACTGTAGGTTCTAGTCTTGTCAGTCATGTTATTTGTGATGATCCTTAGAAATTTGCAGTAGTAAGAAGATATTCTAAGTGGGATAGTGCAATGGAGGATGAGTATTCTTCTTTGATGAAGAATCATACTTGGGATCTTTGTTCTCTTCCTAAGGGAAGAAATTTAGTGCGATGCAAATGGTTGTATCATACTAAGTTTTTTTCTGATGGTTCTATTGATAAGCACAAGGCATGTGTTGTTGCGAAGGGTTTTTCATAGGTTAATGGTATTGATTACATTGAGACATTCGTCCTTGTCACCAAGATGAACTCTATTCGCCTTGTCTTATCCCTCACAAATTTTCAGGGATAGCCCATTTTTTAGACGGCTGTGAAGAGTGCATTCTTACACAATGATCTTACTGAGGAGATTTACATGGAGCACCCTCAAGGATTTGTGTAGGATTCCTGCTTGGTTTTTAGATTTTGATTCTTATTGTATGATCTCAAATAGGCCTCTTAGGCTTGGTATGAGAAGATGGACTCTTTTATGCTTTCTACAGGCTTCACACACCACCATTCTGATCCTACAATCTACATTTAATGTCTTGTGATTGAGGTTTTGATCCTTGTGCTATATGTTGATGATCTCCTTCTCAGAGGTAGCTCATCCTCTATGATTCAGGATGTTCAATGAGCCTTAATGGACTAGTTTGAGATGACCGATCTTGGTCTATTACACTATTTTGTTGGTCTACAAATTGTTTAGTCCTCTATTGGAATCTTTGTTTATCAGTAGAAGTATGCTCTTGACATGCTTTGATGCTTTGACATGTCTAATTGCAAGCCTTCTCCCACACCTTTTTAGTTAGGTATTACTTTTTCTACCTCTTTCACTTCACCTTCAGTAGATCTCACATTGTATTGGCAGTTGGTTGGCAGCTTGTTGTACCTAACACATACTCATCCTAATCTACCCTATTTAGTGGGTCTTGTCTCTCAGTTTTCACGAGCCTCATGAGAGTTATTGGAAAGCTTCTAAGTGTATTTTGAGATACATTTAGGGAACCATTATGTATGGAATTCATTACACATCAAGGACTCCTCACATTATTTGCTACACTTACTCAAATTGGGTCGATGATGTTGATGATCGAAAGTCTACTTTTGGCTTTTTTTTTTTTTTTTCTTGGCTCTAGTCCTATCATATGGTCATGCAAGAAGCAGCATGCTCACACACTTTCATCTATAGAGGCTAAGTATAAAGTAGCAGTGCTCGTTAGTCAGGAGATTTTATGGCTTCAACAATTGATGATTGAGTTTGGTTTTCTTCCTGATCGTCTCACTGTTCTATGGTGCAATTATCATAGTGCTATTCATATTTCCTACAACTCAATGAAGCATCAACATGCTAAACACATTAAGTTTCATATGTATTTCATTCATCAGCTGATCTAGGATGGTGTTCTCTCTTTGGAGTACATTCCCATTGACGCACAAGTTGCCAAAATCTTCACCAAATCTTTTGCATCACCTCGCTATCTTCAATTGTGGTCTATGCTTGGGGTTACAGAAGTTGTCCTTGGGGGGTCTTGTTGAGGCCTTTATTTCCTTCATGTTTTTTCAGCATGTTTGTTCTATCTCTTTTTGGAGAGGGGTTTTTCCCACTAGGTTTTCTCCTTTCTCTCCAGTTTACAAAGATTTCCTTGTTTTGGGTACTTGATCAGGCCTTGTTGCTGAGACCCATTTTCCTACTTTCATAGCTTTTCTAGGTTAGCTTACCTCCTAAGCTTCACTTAAGGTGGGTGTTAGAGTAATTATTCTTTTATGCTTATTAATTAGATCATCTTGATTTGGTTAATTAAATTGTTTATTACTCTAGTTACTTAAGCTATCTCTTAGGTGCATATAATTAATATTTAATATTAATTATAATGTGCATCCTATTCTTATGGAACTTTAGGGTTTTTTTCATGTTTAAGGTTGAACTCTTGTATTTTTCATTTTTAGAATCTTGAAATACATTTTGTTCTCACACCTTTGAGATTTTCCAAACTCTACTTTTTCCTTCTCTGGTTTCTCTTCAGCACAAGTTATTTGCATGCAGGTGTTCTTGGTGATCTATGAAGTTGGTTTTCACAACTTCTATAGTATTAATGTTTAGTAAATGAAAATTATCTTTTGGAAAAGATTTGTTTAGATCCCTAACGTTGGTACATACCCTGATAGACTTGTCTAGTTTTAAGATAGGAACAATGTTTTATATCTATTTTGCATAATCAATTTCTCTAATAAAACTAGCATCCATTACTTTATTCAATTCAATTTTGACTAGTAGTGTGACATGTGGATGCATCTTTATGAGCTTTTGTTTTAGCAATTTAACTCCTAGAGATATGGATAAATGATGCATTGTGAGATTTGGGTCTAGGAACAACACATCATCATGGGACCATGCAAAATTATTTTTTTTCAATTTGGAAAATTGTATAAATTCTTGTCTTTCTGATTCTAACAAAGATGCTACTATTTTCAAGATGTGTTAGGATTCTTCTGTTCCAAGGTTGATAGGTACTATCAGTTCAATGACATTTGATGATTTCTCTCTGTATAATTAATTAGGAAGAGTGTCAATCCTTTCATTGTAGGTGCCTCACAAAGTTTTTCACCTTTAGATACATCTTTTCTTTTTACTATTTTCAAATCTAATACTACCAAATAGTGGTTTTCACCATTATATCTATTGATTGTTTCACATTTTTATGACTAAAATGATTGGAACTCTCATAAAAGTAAGTTGTGTCATTAAGTTCAATATGGAACCCTTTCTTATGATCTCCACATGGTAAATGATCTTGAATCTCCATATAATATTTGATCACATCGTCATTATGGAAAACATCCACTTTGGGAATAGGAGGTTTAACTCCAATCAATAAGTTTAGGATGCATTAGTGGAAAGGGATCATTTGAATCATGTTCCAAGGTGGTAATGGTATGAATAGAAAATTTCTCAAGGTTTAGGAATGTATTGAAAAGGTCTATTTCCATACTCCCATTTGAAGTATCTTGTTCTTGATAAATCTCTCTTTCTTCTTGGTCATAATGATTAGCATAATATGGGATTGGCTCTAATGTATCTAACTATGAACCTTCTCCCTTGTGGTATGTATTACTATAAGTCGTAATAATGTCAATTCACTTATCTTCAGTGAGGATAGATAGGTCATTATTTGAATCATTTTCATTTGAATCAGTATTATCTTGTTTGTCTCTGATTTGATTTAGGAAGTCTAGAGTGATATTTTGTTTCCCTTTTACATCATATATTTGATCTGATCCATATCCCAACCATGTAATCTCTATAATAATTTGGATTTTTCAAAATGCGTTGCCATATACCTTCTCCCTATAAGCCAAGAGGTCCACTTCCTTTGTATCTAATTTTTACTAAGATAACATATCCTTTCCCATAATAATCAAAAGATATATGTTCATACTTGATGATCTCTTGTTTCTCTTCTTTGTAAAGGAGTTTCTTGGCATGTCTATCATTGGATTCATCTATCAAGGTGCTCATACTCACAAAAGTGCCAAGGAGAGTGATGGGAGGTAGTTCTAACTATTGTCTTGTTATCAAGGATCTTCCATATGATCTAGAGATAGTAGCAATTATATGATATAAATTATTTTCCCCAAGGTATTTTATAACATTTTATGTTCCTTGATATCAACTTTCATGTCCGATGAGTTAGAAGTAGAGGCTATATTGATAGGATCTTGATCGAGAGATGTGGATGTAACCCAATTATATGGTATTAGATAATCTGTTGAGGACTTCAAGGTACTACTTGATATTGAAAAGGATTGGGATCCCCTTTAATTGTTATCTCTTGTCCACCGCGATGATATTTTAGAAACTAATAAAATATTGAGGGTATTGCTTGCATAGAGATTATCGAAGGACACATTAGAAGAATATTCTAGGCTAGTTCCATATATAGGACTTGACAAGGTACGTCTTTGACCATGATAAAAACTCTACTAAGTAACCCAACTAATCCATTAGATGCCCTTTCTTGTTCATTATAGGCTTTGATTGTGATTTTATTTTTAGGATCTATTACATTTTTCAAAAATCCCAATGCAAGGACTAATTTTAGAGTACATATATTCAATCTAGCTCTTTCATCTATAAGAACTCTTATGATCTTATGATTTTGTACTAGGAATTCAATATGTAGTGGAGTATTATGAGGTTGATGAATGAAAACATCATCATTTTTAGTAAAAAATATGAAATGTGTAGTCAAATGTCCCACCATAGCTTGGAATTGATTCTGATCTAGATTGGTGGGTACTATGGTCTCTAATTGGGATTTTTTGAGGATTTCTTAGTGTGATGTTGATAATTGCAAAATTTCTAACATGGATATCTAAGCTGGTGTTTTTTACAATTGGTCCAAAAGATTGTATCATTTTTATGTTCCAGTCATAGACTTTGGTACAAAGATAAATTTTGTTTGAGACATAGATGTTTTGGATGAAACACCTTGTAGGGTGACCTTAGCTTAATTCTTATTGGTAACATTAACTAGTTCAAATTCATGCTTCTCATGAAATGTAATGACATTGGCATAATATTGACAAGGATCACATTTAGATAAGTTGTTAATGTAGGTGTAGGATTTAGTATTGTAACTAGATTGACTATAATTTTTATTGGTAGAGGCATTTCATTTATCATAATCTAGAAGTGGATCTTTGAATTTCATATATGTCTAATTTGAGGTATGTCCATCAACTTGTACTTCACCACTTTCAACTAAGTCTTGTATCACATTTCTCCGTCTTTGATAGTCTTTTGTTTTATCTTCTTTGGTTCTATGAAATTTACAATATTCTTTATCATTCCACCGTGGAAATTTTACTTTTTGTTAGTAATCTTTCACTTTAGGATGTGTGATAAGTGTTTGAGTGATTAACTTTCTAAAAGCAGATTTGAGAGATTCCCCTATGGGAGTGAATGTTCTTTTCTTGGGTATAAGAGATCATCTCATGAAATATTAATTTTTTTGGGCATCTTGATCATTTTGATTTGTTTGTGGAGTAGTAGATTTGTTACCAATATTGAGTATCAGTTATGATGTTTTGACATTTCCATTATCTGCTACTCCATCACTCACAATGCTTTTGTTTTTGTTCCAATATTTGGATTTGTCATTGTTGTTATTTTTATTTTAAGAGATAGCATTTTCTTTTGTATAAAGTTTGAGTTCTCCTTTTTGGACCATAGCCTCTTTGATTTTTACACCATTCTCAATGACCTTTTTGAAGTTTGGAGGACATTGTAATTGTACTCTATAACTCATGGTTGGTGTAATATTTGTATATAAGGCTGTCCATCTTTTTATGTTCAAGAATGATTCTTGGATATTTTGATAAGAAGTGACACCTGTTAGTGTAGTTTTTTATTTTTCCTATTTTGCTAGGTTTTTCCTGCACTTTTAATAATCTTGCTTAGGTTAATAAAGCATGTCTTATTAGGTGAATGGTTGTGAGGTGTCACCTTCCTACATGTGAGCATCCATTAGCTATCTTGGGAAGATACTTTTCTATCTTTAGTCTGATAGATGGTTGCTCCTCATTGGTTGGTGTTGCCACCTCCTCCCTCTTCCTAGCCTATATAAGCATGCTACGTGGCTTGTATTTGCATCTCTTGTTTTTGCATCCTCCTAATGCTATTTTGCTTCTAGCATTTGCATTACTCTCTTGGAGACTAACTCTATGATGCTATTTTGATTTTGTATCATTTGCATTCATAGTTTAGATATTTACTCTTTGCACTAGTTTTCTGGGTTATTAATCTTTTCAGATTCTAACAACACCATATTTACAAAGAAGGTAAGGAATACTTCCCCATTCTTTTGTTTTGTGTTGCAAAGGTCTAACATTGTCACCTCATGTTTAATTTTGTAAGAAGAGTGTGTTACAAACATATCAACTAGCTCATTAGAAGACTTAATACTAGGTCATGGTAACTTAGAAAACCATTCCGTAGCTTGGCCTCCAAAACTTCATGGAAATAGTCTCATAAGGTAAGTCTCATCATGAACTACTTCAATGTAGGCAGCATAGAATTCTCTAACATGGTCTTATGGATCTGTATTCCCTTTTTATTTTTCAAATTTGGGAACCTCAAAACAAGGAGGAGAAATCATGACCAAAATGTTATCAAAATGGTATAGACATATGTCTTCTATGGTGTACCTCTTGGATGAAGATCAAATTTAAATTTCTTGGATTTGTCATTGAAGCATTTGGATTTGTTGTACCAAAGGGTCTAATGATAACATATGTCCATATGGGGCATTTCCTTGAATATTCATTCCTTGTGGACTTGAAATTTGAAAGTTTTTACTAGGAATATTGTATCCTTGTTATTGAGATCCTTGGAAGGAATGTTGAATGTAGTTGCTGCAAAGGATCTGATTGAACATAACCTTGAGAAGAAACATGTAGGGGATATTTTTATTGTGTAGCACCTTGTGGGGTCATCCCTAGTTGATAAAGTCCTTGATATGTTGAGTTTTTTGTTGGGTAGGACCTTGTGGGGTTATATGTTGTGGACTAGGACCTTTTGGATTACACCTTATTGAGAAGTATTTTGTTGGGTATGACCTTATTGAGGAGGTCTTTATAAAGTTATTATAGGTGGACTAGGACCTTGTTGAGTTATACCTTGTTGAGGAAGACTTTTTTGGGTATAACCTTAATGAGGAAGACCTTGTAAAGTTACCATAGGTGGAAAATGAACTTGTTGAGTTATGCCTTGTTGTGGATGACTTTATTGGGTATAACCTTGTTGAGGAGGTCCTTGTAAGGGAAAATATTGATGATGACTATCCTATTAGATTAACCCTTGGGATGTTACACCTAATAAAGGACCTTGAGAAGAAGATCTTCATTGAATGGGTCCTTGTAAAATAACAATATTTTTTTGTAAAGGATCACTTACTAGCTAAGGACCTTGTGAGGTTGAACCTTGTTGAAACAAGTATTTTGGGTTCATGCTTTTTGAGGAGGTTCTTGATCACTAGAAGTGTCCTTAAGTTGATTGAGATCAAACTAAAAAGGGACTTTGACACCTTGTTTTTCCAGTATCATGAAATATCGCTCTTTATCTAGGTTTAGTATCATTTCCATTATTTTTGAAACCTAGGATCTTTCATGGCCTTTTTAAAATCTGCTTTAGTTGGTTTGTCATCCATTACACAACTAGAAGACCTAGCAGTTTCTGTGGCCCAAGGATTTTCATCAGCATTTTTTTCTTACATGTCAGTTTGTTGGGATTTTAGCTTTTGTGCTCTAGTTTAAACTACCACAAAGTGGTTAAGTGTAGATGTTGCTTGAAGGATTTGCTAAAGTGTTGAAAATTCAAGTGTAGATTATAAAATTCTAAGCCTATAGAAGATAGATACTCGCTATAATATGGACAAAGAGATATCAAAATGTCAAAATCTAAGTAAGTTTCAAGGTAATAGTTGATAATCCTTATAAGAAAACTCACTAAAATGGAATTGTTCAACACTATAAATTTGGTGATGGATGTCTTGGATGTTGATATGATAGACTAGAAGGATGAAAATGATGTTCAAATTGGTTTTCCATTTCCTAAAAGTTGCAAATTTGTTATGGATCTAGAAGGACAACTCAAATGGGTATCCAAGAATTTTTTCTATTGTTCCTAAAAAAGGTTTCAAAAGCTCTCTATCATAAACACGCAGTAATAGATGCACAAACAAATTGAACAAATGCACAGGTAATAGTGACAAATACAGACTTCTAATGATTACAAATGTGTAGAAACATAAAGAAAATGTGCAAAAGTAATAAACAAAAGTATAACACTATAGTCAAAAGCACATGTATATAGAATGAAAGCACAATAATATTGAATGAATGTGCTGCTACAATATAAAAGCTTTATGATAAATGCATAAGTTTGATGGTTTTGGATAATTTTGTTTGGCTTTTCTAGTTTTGTATTTGTATTTTATATTTTCTAATTTTTGGTAAGAAAATATGCACATGTAAAATAATATGAATGATTCCTAAAGTGTTTCTAAAATGCAATGCACAAACACACCACAATCCTAGGTTGCCTAGGATAATATTTATTAAATTCCCACTTTGACTAGGTTCAATCATGCTAACTCAATATGGATAGAATGGTATCTTGGAGGCATAGGCTCCCCCTTATAGTGCACTCACTTCTCAGGCACGCCACGCTATGAATTCCAAGGGTGATGAAATCCCAAAGAACCACTAGCCCACAATAATGCCACAAGAGGTGTGGGATGTCTTTAGGGACCCTTAGTGCCAAGAGATAGAAGGTTTTTGGAAATCAAAAATACAATTTTTACTAAGGGCATCCGTTTGGAAGGTTATGCTTTCAATCTATAGTGGATCAAAAGAGCTTGGTGTTAGCTCATTACTAGTTGGGTTGTTCCCTCACACTAGCTATGCTAAACCCATTCCTGGGAGGCAGACCCTCTAAAGATTAGTACAAATTTTCTCTTAACTTGAGATCCAAAAATGACAAGATGAGAGGATACTTATTCATACTAAAATTGGGAAAATATTGAACATGGCTATTCCATAGGACACAATTGACACAATGATTGAATTTAAAGAAGATGATAGGCCAACACTAGGGAAAATAATGAGAAAGATTTAATATAAATTAAGATTATTTTCAGCTTGATCTTTTCATGTCAATCTGGAGGCATAAGCTTGTGAAAGGTGTTCGAATAATATACCATCAAGGAGTGCAAGTTGTGAGCTAAGTGATTATGAATGTAACTAGAACACACAAGAATAAACTTTCAACAAACTAAAGCAATTTTGGCGACATGAACTATCATTTTATGGCAATAACAAATTGAAAAGATCTAATAATTCTGAAAATAAAACTCACAAACTCAAAGAAAACTAATGTATAGACCATAAACATGCATAAGACATAAATGATTAATCTAGTAAAATGATTTCTTAATGCACAATACTTGTCTTTTTTAATATTGTGATTAAAATTCTATATGAACTAAAATACAAATAAGAGACAAGAATTGCAATCTAGAAATTAAGGTAGATTATAATGAAAATAAAATATGAAAGCCATATCAACTAGATCTGCAACATGGAAATAAAAATAGATTATTAACACTCGTGAAATATAAAAATGTAATATTAACTAACAAAAAATTATCAAACTATTAAACATAACAATAGTAAACATAATAAACAAATAGAAAAAAACACACAAGAGTAAATTATTTACAGTTCATCAGTTGTTGGATAGTGGGTGCCCTTCCTCCCATTAGATGACAGAGACAAAGCTTACAGAACTCTTAAATCAATTTAAAACAGCACTGTTGTATATCTTAATATTATTCATTCATATATATTTTTGCATGGATACATGATGGCTTTTATAGCCTTTACCACATGAAACAAAATATCTATTTTCTACCTACAGTTCATAAACTTGTGGTGAAATCTTGTCAAATGGTTTCTAGAAAATAATGACTAGATTAAAACTATTCCCTCAAAACTAACTCCATAATAAATGAGACAATTTCAGTTGAAACAAGATTACATAAATGTCTACAGTTGAAGAAGTTTTCTATGAGTGTATGACATGGAGATGGAATTTAATAGCTAGTAATGTGAAATAGAAATATTCCACCAAAGTATCCATGGATTTATGTAGACTTCATCCTTATTATGTGATGAGTTGGAGGAGATATGTGTTGAGTTGGTAATATGGTCAATACTGCAACAAAAGATAGGACCAACTTTAACCATTAAAATCCAAACCCATAATAGTAAATTAGGATAAATCAGATTTAGAAAATGACCTCTAACTTTTCCATGATCTACTTTCTGAAGATTCTGCCGTGTGGGATTGTAATAGGGCATGTTTTAGACAATATCCATGTCTTGGATTTTTGAGATTCATCTGTATCTATTTGCAAAAGGAAATGCAAAACTGACTGTCCTTATTTTTAGCTGGTGATTATTCCTGTTGGGTTCTTTCTCAACATACTCCTTGGTCAATATTCTTGGAAGAAATATTGCTTTAAATTGTTGTGGCAATAATGAATTCCAATAATATTCTTACATGCAAGGTGGCAGGAAGTATGTTACAAGTGTATATTTCAAAACATAAAATAAAAATGCTCTTTATTAAAGATGATCAATAATTAATTTTCATAATTTAATCTTAAAACTATATTAAACATAACTTATATATATTAAATCATATGTAACGTAAAGTGGTTAAATGATATAAAAATGGAATGTAAGAATAGGATGAAATGTGGCAAAAAATGGGACATGATTTGTTCTCATAATTCTCCCTAGCTTAGCATATTGCATGTCCTCATGCAACCAGTCTAACCAAGAGGTTTTTGGTGTGTACTAGAAGCACTTTGAGTTTATGGCTTTGGATCCATCTTGAATCATGATACTCACATATAAAAAAAAATACATTTCTTTGCTTCACATGACAAGAATTATTCTTTTTTTTTCTTTTTTTTTTTTTCTCAATTTTCTATTTCCAACATTGATACCTCTTATTTTGGTCACCATGTCTCACTTTTCTTCTTTTTTTTCTTTTTGTTTATAGAATCATGGTTCAAATGGCTGCATATAGGAAGTTTCATGAGAAATTTATCTCATTTTGGACAAAATTATTTAGAATGGGTGAAATGGGGGAGAAAACAAAGGATTATAGAGGATGGAAATAATGAATAATATGATGGGATAATCAAGGATGAAGGAAGGAGGACATATAATAGGATGGGATACCTCCCCACAATTGAAAGGGTTGACTATCCATGGGAAACAAGGAGAAGTGAGGTCTAGGTGTTGCATAAT
Organism: Cupressus sempervirens; assembly: GCA_028749045.1. Taxonomy (NCBI): domain Eukaryota; kingdom Viridiplantae; phylum Streptophyta; class Pinopsida; order Cupressales; family Cupressaceae; genus Cupressus; species Cupressus sempervirens. Next base: position 686,136 of record CM053790.1, on the reverse strand, counting down.
AATCAATATAATAAGAAATATAAATAAAGTTAAGAGATAAAATAATGAAAATGAAAATTAATCGCCTTACCAACATGCATATCTAGAGAGGACAAGGCTGAAGAAAAAAGAATCTCAACAATAAGGAATTGATTATTGTGCCAAGAATTGAAATGCCACAAAAGATTGCCAGTCGAATGAAAGCATTGGGGAGCATACCACAAGAAGGAACCAAAAATTGGAACATAGACTACAACTTTTAGGAGCCACTATCATCGAACTGAAGCATTGTAGAAAAAAAATGGGAGGGAGTACATTCCACTAAAAAAACTCAAAAGAACATGTAGCACATACTATGGGTGATCAAAATATTGATGACCACACTGAATAAGAGCTTCAAGAGTGAGTGACAATAGGTGCTAAAAATGAAAGAACCACAAAATCCATTGAGTGTTCCTAAAAAAGAATGATGAGTAGAAAAACCAAGAACACCAATTATTGCATTTTTTCTATGTTCATTTTTTCTTTTTCTTTTTTTTTTCTTTTTTTTCAAATGTTGATAACGACAAGTGATTGTTGGCAAGGTAGTTTTCAATCACTCACTGCTCAATGGTGCTATAAAAATAGTTTTCACCACTAAATTTTTTTTTGACAATTAATATCCACCATAAACTAGTTTTTAGATATTAATTGGCCAACAATGCCCGAATGTTTTCATTGTTGGATCTTGTTAGAAACAACAACATAGAAATGAACTAAGATAAAATAATTATCAATTAATCCAAGAGAGTTTGTGAAAATAGTTACCATAAACTTGGATCCAACGAGAGAGAGAAAAAATGAACAATCAACAATGAATCAACAAGAGGAGACACAGATTTGAAAGGGGAAAGCAAAGAAAACCCCTTGTAAATAATATGAATGAGGCAAATGCCTAAAGAATGAAAGAAGGAGAGAGAAGAGAGAAAATGGAGCCACTGGCTCATTACAAGAACTACATAGTGATTGTGTGTTAAGAATGAGAGAGAAGCATCTCTTATAAAGAGATGAGAGGACTCATTTGTAACTCCCATGTGAGTGATTGCCACATTCATAAGTGTGTGCATAACAAGTGTCATAATCCTCTTAAGGAGGAATAAACTATTTTCCTTAATAAAGGAATTACAAAAAAGACTTGTCCTCACATGTGGACTAGAGGACAAACAACTTAAGGGATACCTTGGTTTATCCCATTTAATAAATACAACCAAGGAAAGATTATAAATTCTAACACCCCCCTTTAATCTTTACTTGGGGAAATTAGATCAAAGGGTATTAAACCCAAATTTTTACAATGAAAATAACAGCAAATTGATCTTTGACAATGTCTTCTTTTATGCAAAAGGTCTCTTGTGAGTGTAGGTAGATCTTTGTACAACCAAGAGAGAAGTGGATAGGTCATAAAATTACACCAAATCTTGTATGTGCTGGATGGATTACCTGGAAAACATAGACACAAGAAACAAGACAACTATCCACACGAAGTAGTTCATCTTATATGCAAATTAGAAATCCTTTGAATAAGGATAATAAAACTCACATAGAGAAACAATGAAGAAAATAAAACATGTTACCGCAAAGCAATGGAGATAACCTGATATCAAATTGAAGTATATGCTCAAAATATTTCCAAAAATTTTGATCAAAATTCTCATGGATGAGATATTATACTAATGTACTAATGACCACAGACAAGGCCTACTAATGATACGTGCATCAACATTGCATCAATCACGTGGATATAGACAGTCCACTTAATGAATCATCCCATTGCAAGTTAATGGGTGATCAATCCATAACATGCATGACTCATGATCTAAGCAATAAAGTATGCAGATCATTATCACATGAATATGAAAATAAAGTAAAAAGAGAGACATGCTGATCAAATTAGTATTATGATGCAGGAGCATCCAGAGGTATAAGGGCAATCCTATGTCACCCAAAAAAATGTACTTAGACTTAGTTTCTGTTTCATGTGTTTTCATTTTTGGACACCCATTTGGGTCAAATAAAGGTTCCAACTCTAATAGTTCAACTATCAGTGTGCTAAAAAATCCTAAAAAAATAGGAGCATGCAATTTGGCCATCATTTTGGTGACCTAGAAGGTGTGAATTGGCCAAATGAATGTAATTGTGATTTAGAGCATTCCAAAAAAAGAATCAAGTCAAAAGGCCCCACGGTTTAAGAGTTATGGCAATTTTTTGGGTTTTGGAGACCTCCTAAGAATGCTTCAAAGTCAGGTTAGGGGCATTAAATGACCTCAAAAAGGGCCAAAAAATGGGAGACGAGTGGATCTTTTCCATAGGGCTATAGAGCACTTCAAGAGCTTTTTGAAAATGTAAACGGTTTGTCAATCGGAGCTACGGTTCAAAAGTTATGCCTCCCGAAAGTTCGGTTACCGTTTTTGGATTCTTCTAGATTTGCACCGACTTCTAATGCAGCTTCTGGAACCTTCTATTTGGTTGACAGATGCCTACTAGCACTCTCTAGAATGTACTCCTAGTCCTTAACCCTTCGGGGTCTATTTAAGGAGATTTTTGGCATTGTAAAAGGCAGTTCGGAGTGGAGTTTGGGAGGAGGTACTGAAAGGAGAAATTATCTCCAGATTTATGCTATTGTAAGCCCTTAGGGCATGTTTCAAAGTTTATTTTCCTGTACTATTTGTACTAGCTTATTTTCTCAATTAATATAATTTTCCCTTTCTGTTGTGTCCATTTTGGTTCTTGGGTTGTGTCCCCATCAAGTGGTATCAGAGTAGGTTTTCCTGAGTGTGTAGACAGAGCACCGACTGTGAGGCAGTTTGCACCAGGACTGTGTGGTTGTGGGTTTGAGTTGGAAGATGCCTCTACAAAGAGAGCATGGTGGAAGGGCTAGAGCTATTAATCTTGAGGAGGTTAGAGCCCTCCAAAGGCAGGTACAGGCATTGCAAGAGGAGCTCCGTAGAGGAGCAAATGTTGCCGCAGGTGACGACAGTGAGGATGAAAATGAAGAAGAAGTAATGGGACTAGAAGGGGAATTTGATGAGGAAGTTCTAAATCATGCAGAGGAAAGGCTTTTTAGGGCCATTACTAAGTTTGGGAAAAGACCCACAATTGAAGTGGGTGTATTTTCAGGAAATCTGAAACCAGATGAGTTGATCGATTGGATCAATGAACTGGAAGAATACTTTGAGTATGAGGATATCAGGGACCTAGATAGGGTTAAGTTTGCAAAGGCCAAACTGAAAGGCCATGCCAAAATCTGGTGGCAAGAGGTTCAATTGGAAATAAACAGAAGAGGAAAGGAGAAGATCACAAGATGGGATCGCATGGTGGACAAATTGAAGAAGCAGTTCATTCCTGTGGACTATGAGCTTAATTTGTTTAAGAAGATGCATAGGTTAAAGCAAGTAGGAAGATCAGTCCAAGAATATATAGAGGAATTTTATCGACTCTTGATTAGACCGAGACATGCAGAAGAAAATAAGGAGAAGGTTGCTCGTTATATTAGTGGGTTGCGACCTAGCATCCAAGAGGAATTAAATCTGGTAAGAATGACCAGCGTTGAAGAGGCATACCAATTTTCCCTACAAGTTGAAGAGAAGCTGAATAAAAGGTTTGAAGGAAGACAAAGAGGGTGTGGTCAAGGAGGAGGGGGAAGTGGTAGATCATCTGGAGGCTGCAATGAAACCCAAAAGAAAAATGAAGATGTGGGTACTAGCAAGAACCAGAGGAATGAGGGTTTCAATTGCTCCCATGATCAAGACTTTGGAAATCAGAGAGGAAGAGGTAGAGGACATGGAAAAGGAAGAGGAGGCTTCCGTGGTGCTTGTTTCCATTGCAATGAAGAAGGTCATCATGCCTTTGAATGCCCTCAACGACAAGGAAGGATAGATAGGAGAGCTAAGGGCCAAGCTAGGGTTGCTCATGTGGATGAGGATGCACAATCATCACATTCAAAGGATGCAGAAAGAGGAGAGACCTTGGTAAATGAAAGAGTCCTACTAAGTGGTGAGATTGAACCAGGACAACAGAGGAGTTTGTTTCGTACTAGATGCAAGTGTGTGGATAAATTTTGTGACGTGATCATTGATGGTGGTAGCACTGATAACTTGGTATCAGAAGAGATGGTCTCTAAGCTGAAGCTCAAGAGGGAGAAACATCCCCAACCCTATCAGATTTCTTGGATAAAAGATGATCATAAGGTCCTGGTAAGTGAACAATGTTTAGTAAAATTCAAAATAGGGAGTTACCATGATGAAGTTCTTTGTGATGTTATTTCGATGGATGTTTGCCATCTATTGTTGGGTAAACCATGGCAGTTTGATAGACATGTAGTGCATGATGGACATGCAAACACATATTCTCTCATAAAGGATGGAGTTCACCACAAATTGAAGCCCATGAAAAAGGAAGGTGAAAAGGTATGTAGCAGTGCTAGGATTTGTCTTGTTGATGGAAGGAAGTTTTTAGATGGCATGAAACATCAGCATATGTGTTATGCTTTGATTCCTAGGAAAGATAAAGAAAGTAGTAGTGAAATACCACTTGAAGTTTTGGATTTACTAGGGGAATTTGGAGATATTATCTCTGATAATGTTCCAGATGGATTGCCACCAGTAAGGCAAATCAGTCATCAGATAGATCTGATTCCAAGAGCTAGTTTGCCTAACAAGGTTGCTCACAGGATGACTCCTACTGAAACAGAGGAGCTAAATAGATAGGTTCAGGAGTTGTTAAGGATGGGCTTGATTCAAGAGAGCCTGAGTCCATGTGTAGTACCTGCAATACTTGCACTAAAGAAGGATGGAGAATGGAGGATGTGTACAGATTCTTTAGCTATAAATAGGATCACCATCAAGTACCGATTTCCTTTGCCAAGGATGGATGATCTTATGGACTGCTTGAGTGGAGCTCAGTACTTCACAAAGATAGATCTGAAGAGTGGTTATCACCAGATACAGATTTGAGAAGGAGATGAGTGGAAAACAACCTTCAAGACCAAGGAGGGTCTTTATGAGTGGTTAGTCATGCCCTTTGGATTGACGAACACCCCAAGCACCTTCATGCGGCTCATGAATGAGGTACTCAAGAAGTTCTTGGGAAAATTTGTTATTGTTTATTTGGATGATATTTTAATTTTCAGAAAGATTATGGAAGAACATTTACTGCATATTCATAGTGTCCTTGAAAGGCTAAGGGAAGAGAAACTGTTAATTAATCTGAAGAAGTGTATCTTTGCAAAAAGGGAGTTAGTCTATTTGGGGTTTGTTATATCACCTGAAGGTCTCAAAATGGATCCGAAGAAGGTAAAAGCCATCTTGGAATGGCCTACTCCAAGGACTGCTACTGAGGTAAGATCATTTCATGGTCTGGTTAGTTTTTATAGGAAGTTTATTAAGAATTTTAGTGGCATATGTGCACCCCTAACTGATACAATAAGAGGGGTTAGAAAAGAGTTCAAATGGACTACAAGAGCTGCGAGAAGTTTTGAATTGTTGAAGAAGAAGGTAATAGAACAGCCTGTGTTGGCACTTCCAAATTTTAGAAAGGTTTTCCAGGTAGATTGTGATGCCAGTGGCAGTGCTATTGGGGCTGTATTAAGCCAAGAAGGTAAGCCTATTACATATTTTAGTGAAAAATTGAATGATGCAAAGAAGAAGTATTCTGTTTATGATCAAGAGTTCTATGCAATAGTTCAGGCCTTAAAGAAATGGAGGCATTATTTATTGCCAAAAGAATTTGTTTTTTATACTGATCATCAGGCATTATAGTACCTAAATAGCCAAGGTAAATTGAATCAGAGGCATATGAAGTGGGTAGAGTTCTTGCAGAGCTATACATTTGTGTTGAAGCATAGAAGTGGAAAATCTAATAGGGTTGTAGATGCACTAAGTAGGAGACAGTTGTTGCTTACAGTAATGCAGGTTGAAGTAGTTGGGTTTGATGAACTCAAGAATTTGTACCCCGAGGATCCTGATTTTGCTGAAGCATGGAAAGCTTGTAAAGAACCTGTTGCTGTAGATAGAACCAAGTGGTTAGACTATTTGATTCAGGATGGCATGTTGTTCAAAGGTAGTCAATTGTGCATTCCAAGGAGTTCCATGAGGGAGAATTTGATTAAGGAGAAACATAGTGGAGGGATGGTAGGACATTTTGGTTGAGATAAGACAATTGCCATTCTTAGAGAACATTATTTTTGGCCTCAAATTTCACAAGATGTGAAGAAGTTTGTACAGAGTTGCCAGGTTTTTCAAGTTGCCAAGGGGTTTAGTCACAATACTGGCTTATATCAGCCATAGCCTATTCCATCAAGGCCATGGGAGGACATAAGTATGGATTTTGTTCTTGGATTGCCAAGGACACAAAGGGGTAATGAATCAGTATTCGTGGTGGTTGATAGGTTCTCCAAAATGGCACATTTCATTCCATGCCACAAAACTCATGATGTTGTCCATATTGCAGACTTGTTTTTCAAAGAGGTGGTAAGACTACATGGTCTTCCAAGGAGTATAGTTTCTGACAGAGATACTAAATTTGTGGGGTATTTTTGGAGGACATTGTGGAAAAAGTTGAGAACAGACTTGAAATTCAGTTCCACGCATCACCCACAAACTGATGGCGAAACAAAAGTGGTAAACAGAAGTCTGGGCAATTTGCTAAGATGTTTAGTTGGGGATAAGCCCAAGGGATGGGATTTGATTCTACCTCAAGAAAAGTTTGCTTACAATAACTCTATAAATAGGAGTACTAGAAAATCACCATTCCAAATTGTATATGGGAGTAGCCCAAGGACTGCACCAGAGCTGAGGAAGATAGAACAAGGGGAGAGGACAAGTGCTGAAGCTGAGGAATTTGCTAAACATATCAAGCGTCTACATGAGGAGGTTCAGGCACACATTACCAAGGTGAATCAAGAGTATAAAGCTAGGGCTGATCAAAGGAGAAGACATAAGGAATTCCAAGTAGGTGATCTAGTCATGGTGCACTTACGAAAAGAAAGATTTCTAGCCGGTACTTACAACAAGCTGAAAATGAAGAAATTTGGACCCTGCAAAATTTTGAAGAAACATGACTCAGGAAATGCATATGAAGTGGAGCTACTAGATGGTATTCACATTTCTCCTATTTTCAACATTGCAGATTTAACAGAGTATCATGATGATGGTGCAGATGAGGAGCTAGTGTTAGAGCCATGTCCAATTCCTGCTTCTAAGAAGGAGGAGATAGAAGACATTCTAGATCATCGTTTGGGTAGGAGTACCAAAAATAGGCAGTATGAAGAGTATTTGGTGGAGTGGAAAGGACGGCTGATCGAGGACTCAACTTGGATTTCAGCAGCTGAGGTTTCCCATTTGGGATTTCCTCTACCATTCATAAAGTGACAAGGTCACTTTTCAATCTACCCTGGGTGTCTGATGCAGGAGCATCTAGAGGTATAAGGGCAATCCTGTGTCAGCCAAAAAAATGTACTTAGAATTAGTTTTTGTTTCATGTGTTTTCATTTTTGGACACCCATTTGGGTCAAATAAAGGTTCCAACTCTCACAGTTCAACTATCAGTGTGCTAGAAAATCTTGAAAAAATAGGAGCATGCAATTTGGCCATCATTTTGGTGACCTAGAAGGTGTGAATTGGCCAGATGAATGTTATTGTGATTTAGAGCATTCCAAAAAAAGAATCAGGTCAAAAGACCCCACGGTTTGAGAGTTATGGAAATTTTTCAAGTTTTGGAGACCTCCTAAGAATGCTTCAAAGTCAGGTTAGGGGCATTAAATGACCTTGAAAAGGTCCAAAAAATGGGGGACAAGAAAATCTTTTCCATAGGGCTATAGAGCGCTTCAAGAGCTTTCCAAAAATGTAAACGGTTCGTCAATCGGAGCTATGATTCAAAAGTTATGCCTCCTGAAAGTTCGATTACCATTTTTGGATTCTTCTAGATTTGCACCGACTTCTAATGCAGCTTTTGGAACCTTCTATTTGGTCGGCGGATGCCTACTAGCACTTTCTAGAATGTACTCCTAGTCCTTAACCCTCCGGGGTCTATTTAAGGAGATTTTTGGCATTGTAAAAGGCAGTTCGGAGTGGAGTTTGAGAGGAGGTACTGAAAGGAGAAATTATCTCCAGATTTATGCTATTGTAAGCCCTTAGGGCATGTTTCAAATTTTATTTTCCTGTACTGTTTGTACTAGCTTATTTTCTTAGTTAATATAATTTTCCCTTTCTATTGTGTCCATTTTGGTTCTTGGGTTGTGTCCCCATCATATTATCATGATTTTGTTAGGATACTCAAACTAATGGATTATGAGGGTGAACAACATATTGCCTTCAAATTGGAAATCCATCATGGACAAGCAACTCCATTGCCACAAAAAAAATCATCATGGGTCAAAACAACTTTCTCAAATAGAGTCTCCAATATTGGAGTGCTCCAAGATATGGTAGCCTCGTCACCTATCAAAAAAATGAACAAGGTGTAGGAAGTCATACCATGAATAAATCACAACTAGGAGCATACACCAAGGAGACATGTAGAATGGAATGGGAAATCCCCATAAAAAAAATATCATCCTCGCATTGAGGACCAAAATGGAACAACATGGAGAGAAACTCCATAAATATTAACCTTTCAAAGTAGAGCATATAGAATCAAATGGAGGGAAACTCCATATAAATATTAATCTTTCAAAGTGGAACCAATAGAACCAAATGGAGGGAAACTCTATATAAAATGAGTGCACACCAATATAGGATGAAGGTATACTCCATGGGCCAGACAAGGAAACTATGTATCAGTTATACTGAGGGGACCTACATAGTTATCCTTGAAAAAATTGGTTCCCTATGCAACTCAAAACAAAATATCATATAAATCATGTATATCAATGGTATAAAACCATAAAGTGCCAACATGGGCATAGAATGATGCTATAAACGCATAATAGTGCAACTATGTGCACATCAAAATATCACAATAAGGTCGAAGCAAATGTGTAAGATAACTCATAATCCAATCAAAATGAATTAAACTTTATTTTCAAAATGTAGAGATGCAAGGATGATCAAAATAAACAAAATATGTATATCAGGTATAAAACTACATTGAGGGTAAACATGAGTACTTAATTCATTTTGTGAAGGTATAAATCAATTTCTGAATTATTATAGTCATAAAATTATATATTTATTTAGGTATATATGTGTGCACCCATATATACTTAAATAAATATATGTAAATGACAAGTCACAATATTGAGAGGATCCTTCTAGAAAATATATATATCAAGTAGAATGAACATTTTGAATAAAGACAAAATCTCTTATTAATTTTTGATAACTTTGAAATAACAAAATCTAATCACAATAATTAGTAATGACTGCCAAAGCAAAATAGAGTACTCTTTTTTGTTAAAAAAAACATAACCGAATTTTTTAGAATGATGAAAGCCGAAAAATCATCTTACATGAACAACAAAAAATAACTCTTAATTTTGTGCATACATGAACAGAGACATTAAAGCAATGATTAGAAAAGTTTAGCAGTTACAAAAGAATATAACTAGAATAGATAGTTGCAAGTAAGCCAAAAAAGAATCCGCTAACATGCATTGGGCAGTCAACAATGTAATCGAATAGAAAATAAATTTTTTTCTATAAGATGCAAACAAAGAGAATGAAGTAGAGAGAAGCATTTAGAGTTTTACTCAAAAAAAACTTCAGTCGAGCTAATTCTAGGTGAAGGTAAAGCATATAAAAGTAGTGCATGCAAAAGTATCTTTTTTTCATGGAAAAAAACTTATATTCCTTATGTATTTTTAATGCAGGTTACAGAGAGGAAATGGATCACAAAGTGCTGAATCTCCGAGTGATGATTCCCATTTTAACATGGGAATTTCCACTAGAGTCAACATACCTGAGAGGAGATTTTGATGAACTATTTCAAGCAATGCCTGGAGAGGTGGAGCATGCAATAAGGAGCATAATAGAAGATGGGGTGTCGAGGCCAAGAGCACCGCGTCCTATTTATCAAACACAAATATTGTCCATATTGTACTCAAACATATATGATATGTTACCTGAGTATAGGATGATGATGAAGATAGAAGAGGTTTATATTAATCCACCTTTTGTGAATGTAGCCATGCTAGATGAGGCAATCAGTGGTTGTTCATTGCATGGTTCAAAGGCATGGGTGGGAGGAATAATTCCCATCAAGAAGTTTGATGAGGATAAGGTATGAATGACTCTTTTGGATACAATGAGGATAGGACTGAGGCTAAGGAATCACTTGTATTTTGAAAGGGAAATGATTCATATTGCAGGGCTACTGCCAGAGGAAATGGTGGGTAGGGCATTTGCATTATTTGATGTAATCTTAGTTGTGGTTCGGTATTGTGAAAATTGAAGGGTTTATCCTCAGATGAGGGCCTCTTTTGGGGATGACAACATAGGGATTATAGTGGAGTTAGTGGGTTCTATTAATCAAGTGTAGGGGGTTGGGCCCAGAGAATAGGGTTAAAAAAAGTTAGGCATGCAATAGGTTTAGGTTTTAATTATAATAGGAGAGAGAAAAGAAACATTTATGTACTGATTTTATTTGAAAAAAAAGTTACTGAATTAAATGCCTACATGCATTCATTTTAACATAGGAAAAGATGTTTTAACTTTGTTAGCAGGATTAGGCAAGAATTGGTTATGATAACTATTCTTTCTCATGTTATTATGAATAGTATTCTAAAAAAATCTTGAATTAAAATAACTTGATAGAGAATAACTTAAAAATAGATGTTGTTATAGGTGAATAATGATGCAGACGTACAAGAAAATGTTAGAGGAATAATAATCTTGCAACATGCAGAATAATTATTAAATTACGAAGGAATCTGCAAATATCCCTTTAAAGAAAACTATTTAAAAAGACTTGAAGTCAGACGTATCTGAATATGAATAAGGGCCAAATGTACAAGTTATAAATGAATTTTATAACTCACAACGAAATAATTTATAACTTAAAAGAATTAAACTAAAGTAAATTTATAATAGAATTCTAAATGTGATCAAAGGCCAAATATAGAGGTTATAAATTAGTTTTATAACCTACAATATGACCATTTGAAAGGTATAAATGCTTAATGAAAGAAATAAGATAAAATTATTACATAACTTGGTTAATAAATGAATTGCTCAAAGTTTGTTATTAAAGAAACAAAAAACTTTAGATTAAAGTTAGCTCAAGAAAGAAAATAAAATATTAAACTTTAAACTTTAAAATAAAATAAAATATGAGCTCAAACTTATAATATCTGATCTGCAGAAGCTTGGCCATTCCCTCGTCTCTTGCTTGGAAACAAGACAAACATCATGCTGATCACAAATCCAGCCACAATTGGCACATAATTCATATAAATCCTTGGCATTTTAGGATAAAAGTAATCTACCACATCAAATTAGTTAAACCAAAGAAATCATAATGAACACAGAGAAAATGCCGTGAACAACATTCAAAACCTTAACCCTAAAACACAAAGCATCAAAAGCCTTATACTTGCGGCTCCCAAATGCCCACAGGCCCCTTGGTGTTGCAAAGCTATAGTAGATCTTTCCATTAGGTGCCCTGCAACATAAACTTGGAAGACAAGATGTAGGAAGAAATTGTGTAGAAGGATGGGTCACTACAACAACGCACAAGGATGGATCACAAGGCAGATCCAAGCAACATGCAGGCAGGTGAAAACGTCATAGAAGAATCAAAACATATCTGCGAAGTACATAATGAAATGTGATGATGATACATTTGTGAGAGTTGATACCATATTGAAAGAAATAAAATCAACTCCCCAAAAACATGGCTTATATATGGGTAACCTTAATCTTTTTCACAAGCCCCTCCGAATGGGAAAATGGGCTGTAACATTTGAGGAATGGCCAGAAGAAGACAATCCTACATATGCAAATGGACCAGGGTATATAATTTCAAATGACATAGCGAATTTTGTTGCATCTCAACATGCTAACCACAGTTTGAGGTTATTTAAGATGGAAGAATAGGAGTTTTAAAAAGCCAAGAGAGGAGAGGAAAAAAAAATAGAAAGAAATCACAGTAAATGAGAAATTACTAAAAAGTAATAGATATCAAGAGAGAGACAAAATGTAAGGAATAGAAATTCACAGATTTTCTAAATAAATAGATATGAATTAAATAAATATATATACTCAGAAAAATAATATGAATAGGTTGAGACCTCTTAAATGAAAAGGTTTTAATTAACTAATGTAGGTAGAAAGAAACACTTAGAATTGAGAAGTGTTCCTTCAACACAACTTAAAAAAAAAAAAAAAAATTGAAAATAAAGTTTAATCAAATAATAATAAGAATATAGTGTGATAAAGTTAAAGTTAGATTAAATATTTTTTAAAAATGCACATTATACAATTTGTTTTATGAAAATGCTATATAAATGCTATATATGAAAGATTAAATATAGAAGATTATTTTTAAAAAAATCATGAATAAGATTTAACTTAATTGACTATAATGTAATGCATTATTATTTTAGTGTTCCCTAAAATAAAATGTTAGAAAATTATAAAATGTATATTTTTTATTTTAAATATATAATATATAAAAAAAATTATGCTTAAATTGAATAAAAAACTACTTGAAACAAGAGCAAATAATAATAATAATTTTTTTAATAAAGATACCTACGTCAAAAAAAAAACAAGCTCCACCCTTTATCACTAAACTCAAAACAAGGATTAGTTTTGCTCTGATACCATGTTAGAAACAATAACATAGAAATGAACTAAGATAAAATAATTATCAATTAATCCAAGAGAGTTTGTGAAAATAGTTACCATAAACTTGGATCCAATGAGAGAGAGAAAGAATGAATAATCACCAATGAATCAACAAGAGGAGACAAAGATTTGAAAGGGGAAAGCAAAGAAAACCCCTTGTGAATAATATGAATGAGGCAAATGCCTAAAGAATGAAAGAAGGAGAGAGAAGAGAGAAAATGGAGCCACTAGCTCATTACAAGAACTACATAGTGATTGTGTGTTAAGAATGAGAGAGAAGCATCTCTTATAAAGAGATGAGAAGAGGAGTCATTTGTAACTCCCATGTGAATGATTGCCACATTCATAAGTGTGTGCATAACAAGTGTCATAATCCTCTTAAGGAGGAATAAACTATTTTCCTTAATAAAGGAATTACAAAAAATACTTGTCCTTACATGTGGACTAGAGGACAAACAACTTAAGGGATACCTTGGTTTATCCCATTTAATAAATAAAACCAAGGAAAGATTATAAATTCTAACAGATCTTTTATTGTTTTTTCTCTTTTTTTTCAATTTCTTTTTTTCAATAATTGCATAGAATGACCAAAGAACAATAAATGCTTACATGGATGATGAAAAATGATACTAAAAAAACTTGAGTTTGTTTATGACCTCACAAAAGACATTGTTGAAACTTGATTGCATAATGAACTTGGAATGATGACTATAAATAATCTCCACAAACTTGAGAATACTGAAACACTTCACAGATCAACCTTTATCCATGTATCTCACAATAGTGAATCTAAAATCTTCTTGGAGAACTTTGGAACACAATAGCACACTGAGGTAAGAGAATCACTCACAGTGATGGTGATACTCACATTTCTCTATGGTGATAAAATAGGATAACATCACATGAAGATATGAAACCCTATTCTTTTTGAAGCTTGAGAGATATCCATTGTAGGAAAATGTAAATGTGCAAGTAACACTCCTTCATGACCAAAGACACAAGTATGGAGTGAAGACTAATAGTAGTCACCAATGTGTCCATAAAACTTCAGAGGAGAGGAGACACATCTCGAGGAAGGAGTGTGGCAGTGGGCAATATGTTCAAGATTATTGTACATGTCTTCAAAGAGTTTTCATATGTGTAGCACAATAAAATAGTACCACATTGTGCATGGATCTCATAAACCAAGTTGCACATTATCCTCTACTTTACCAAGAACCAAAGAAATCTCATGTCAAGGTGGTGAATACCTTATGTCATATCCTTCTTGTGATCTCCAATGTTGAATCACAAGTGAAACTGATATGCACCAAATAGCTAACAAGCCCACACAATGTCAACAAAGACAACATAGTGTGTTATGAAATGCTTGTGTGGAGAAGCATCATCAACTGGTATTGATGCTAAGATCATCTCACCATAACAAGAGACCTGTAACCATATTCTCAAAACCAAGCATATCAAGTATAGTAAAGCAATTTTATCCAATTTATAACCCTACCATTAAGTGAGTAATGCATTTTAACTAATGATAGGTAGAGTTATTAATATGAACAAACACTTGATAAAAATAAATGAATATGATTATAATGAATTATACCAATGTCAATCAACATAGCAATACATACCTTGATGTGGTCCAAGAATCAAACAATGAGGTATATTAGAAGCATCAATGAACATTTCTTAGGAATCAATCAAGAATTAGAAAAGTCAAAGGATTCCCCCAAACTTAACTTCATACTACAAGAGCATCAGAAGATGAAACCAAAGGAATAGGATAACCAAAGATTTCAAAACTCAATGGATATCCCCCTAGCTTAATTTTATATTACAAAATCATGGAGTTATTAGGAAAATCTAAGGAATCAAGAAATAGAATGGCAGTACAAAGAATCAATATTGAGAAATAGATATTAATACTGTAAGAATTTGCCTAAAGGAAAAATTCACCTAGGAACTAAGAACTCAAACACAAGAACACAATAGACCACAGAGAGAGAGAAAGAGATATAGTATGATCAAAATGATGATATATTTAATATGCCATGATTAAGAGTACACTAGGAATGCTTGTATATAAAGGCCTCTCAAGAAGTACCTAGAATGTGTCTAGAAACAACCAGGAGATAAGACAACTAAGCACCTTATCCAACATTCTAGATGAATGGATAAGAATGACAAAGTGTCATATGTGTGTAGAAGATTCATGTGTTGTAGACAATATGTACTTAAAATAGGTGCAGACCCTTATGATGTCATCATGACAACTCACAAGAGTGCACATACTCCTAAGTGTATCACAAATAAAATAATGCATTAACCTAAGTAAACTTAATTAAGTGTAATAAGTAAATACTTATTTACACCAACATCCCCCCTTAAGTGCAACTTAGGGGAATACCCTTAAGCTTAAGAACTAGGATGAAGATGCATAATGGGTTCCAGCTACTAGGCCATGTTAGGTACCCATGTACATAATGAAAATGCAATCTCTCGTAAAGAAAAGAAAGATGGAAAACTTCATGGGAAAAAGCCTCCCCCAAAAAGAAAGATAAATAGGGATGCATCGATGGATGGAGTAATCAAGACCCCTCCATTACGACATACATCCAGTATATACATAAGAGAAGAAAGAGAGAAGGAAGAGAGATGGAATAGGCTCCCCCCCCCCAAAGAAGAATGTCGACAAGTGAAAGTTGCTCCAATGAAGAAGTTGGTCCAAGAATGCATAATGGTGTTCCTCCCCTTGGGAAGAAAAAAAGGTAAAGGTACACTCTCGAAGATGTATGGTGGCCCTAAGACCTATTCAAGTATCCCTATACTGATGCTGGTGTTCACCCCTTCCAACTGTGCTAAAAAGAATGAATGCAGATTTGGAAAGGATGTCTATTGAACCTGTTCCATTGAACCATATGTCTCCTCAACTGATAAAGAGATCTCCACTAACTGATGTTCATAATAATCCACGATCATGCCAACCTATGTAGATTGATCATGTAGAGAATGGACATGAGGGTCAGAGTGAACCCTCACAACAACTGTAGAAGGATCAACTTCATCAATGAGAAGATGTAAGTCCTCAAGTTTGTCTCCCAGGTCAAGTGAAGCTAGAGCTGGTAGACAAGATGTACCATGTTGTGATGGACCTTTCACTGTGTTAATGTAAGCATGTGGACTAGATTGATGTGACCTCTCACTGCAATTTTCAATAGAACCCCACGTGTTTGAACTTGTTGAAGCACTATCACATGTGTCACTATCAGTTTCCACTATGTATAATGTGTAGAGAGGAGTAGAGGATAAGCTGGGTGAACTTTCCTCAAAGTGAACATCCTTCTCCACAAAGATCTCATGTGTCTCTAGATCCATAAGTCTATAAACCTTCACATTGTCTTCATAACCGATGAAGGTACAAGGCCTAGGTGTTGATGCCTTGCAACTCTTGAAAGATAGGTTAGCCCATGCTAGACAATCAAAGACTCAAAGGTGACTCACAACTAGTTTTTTGCCACACCATGCCTCAAAAGGAGTCTTCCCACCTAAGGTATTATGAGGAGACCTATTAAGTATGTGAGTAGCACTGCTAATGGCTTCAACTTCTAATGTTGGATCAAGAGACTTGGCCTTTATCATGCAACTTGCCATAGTCTTGAGAGTCCTAATCCTCATAGTTGTAAGATCTATCTGTAGAACAAGATTTAGTATGCAAAGAACATTAACAAATAAAGTAAACATTAACAAATCAAAAACTAAATTCACATATATGCTTAGACAAAGAAAGCAAACAAGAAGTGCAAACCTCACAAGAGAAAACACTCCATGCTTTCTGGATTCTGTAGATGTGTCCTTTTGTTGTGGATGTATGCTCAAGATGCTCAAAGGCTTCTTTAATGGAGATGGGTAATGGAAAATTGGTAGCTTTGTGAGCTCTCAATTTGGCATTATAAGGGTAAGATTGATGGCTTTGGTTCTCAAAATAGCATGGTAACTTTAGCTCAAAGATTGTTGATGAAATGGCTTGGAATGGGATTCAATTTATAGGCTAAGGGGTAGAGAGATGGAGGGCTTAGATGCAAGGATGGATGAAGGCTTAAGGAGGGCTAAGATGCACTCAAAGGGGAGCACATGGATTGTGCTTGTTTAGCACCAATGGGAAGGTGACACTTGTCACAAGGAGGATGAGTGTGAGAGGGTAGGGTAAAGGGTTGGTTAAAGGCATGATGAGTGGAGTTGAGTATGTAAGAGGGATGTAAGAGGAATGAGTGTGGAAGAGGGAAGAGTGTGGAAGATGGGTGTAAGAGTCATGAGTGGGCTTGTAAGAGTATTTTATGTTTTGTAAGAGCACTCATGACTTAGTGGTTGGGTTTTTTGAGGGGAGACTTTGGTTTGGATTAGGAAAGTCTTAAACTTGTTTAAGGAATGTGACAACATTAGGGGGTGGATTAGGCTTGGGTTTAGGATTAGATTAGGGATGTTAGAGATGTGCAAGTGGATGACATTAATGAGGGTGGGTGAGTTAGTGGCTAAGCTTGGTTAGTATGGGTGGATGGGGTGGATTAGGCTAAATGGAGGATTAGAGATAGGTTAGGGGTTTTTGAATTTGAGGATTTCATTTATCAAATAGATTTATTTTAATAAATGGGGATTTTTGGAATTAGATAGAAGAATAGGATTTAATTGATAAATAATAGATTATTTGATTTATCAATTAGGACTATAGATGATTAATTAAATTAATCAACTAGGGGATGACAAAGGATTAATTAAATAGAAATTTAATTAATAATGCTCTTTTTAGATAACTAAATAGGATTACTAAAATAGTGTAATCAAATTTAGGTGTCTACATTTTGCCCCTCTTTGACATAGTGTTAAGACAACACTATTTCAAAGAAGTTTGAATGAAGAAGACACGAGGAAGATGTTTTAGCAACAAGGTTACCCCAGTCTCAGATAAGAAGAGGAGAGACTAGACTTAGATGATGCCCCCTCAAGAAGGCGATGGGGAGAGAAATGAGGCTTGACGACTTCTTGAAAAGTACAAAAAATTGAGATGAGCTAAGACACAGATTGGAAAAGAGAAGGGGCTAAATTAGCTCAAACTCTCACTATGGGAGAATGATAAAGGGCTATCAGATGCACAAGAGGAAACAAGCTTAAGACTTCCTAGGATTGGGGGGGGGAGGAGGAGCGAAGTGCTATAAAAGGAATCCATGGTAGGGAGATGGATGATAGAATGATAAAGCTGATGCAACAAGATTTCAAAGAGTTAGATTGGCGAAAGATGGGTTTCGGAGATCCCTAGGACTAGGATGGTGGATCTCGAAAGATGAGGCTTGGTGGATTGATTTGATTGGTGGATCCCTAAGACTAGGATTGTGGATCCCTAAAGCTAAGCGTGAGGAGTGATTCAAAGAGATACTGATGCATAAGCTGGGGTAGGAGCGACACATGTAGGATATGGATGGGGGATAATGGAGATGAAGGGAATCCATTGAAGCTTTTTGAGTGGGGGGATACTTCAAAGAGAAGTACCACCATGTAGTTGAGCACTAGATTTGCTATAGGACTATTGGTTAATTGCCAGGGTTACCAAGAACATCAAGGCCTTTTTACCAACCGTCCAGAGGACTGACGAACTAACTCAAAACAAACATACAAGGATTGCCCCAGTATCACACATGAATCCCAGAGGAAGCAGCGTGGAAACGACACTAGGTAACCCACAAGCAAAAAAAGAAAACAAGCAAAAGACCCGATCAAGACCTTACGCTCTAATTGCCCCATTTGCAGCATACCATGATATGGAAGATCGTGGCAACCTTGAGGAGGGAACAAGGAGATTGCTTGAAAAAGATATTTCAAGACCCAAAAGGAAAGATCCCAAATCAAAAGAAAGAGAAAATCCAAAAGAGAACTGTTTGCCAATGAGATGGGTAGGATGAGGTACTAATGGACCAAGATCAGACATGAGGAAAGCTATATCCTACAAGGATCTATTAGAGAGAACCTAAGCTGATGGATCTGGATGAGTGATGTGTCTGGCAAGCTGAACTAAGAAGGATAACACTTTGGTGACAGGAGATCTAGCTAAAGGATGCATTGGAATATCTAACCAAGGTGTGCGATGTGTGCAAGATGTTGACCAAGGATGAACTAACACGAAAGCCAGATAGATACAATGATACTAAGCTAAAGAGGATGTACAAGCTGATAGACCAAGATATGTTACAAATGTACAAGTTTGTTCATGTTTTGGTTTTTTTTGTGAGATGGAAATGTTTGTGAAGGATGGGATGTCTATAATAGTTGATAGGTGGATAGGTAGATGGTTTGTGAAAAGCTTAAGGAAAATGGGATTCTGTGTGTGCATGTGATAGGATACAGGCTAGGATACAAGATTATTTACAAGCTGGAATATGGTACAAGCTTTGGACAAAATTCGAATATATTCAAGGTATGGTACAAGATTTACAAGGTATAATACAAGCTTTGGTACAAGATTTACAAGTTGTACAGGAGGTATTGACAAGCTCCATCAGATTTTGGATATTTGATTGGAACACAAGGGAACAAGCAGGTGTTTTATGGGATGGTGGGTGGATGGATGAGGGATAGGATAGTGATAGATAATGGATTAGTCTTTAGCACACAAGGCACCTGAATTACCAGGTTTTCACCAAGGTACCTATCCAAGGCGCTTGAATTGCCAAGTTTTCACCATTGGATGCTTATTTCTCTTTACTATTTTTTTGTATTTGTCAAAAGCTGGTATACCAAAGATCTTCAAGCATAGAACTTCTTGAGATGAATGATGTTAGTGGGATCATTCAAGAGTTCTCCTTCTGGTGTAGATAATTGATAGGCTCCGGAGCCAAAGGAGGCAGTAACCACATAGGGACCAAGCCATGTAGGTTCAAACTTGCCTTTCTTTTCTCGATCTGCTTGGACTTTCATATTTTCTTTGAGGACCATATCACCTGGCTGAAAGTGTCGTGGGAGCACCTTCTTGTTGAAATTCCTTTTGAGATGAGTTTGGTAGACTGTGAGATGGTCATAGGCTTGTTGTCTCTTCTCGTCTAAGAGATCTAGCTGGGTGAGTCGAGCTACTCTATATTCTTCATCCGAGATTTTCCCTCGCAAAGATATGCGTAGTGAGGGAAGTTCAACTTCTATAGGTAATACTGCTTTGGCACCATAGACTAGGGAGTATGGAGTTGTGCCTGTGGATGTATGGAAGGAAGTTCGATAGGCCCATAGAGCCAGATTTATTTGAAGGTGCCAATCACGGCTGGAATCATTGACAACTTTCTTTAGGATTTTGAGGAGGGTTTTATTAGTTGCCTCTACCTGGCCGTTACCTTGTGGGAAATATGGGCTAGAAAAGCGATGATGGATGCAGAGGGAAGTGCATAATTCTTCCATGTTGATATTTTCAAAGTTACCTCCGTGGTCAGTGAAGATGGTGGATGGGATGCCGAAGCGGAAAACAATGTGGTACAAGATGAACTTGGAGACTTGAACTCCTATAGCTGAGACTAGGGGGACTACTTCCACCCACTTAGTGAAATAGTCTGTAGCTGTTATTATCCATTTATGTCCATCAGATGAGAGAGGGGTGATAGTTCCAACTAGATCAAGGCCCCAACAAGCGAAAGGCCAAGGTGGTGCAATAGGCTGTAGATCTTGTGCTGGAGCGTGCACAAGATTTGCATGCTGCTAACATGGGAGACACTTTCTGACAAAGTCACAAGATTCTTCTTCAATGGTAGGCCAATAGTAGCCTGCTCTAAGGATTTATCGCGCTAGGACAATACCACTCGTGTGGGCACCGCAAAGTCTAGAATGTACTTCTTTTAATGCCATCGCGGCCTCATTTTCATCTAAACATCGAGAGAGGGTATCATGATAACCCCGACGATATAGGGTATTGGCTATGATAACATAGCGGGATGATTTTCGAATAAGGTTCTGGCGTTGGGTGCATGTGAGGTGAGGGGATATGATACCATTGTTAAGGTAAGCGTGAATTTCATGGTACCAAGGGGATTGGGGACCAACCAAGATACAAACACGGTTTGAATCCTCATTCGCATAAGCGGGTGTGAGGAGCTGCTCAACTAAAAATTCATATTGCGTAGCTTCTTGGGGAATTTCCAAGAGCGAGCCGATAGTGGCCATGGCATCTACTGCCTTATTCTGCATTCGAGGCACTTGTGTAAACTGAAGCTTTGTAAAATGCTGGGTCAGCTAATCAACTAGCTCTTTGTAGGGTAATAGCTTTTCATCTTTGGTTTGATATTCATTTAAGACTTGTTTGATGATGAGCTGGAATCACCAAAGACTTGTAACTCAGTGATATTCCATTCTGTAGCTATCTTTAATCCTGCTACAAGAGCTTCATATTCTGCTATATTGTTGGTGCTAGGGAATTGTAGCTTGAAGGCTTTTGGAATGTAATCTCCTTGAGGTGTAACTAATAATATTCCTACCCCTGATCCATGAGAGGTGTATTAGCCATCAAAATAAAGCTTCCATGGGGGTTGTTCTTCAATTAGACAGATATGCTCGTCTGGAAATTCTGTGAGCAAAGGATATGGATCTACTAGAGGTGCAACAGCTAGGTGATCTGCTATAGCTTGCCCTTTGATTGCCTTTCTGTCCACATACTGGATGTCAAACTCACTTAGTAGCATAACCCATTTGGCCAAACAGCCTGTAAGTGTTGTTCTGGAGAGCATATACTTGAGAGGGTCAATCTTGGAGACTAGTTGGATGGTATGACTTAGCATGTAGTGGCGAAGCTTTTGAGTTGAGAAAACAACTACCAAACAAGCTTTTTCCATAGGAGTGTAATTGAGTTCATAACCAACTAGGGTTCTACTGATATAGTAGATGGCTTTCTCTCTGCTATAATCATCATGTTGTGCTAGAAGTGCCCCTAGAGCAGTAGGTGTTGCTGATATATACAAGATCAAGGGACGACCAGGAACTAGTGGAACCAAGATAGGGGGATTGGTGAGATACTGCTTGAGTTGATCGAAGCTACGCTGACATAAAAGATCCCACTTGAAGTTCTCATTCTTCTTTAGCAAGTGTGAAAATGGTGTACACTTATTTGCAAGTTGGGAGATGAAGCACCGGATAGATTGAAGTTTTCCCTGAAGAGAGCGAAGCTGTCGTAGTGTCTGGGGAGGAGGCATGTCTAAGATAGCCTTAACCTTTTTGGGGTCGATCTCTATACCTCGTTTAGAAACTATGAAGCCTAGAAGCTTGCCAGATGTGACCCCAAAAACACACTTCTTGGGATTTAGCATGAGATGATATTGGGCCAACCTATCAAAGATTTTCTCCAGGTCAACAAGATGATCCATGAAGGTGTGAGATTTGACTAGGATATCGTCCACATAATCCTCCAAAATGCTATGGATAAGATCATGGAAAATGGCTGTCATAGCTCTTTGATAGGTAGCCCCAGCATTCTTTAGGCCAAAAGGCATCATGTTATAGCAAAAGGTTCCCCATGGGGTAGTGAATGCTGTCTTATGCTAATCCTCTTCTGCAATCTTGATCTAAATATACCCAGAAAATCCATCCATAAGGGACAGGATTTCATGTCCAGCTATAAGATCTACAATCATATCTATGTTGAGCAAGGGAAAATCATCCTTGGGACAAGCTTTTTTTAGATCTCTAAAATCAGTGTAGATTCTGATGTCACCGAAAGGCTTAGTGACAGGGACCATGTTGAAGATCCATTCTGAGTAGTCGATAGGTCGGATAACCTTAGTAGCTAACATTCTTTCTAGTTCAGCTTTCACTAGTAATGCCACCTTGGGGTGCATTTTTCTAAGCTTTTGTCTGACGGGCTTGATCTTTGGATCGACTGCAAGATGATGAACTAAGAGCTTTGGATCAAGTCCTGGCATGTCCTGATATGACCATGCAAATCGGCCTATGTTCTCTCATAAAACCTTAAAGAGGAGGTCAGCTTGGTCTTGTGATAGGGATGCAGCAATGTGAACAATTCTAGGGATCTCTGAAGAACCAATGTTGACTTCTCTAGTATCCTCTATTAGAATAGAAGACACCTTTGGTCAATTATCTTGAGGAGGCAATACTAAATCCTCATGTTCTGCTTGTGGCTCTGGATTTTCTTGCTGAGGGGTTCTCTTCGCTGCCTTAGCTAGTCCCAGATTTACCTTAGTTCCAATTTTGGGTGTATCAAAACTAGGTTGGGGATTTTCTCCAAAATACCCCTTGGGATCTAGCTTGTAGATGTAGGCAGAATCTGGCTTTGTCTTCTTATGAGGAGTTTCGGCTCCCATGAATCTTAGAAGCACTTCCTCTAATGCAAACTCATCAATATGTATGACACTTGGTTGGTCCCAATCTATGAGTTGTGGATGAGCAAGTGGTAGGTCAATGAGATGGATGGATAGTTCTCAGAGAATAGAGTCTCCTAGGAAGATTTGGTCTGGGATATCGTCGTAGGCTCTCTTTTCAACTTCCTTATGAATGTCTTTGATTTCGACAAGGTCGCGGTGGATGTTCGAAAAAGTGTGACCGTTCTCGTTGGTGCCCCCAGTTGTGGGTATGCCAAAGCCAAGTCCTGACTTCGTTTCCCAATTATGTGCTTCGATGGGACATTGCATGCCCCTTTCTTCTGGTCCTAGTCCACCTCCTTGATAGTTCCATTTTTTAGTTATGAGCTTATGTTGTTGGGGATACTTCTGGCTGAAGTGATCAAGGCGTGCTTGATTTCTTGGAGGTGCATCCTTATGTAACCAATTGTTGATATCTGGAGTGAGCTCGTCATGAAGAGGGGTTTTTGAGGACACAAAGGTGGTTGGGCCAAAACATTTGTATCGAGGAGGTGGAATCTCCTTAGCTTTGTGATATGTTGGTCGTCCATGGGTATGTGGATCAAGTGGGATTGCTTTGACAGCAAATGCATCTGATAGACTATATTCTCCACAGCCTTTGTTGTTGATCTTTACAGTAGATAGGTTGGAGGTGAGGATGGTTTCTATGTCATTACAAGTGTGGGATGAGCTGGCGATGGTTGTGCCAATGTATATTCTAGGGCAATGGTTTGTATATGAAGCTTCAACTGCATTGCAGTAAGCAAAGGGTTCTAGATCGGTGTGGATGGTTACCTCAGTGCCCTGATGCGGAAATTTGATGCACTGATGGTAGGTGGATGGAATGGCCTTCATAGCATGAATCCATGGGCGATCGAGGAGGATGTTAAATGGTAGGTTTAGATCAACAACATGGAAAACTATCTCTTGGATGACCGGCCCAACCTTGATTGGTAGCAAAATTGTCCCTTCTGTGGTCCTTTCCAAGTTGTCATAAGCTTTGATGGTGATAACCTCACTGATCATATCTACCTTAGTATACCCAGCTTGTTTTATGAATTTTAGGTTGCAAATGTTCAAGGCTGATCCATTATCTATCATTACTCTTTTCACGGAAAAATTGGATACCATGATGGCTATGCGAAGTGGAAGGGTGTGATCTGGCTCAACCGTGGGTATGTCGGTGGGTTTGAAAGATAGGGCACATGAGGATGAAAGGTGTCCAACAAGATTACGAAAGTTAGTAGCATTGATATCAGAAGGGACACGAGATTCTATGAGAGCACTGTCAAGGATGTCTTTGTACACAGGACTAGTGCGGAGAAGGTCTAAAATGGATATTTGGGCTGGCATGTTCCCAAGGTGTTCCAAGATATTGTACTGGCTTTTTGACGGAGCTGATGGTGCTGATGAAACTGGTGGGCCTGCGATGTTAAATCGCGCTCTTCAAGTGGTGACTGCACACTCATTGTATGGTCCTCAGATATTGATAACATTGATAGAGGGCTCTTTCTCAGACATACAACCTATAAGGCTACCATAGTCTATATAGGATGAAGTGTGGTCATTGTTCTTCCCATGCTGTTGGTTTGGCTGGCGGTTGTTGGTGTTGTTTTGGATAGGTGCTTTTCCAAGATTTTGGTTGTTGTATGGAGGAAAAGCATTTTGATAAATCTGTAAGCCTGCATTGGGAGAGGTTTGGGCACCAACAGTGATTTCCTTCCGATCAATGAGGTCCTGAACATAGTCTTTCAGTTTCATGCATCTGAGGGTAGTGTGATCGTTTACCCTATGGAACTTGCAATACTCATTGTCCTTGTACCATGCAGCTTTGGATTGGCTTGGATCAATTTTCTGGGTAGGAGGAAATTTGATGAGGTTTTCCTTAGCCAATTTCTCAAAAATAACATCCAATGGTTCACCAAGGGGTGTATAGTTTCTAGGTACAGGTTGGAATCTGGGCTTTTGCCCTGCAGCTACATTGATGGCATTAGCTTGATTGTTAGACCCTTGAAAGTTGGGTCTTGTATTGTGGTTTTGATAGCTTTGGTTATTTTGTTGTTGGTAATTGATAGCTTGTTGGTTGTTTTTTTGATATGGTGGGTTAGACTGGTTTTGAGAAGGACCAACAATATTCACATGTCTGGTGTCAGTAACCCCATATGTTGCAACATGCTTGTTTTTGTTCCAATACCTAGACCTGTCATTGGAATGTGATTGATTTTGGTTGGCCTCTTTGTAAATCTTGACCACACCATCTTTGATGAGTCCTTTCTCAAGGATCATTCCTTTCTCTTTGATATCCTTATAGGTCTGCAAACAGTTCATGGTCATGTGGTGAGCCAAGCTGGGATGTGCATTATTAATAAACATTTTCACCACATGTCGTTCTGGCAAGGTGTAGGATATGCGGGTGGTAAGGGTTTTCCATCTTTGCAAGTATTCGACAAGGCTTTCTCCACCTTTTTGCTTGGT
The DNA here is from genome assembly GCA_028749045.1 of Cupressus sempervirens. NCBI lineage: Eukaryota > Viridiplantae > Streptophyta > Pinopsida > Cupressales > Cupressaceae > Cupressus > Cupressus sempervirens. Next base: position 660,494 of record CM053790.1, on the reverse strand, counting down.
GTGGACAAGATCAACTATTGATAGCTCTATTTCAACAAGATGGGCATATTGGGCTACAAATGCCTCAGATAATTCAGCAAAGTTTTTAATTGTGCCATAGGGGATTCTATAAAACCATTCAAGAGCTAGTCCAGCCAAAATTTTGGGAAAAAGGTGCAAGAGGAAGACATCATTGTATGCCACGTCCTGGCAATGCATGTAAAATTCTTTGATATGTGTGACAGGTTCTCCTTTTCCTCTGAATTTGTCAAATTTAGGTACCTCAAAGTGTTCGAGAAATGGTGTCGTGGTAATGGCTCTGTCAAATGGGTAAGGACACACATTCTCAAACTTGAATGTCTTTGGATCATTCCCTTCTTGGATGGCTTTTAGAGCTATCTTCATTTGCTCCCACTCTAAATTGATAGGTGATGGTTGGGGTGCCCCCAATGTAGGAGTGCCTTGAGGTAGGTATGTGCTAGATGGGGCAACTGAATATGGATGGCTGTGAGGGATTTGCTGATAGGGATTGTACATTGTTTGGGAAGTTGCATGGTGGATGACGGGTTGTTGAGGGGGAGGCGGAACATATTGCTGCATGTGCTGCGAGGCTTGCTGTTGATATGGGATTTGAGGTTGGGATTGAGGAACATAAGCTGGCTATGGGATAAATGGATTGCTTTGTGGAGGTGAGGTATAAGATGGTTGTGAGGCTTGGGGAAAGGATCGGGGGGCTTGTGGGGTTTGACCAATATATGTGGGTTGTGCCCCCATTTGGGATGGTATTTGCAAATAATTGGTGGTTGGCTGGGGTGGTGGATTACCTCCTAGAAGTGGCATTGAAAAGTAGTTGGTAATTGGAGGTAATGGATTAGTTGGTGGTGGAGGTGGTGGGAATTGAAAGCTTGGGAATGGAACTGATGGGGTTTGATATCTTGTTGGCTGGATTTGGAAGCTTGGTAGAGTGGTGGCGGGAGCTGGGGTCACTTGGGAGCTTGGTAGAAGATTGGCAGTAGCTTGTGGGATTTGATAGCTTTGTGGAGTGAAGGTAGTAGCTTGTGGATATGTGGCTGGTGGTATTGAGCTCCCAAGACCTAATGGAAATGATGGGATTGTGCTTTGGGCTGTGGTGAACAAGCTGGGGGTGATGAAAGGTTGATTACTTGGCCCCATGGGTGGCATCCCTGTTGTATATTGCTGAGGTTGGCCAAAGATGCTAGCACTAATTTGGGAGATGGGTGGATTTGGAAGGCTGGGATGGGGAGCAACAGCAATAGTGAAGGGGGTGAACAGTGAGGTGTTTTGGGTAAAGGGGGTTTGGAGCAGACAGGTATGAACCAAGGATGGAGTGGTGGTGGCTGGGTTGGCTTGCGGCATGGAGATTTCAACTTGGGTGGATGATGGTATGTTTGGGTCTATTGGGTCATATGGATTGGCTAGAGGCTCTTCTTTTGGAATATATTGACGATAATTTGGATCATAAGAGCCTATGGGTGGTGGAAGCTTCCCAAACAACGGGTGAGATGGATCTGATAATGGAGGGGGTCTTCCAAAGTCAAAGGTTCCTACATTGTCCCTTCAAAAATTAGCCATGATTGTCTCTTTGTTTTTGTCTATAATGGCGTTTACCAATACTGCATTTCCTGGTTGGTTCATGAAAGCTTCAATGTTAGTAGGTGATGGCATAGCTTGTTCTAGGCTGAAGGATGGCTGAGTGCTCAAGGGGGGTGAGGTTGTTCGATCCAAATGATAGGGCTCCATTGTTTCTTTCTTCTTGGCTAAGCGAGTGACGGGTGGCATGAAAAATGCTCCTAGGGATGAGATGCAATAATGCTGATGGATGCAAAAGGGGGAAGGCTTTTCTATGCAAATGATTTCCTAGGTTGAGGCAAAGCTATATGAAAAAACCTAAGGAGGATTGGGTTGGGGATTCTAACTTCAAAGATATGTTGTCAAAGCACAAAAGGTCTGCTTTCCTATGTGCAAGCTTGGTGGTGATTGTGTCAACTTAAGGATAGATTGATGATCCTTTAGGAAGAACACGAGATTGACCACTTGTGGATCCCAACCTTTAGCTCAAGGTGATGAGGGATAACAAGTGACAAAGCTAGATTACCCTAGACAAAGCTCTGTCAAAGGGATAACCTTGGTGAGATTGGTGGATTTGAAAGATTTTAGGAATGGCAAACTTTTAGCAAGGTGACAACAATTTTGATTCTAAATGAGATGGATGAGCTAATAATGCTTAAGGGGATTACCTAAGATGGCTGGCTTTTCTACAAAGATGACTCTAAAGTGAAGCTTATCCAAGAAGATGTGGAGAAACAAGGGTGTCTAATCATAGAAATCATGCCTAGTTGGTAAGGCATAAGCAGGATTAACTCCTGGATGTTGGCTAAATTTGATGGTGCGCTCTAACCAGGCCTCTTGAATTGCTTCGTCGTTAGCTTTGTCTTCTGCTTTGTGGAGTTTGGAAATTCATGGGCTTGGTGTTATTTCTTTTCTCTTGGCTGAAAGTTCTTGGTATGCTAGAGATGGCTTGAGTTTGACCTTGTGAAACTTCTGTTTGGGTTTGGGTTGTTCCGACATAAATTCTTGAATTTGCTTGGCTTTGGAAAAAATCTCAGTTGTTTTGCTTCAACTTGTTCAACTTCCAAAATAGGCAATGACTACGCTAAGTGTGCCCTAAGCTAGGATTGACCAAGTTTCGCAAACATTCATTCAACAAGTAAAATAAAAACAAGCAATAGATAGGAACACCCAGATAGAAGTTTGTGGTTCTCAGAATGTGATACTTGCGCCGAGGAGTGTGTATGTTTTACAAATTTTTTGATTAGTCACTCCAAACACATTAACATCCTAGATGGTTTTCTGCAAGGCTGACAATTGGTTTAGCTAGGGAGTCCACGATATACCCAAGGTACGTGAGGCCCAAATCCGTAGATGAGACCAAAAGGATGTCACACAACCGAGAGGAGCGATAACCCACTTCTCCTCTTTCACTTCTCAAGGGTATAAAGTTCCTTGAGGCTTAGCCTGAATGACAAAATCTTTATCCCAAGAGAGGTGTCTTTCGATTCACCTTTCGCTTCTTATACTCCGTCGGAACGCTGGAGTTGAGGTCGTACAAGGGGTGATGAAATCCCTAAGCAGGCCTCCTAAAAAGAAACAAGGTTTTGGATCCTAATCTTATGCACCCAAGATGGCCTCGAAAGACGACAAGGGGAGAGAAGACTTGGATGACCTTGGGCTAAAAAACACGCTTGTTCTTTTACCAACTGACTCTTATGTGTGCTAATCTAGACTTTGCAAGCACTCATGTTTAAGAGACAATGTTCAATTCCAACTTGAAGTGCCAACAAAAGTAAATTGATCGAAGAATGCAAACAATAAGAAGAGTTAGGGTCAACAAAAGAAAACTCGCGCGCTCGGAGGCCCTCCACATCAAGTATCAATTAATTTTCTTTAAGGCATTCAAGATTGAGTGTGAGTTTGTTTTAAGCCCAAAACAAAAGTCTGTGAGATTCGATTTCAAGCGCGTGCCCGGAGGCTCTCCACGTCAGTTGTTGTTCAATTTTAGTGCCCAAACTTGAAGTGTGATTGATTTAATCTAGATTTTTGGCCATTTAAGAATTTTGATAAAGTTAAAGCAAACGTTCAAAGACCAAGTGAGTGAGTTAGATTGTGGAACATTTAACACCTTTTTCAAGTAGACCCATCCCCATAAATAGCGCTAAGATTGCAACCAATGGTTAATATTTGATGGGTGATTAGAAAAGAGGTGAGTCCAAGGAACTACTCAAATTGATTTTTTTAAATTTGTATTTTAACTTAACAAAGTTTCTTAAATGTCCAAAAATCAAACTTTACCTAGATTGCATGTGGAAAAGAGATTTGTTTTGTTCAATTTTAGAAGCTCCAAATAAAGTGTTTGATATTGCAATGGTTAATTGATCCTTCACATTCAAGATTGGATTTGTTGTTTTAAGCATGCATTCCAAGGAAAGTTGATTTTAATCCATGACATTCAAGAGTGTGTTTTGAACACCATTCATTCAATGGAAAATGTGTTTAACCATTCAAGTTCATTTTTTTAGCAACATGCATTCAAAGACAAATGGTTAAACATTCAAGTTCATTTTTTAGCAACATGAAAACCTGCAAGAGACATGGTTAGTGGTTCCATATGTGCTCCAACCTACAATGAGACAAAAAAAAAAGCAATTTAGTTAGTTAGCCAAAATCTTAAAAAATGAGAGCTTAACTATGGGAAATTTTTTTTTAACTTTTTTTGCTATTTTTCTATGCAGGCAGAGACGACAGTCTATCAAGCGGAGATGCCAAAATACGAAGATGCTGAAATACAGAGACACTGGTATTCGAAGACGACAAAACAAATTTGCGGCACAGAAAACAGGTGACAAGCAGAGACGCCGATTTGCACAGATGCGGATTTTCGCAGACGACGATTTGGATTGGCGGTGGCAGAGACGTCGATTTTGCGCAGACGCAAATTTTTGCAAATGTCAATTTGCACAGACGCGGATTTTCGCAGACAGAACAGGTTGCAGACGCCAAAACTGTGCGAAAAAAGTTGAAAAATGCGAATTTTTTTCAAATGGTATTTCTTCTTCCTAAGTGCGTTCTTTAACCTGCAAAAAAAAGCAAAACAAAACACCCTCACAACACATTCAAACAACAACAAACATTAGATGGTTAGAAAAAATGACATATAGATGAAAATAGATGATTAAATGACCCATAGTGGGGTCCCACCAGGTGTGCCAAAATGTAGAACAAGATTTAGTATGCAAAGAACATTAACAAATAAAGTAAACATTCACAAACCAAAAACTAAATTCACATATATGCTTAGACAAAGAAAGCAAACAAGAAGTGCAAACCTCACAAGAGAAAACACTCCATGCTTTCTGGATTCTGTAGATGTGTCCTTTTGCTGTGGATGTATGCTCAAGATGCTCAAAAGCTACTTCAATGGAGATGGGTAATGGAAAATTGGTAGCTTTGTGAGCTCTCAATTTGGCATTATAAGGGTAAGATTGATGGCTTTGGTTCTCAAAATAGCATGGTAACTTTAGCTCAAAGATTGTTGATGAAATGGCTTGAGATGGGATTCAATTTATAGGCTAAGGGGTAGAGAGATGAAGGGCTTAGATGCAAGGATGGATGAAGGCTTAAGGAGGGCTAAGATGCACTCAAAGGGGAGCACATAGATTGTGCTTGTTTAGCACCAATGGGAAGGTGACACTTGTCACAAGGAGGATGAGTGTGAGAGGGTAGGGTAAAGGGTTGGTTAAAGGCATGATGAGTGGGATTGAGTATGTAAGAGGGATGTAAGAGGAATGAGTGTGGAAGAGGGAAGAGTGTGGAAGATGGGTGTAAGAGTCATGATTGGGCTTGTAAGAGTCTTTTATGTTTTGTAAGAGCACTCATGACTTAGTGGTTGGGTTTTTTGAGGGGAGACTTTGGTTTGGATTAGGAAAGTCTTAAACTTGTTTAAGGAATGTGACAACATTAGGGGTGGATTAGGCTTGGGTTTAGGATTAGACTAGGGATTTTAGAGATGTGCAAGTGGATGACATTAATGTGGGTGGGTGAGTTAGTGGCTAAGCTTGGTTAGTATGGGTGGATGGGGTGTATTAGGCTAAATGGAGGATTAGAGATAGGTTAGGGGTTTTTGAATTTGAGGATTTCATTTATCAAATAGATTTATTTTAATAAATGGGGATTTTTGGAATTAGATAGAAGAATAGGATTTAATTGATAAATAATAGATTATTTGATTTATCAATTAGGACTATAGATGATTAATTAAATTAATCAACTAGGGGATGAAAAAGGATTAATTAAATCGAAATTTAATTAATAATGCCCTTTTTAGATAACTAAATAGGATTACTAAAATAGTGTAATCAAATTTAGGTGTCTACACTATCTTGTGTGGACTGAATGCTGGTGAGTTCTAAAGATCAATCCCCTCAATTCTGCAAAAGTTCTTAAGTCTTCTATCTACATATCTATTCTCATTGTCCACCCTTAGTACCTTGATGGCTTTCCTCGACTTGTGTTCAACATGAGTCTTGAAGTCTTGAAGCTTATGAACCAATTCATTCTTATTATGAAGGAGGTAGACCCATATGAATCTTGAAAAGTCATCAACAAATGTGAGTATGTAGCAGCCTTGGTTGACTGAAGTCACTGCAAGGGTCCTACTAGCACCATGTGAACTAGCTGAAGAACAATTGGAGCTCAAGAAGATTTCCCTTTATCATACTTATCCTTGAGATTCATATCAATTGAACAATATGAACACTTTCCCTCAAAAAAGTTGGTATTTGGTAAACCTTTGACCATATGTTTTGAGAAAAGTTGCTAAAGAGAGCAGAAGTCAAGGTGACCAAATTGCTCATGCCATAAGTTGATTTGTGAAGTAGAGTGAGTTAACAAGGCATAGGAAGGACTCTTAGGAACAAAGTGAGAGAAGGAATAAAGCCTCTTGTCATCATTTACTTTCCCCATTGCAACCAATGTATCATCTTTGAGACTTCACACCATCACTAAATCTGGAAGGAACTCAACTTTGTGTCTCAGATTGTGTTTTCTACTTCCACTACTTCTTATTATTGTTGCTTTTCCCCCCCTTGACTTGATTTGTGATCATCAATAGCCACCAAGGCTTTGGTCTTTGATGACTTGAGAAGTCCAAAATCCACCAAGTGAGATTGTTCAACAATCAACATCTCTGCAAATGCATCAAAGGAAGGCTTTTGGTAAGTAGATCCCATGGTCAACCTGTGAGTATTAAAACTTGAAACAAAATTGGCATACTCAAAAGGTAGCCTCTTTAGGATGTGATGAATCAACCTATCATCCTTCATGGGATTTCCACAATCTTTCAAAAGTGCCCTATACTCATTCGCTTCAATGATGTAATCCTGAATTGTGTCAAAATTCTTAGGATCCAAGAGAAGTAGATCATCCTCAATCTAAAATCCCTTTTCGTCATCCACCTTACCATACAACTATTCAAGTTTATCCCAAACTTCTTTAGAGTTTGAAAAAATTTTAATGTGAAAGAGAAGATCCCCTTGTACACAACTCCTGATAACTCCTAAAGCCCGTCGGTCTTGATTTTGCCAATCAATGAGTTCTTTAGCATCAGTAGGTTTGGTAATTGCACCATCAACATAAAGACTATCTTCTTTTTCCATTAATCTACTCCATGCAATATCTTTCCATGTAGAATAGTTGCATGAAGTTAGAGGAGGACATTTAAAACCCATGATGCAAAAAATGAAAAGAGCACAAAAGTGAGATACAAAAAACACAGTACACACCCCCCTTTTTACTCAATCAAAAGACCCCCCCAAAAAAGATGTTTTTGACACTTTATAAGTAGTGCATTTACAATGGGCCACTTGTCAAGATGAACAAAGTGGAATTTCTTATTTTTCTTTTACAACTACCTTATGACGCTTAAATCTATCACTTAAGCATTATAGCTCAGATTTATAATAGTTATAAAAAAGAATCAAAGCTTTATAATGTCAAAAAAGGTCTAGTTCTGAAAGTGAGAAATTAGTCCACACAACCCTAGAATATGACTTCAAATTTGGAAAGTAGATGAAAAAATACACACTTTCAAAAAAAATGGAACCTGTAAAAGTGATAGATATACCCGTACAAAGCTTCTAAAGTTGCAAAACGTAGGATTATGCAAGTATAGTCACCAAAAAACCAATTTTTGCAAAATTTGTGCACCAAAACTAGAAAAAACAACCACCACTAGCAAATTTAGGAAATTCTACCTAATTTCAAAAAAAAATTGCAATTGAATCAGAATCCGGACGTCCAAGTTATGGGCTCGCAAAGTTAGGCTGCCAAATTGAAATGCAATCTGGAGAGGGGTCTAGATCAAAATTTGCGAGTGTAAATTTGATAGTCAAATGGTCATCTTTGTAGTTATAAAATGCCTGGTTCTGATGGTCAAATGGCCATCAATGTTAACTTAGTGTTCTACTGACATTAGCAAAAAATATCGCCCTGGCTGACGTGTCAGGATGACTTGGTCGTCCGTATTGTACGAAATGATGACATGGCTTCTGTATAGATGACGTGATAAAAATTTTGAGTTCCACATGGTGACATGGCAGTCTCGACTAATGTGTCAAATTGCTAATGTGTCAGCTTGATCCTTGTGGGAAACAAAGTTCTATGTGTGTAGCGGGGCAAGTTGATAACGTCGCGTGGTGAATGCGGATAGGTTTGCATGTGCTAAGGTGTAGACTACCACGGGCCTTCCACTGCCATTGTGTGGGCAGTCTATTTAAGCCGTGTAGTGGGAAAAGAATGGTGGGTGGAAAAACTTTAAAAAATAGTGATGTTGAAAATCTTAATTGCGGTCGCCGATATCAAAAAAAATTGTGAAGTATGGTCTACATTGGGGAAGTACAGATAGTTGTGTTAGAGTACACCAAACACAAGCTGTTGCCAAATAATTTGAAATGTTGCCACTAAAATTTATCTTGTGTCCCTAAAAAATGTACACATGCTAGAATTTGCAAAGAGTCATCAGAAAATAGTTTGTGAGCAGAGTAATATGTGGGTTTTAATCCCACATTCAGTGTGGGGAAGACCCTTGCACTGTATAATTAGAAAATGCCGCACTCTCTCAAACAAAAAGAGGTCCACCAATTAAGAGTGTGGAGGGAGTCGGTGGGTTGGTCAGATAGTCGATCGAATTTTCTAAGATGACTGCTATGGATTCATGGTAGTGTGCACTACGGCTAGTGATGAAATATACCTTGTGAACAAATAAAATATCCACCAAATTGTAGAGCTAGGATCTGATAGCCCAGTTGTGCAAAAAAAATTTCTCTGTCGGGCAAAAAATTTTTGCTAATTTTGACAAAAATTATAGAGAAATAAATGCAGATCTAAAATAAATCAATTAAATCTACAAAAAATGACCATACCCAAATTGCAAATCAGGGCCTTTAGGTTCCGATTTGCAAATTTTTTTTGCCTCATGATTATCTTTGGGCCAAGGTAGCTGAGTTTATAGTCAATTTTCACTGATTCAGTGTTCTGGACATAATGGCGAGGTTAGACCTAGCTCTAGACACTCCTAATTTCTACAGTAGTCTAGATTCGGGCTGAGGTGTTGAAGCAAGCATGGTCTCGAATGACTATGTGATGAGAAAGTCTCCAAGTTGCTCTGATAACATGTAAGAATTTTTCTAAAGAAAAAATTCACCTAGGAACTAAGAACTCAAACACAAGCACACAGTAGACCACAGAGAGAGAGAGAGAGAGAGAGAGAGAGAGAGAGAGAGAGAGAGAGAGAGAGAGAGAGAGAGAGAGAGAGAGAGAGAGAGAATGATCAAAATGATAATATATTCAATATGCCATGATTAAGAGTACACTAGGAGTGCCTGTATATAAAGGCCTCTCAGGAAGCACCTAGAATGTGTCTAGAAACAACCAGGAGATAAGACAACTAAGCACCTTATCCAACATTCTAGATGAATGGATAAGAATGACAAAGTGTCATATGTGTGTAGAAGATTCATGTGCTATAGACAACATGTGCTTAAAAGAGGTGTAGACCCCTATGATGTCATCATGACAACTACCAAGAGTGCGCATACTCCTAAGTGTCTCACAAATAAACTAATGCAAATAATTAAATAATCCATTAACCTAAGTAAACTTAAGTAAGTGTAATAAGTAAATACTTATTTACACCAACAAATACTTTGATTCTTTTGGAAATGAATAAACATCCATTTGCAACATATTTTATTTGGCCATTAATACATATAATCCCATATGATTGTGCTTAATCAATTATTGGTCCCAAATCAACAAGTATGTGAGGAATACATAATTTAACCATAGGCCTCCAAAGATCAACATGCATAAGTACAAAAGAAAGAAAATATAGATCTTGGAGAATCCACCAACACATTTCTGGAATGAGGAAAGTATATGGTTTAATATTTCTTAGTGTATGATAAATATCAACACATGTAGTTGTGAGTTTGATGATTGACTAAAATTGAAGTATGTCCTCATTTGTGTTAGTTTGTGATTCACTAAGTAGAAAAGAAAAAATTTGATTATAATTCAATAAATTATATTGTTCATCTAATCTATTTAAACCAAAATCACATCTCATAAATGTATCAATGCATTCCAATGTTGATTTACCAATTACAAGTGCATAATCAAATGGTAAAGGGATCCTTGAGAGTTTAGTATTATATTCTATTTCAACCACATTATTATGAAGTGTATTATGAGGCATTATAGTTGCCCTAGGTGGACATTGTCGAGTGTAATGTGAATGGGATAACAGAAAGAATTGTTGAGGACATAAAGTGGATGAGATTAAGGAGGATGGGTAGAATAGAGATGGTAAGGATGGATATGGTGGAATATAAGAGGGATAAATGGGTTTTTGTGAGCATGCATGATTACATTCATTGTGCATACTAGGTGGAGAAGTATGTTCTGAAGAAATATGTTGGTTTTGTAATGAAATAGAGTGACAATATATGTTACCAACATAATGCACAGCTTGATCTTCTTGGGTTGGTTTTTGAAATGGAGTACCAAGTACAAGGAAGAATTGTTCACTTTCATCCTTATCATGTCAAGGTTCACAGTTATCTTGTACTTCATGTATAATATGCTCTTGGTTGTTTAAGTGCAAGCATTGGTCATCTTTCCTATAGTAATTAGTACAAGTGGTTAAATTGTCATCCTCAAAATCACATTGTTCTAAGAATTCATCAATGGTTTTCTTATGTTCAAACATAGATATAAAATTCTTGCATACTTTTGATAATGGAAGATCAAGATTTTTTAGGTTGCATTCATTAGGTAGAGAGGGTATAAAAAAATCACCTTTGGTTGATGCAATTTGCCCACCAGTTTCTTCTTTTGTTTTTAAATTTGAAAGTAGGGGTCTGGGGGTGGAAACTACCAGTGGGGTCAAGGGGCAACATATCATTTTATTGATTTTTCTTCTTACATTCTCTTTAAAAAATTTACTTTTTAAAATATTTTTCACCAAAAATTGATGCGTTGAAACTACCTTGAAAATGCATCATTTTTCTTCATTTTTTTTTTCTTTTTTCCATTTTACCTATTACTCACAACAAGTAGTGATAATGCAAAATTGAATCTAACTTCTAAGATCTACTTGCAAAATCTAAAATAATGCATCTATATGATTTACTACAAGGCAAACCTAAGGTACTAAATTGAGTGAGATCAACACTTGATCAGACACTCCCTAAGGTGCACTATTCCTAACTCAACTCATGTGCTAACATACCTTTGACACCTTTCCCCGAAAACATCACCAAAATGATAGGCCAACACTGGGGAAAATAATGAGAAAGATTTAATAAAAATTAAGATGATTTTTAGCTTGGTCTATTCATGTCAATCCAGGGGCATAAGCTTGTGAAAGGTGTCTAGGTAATATACCATCAAGGGGTGCAAGTTGTGAGCTAAGTGATTAAGAATGCAACTAGAGCACACAAGAATAAACTTTCAGCAAACTAAAGTAATTCCTTAATGCACAATACTTTTCTCTTTTAATATTGTGATTAAAATTCTACAAGAACTATAATACAGAGAAGCAACATGAATTGTAGTACAAAAATTAAGGCATATTATAATGAAAATAAAATCTAAAATCTATATCAACTAGATCTACAACATTAAAGTAAAAATAGATTATTAACACTCATGAAATATAAAAATGTAATATTAACTAACAAAAAACTATCAAACTATCAAACACAACAATATTAAACATAATAAACAAATATCAAAACACACACAAGAGTAAATTATTTAAAGTCCATCAGTTGTTGGAGAGTGGGTGCCCTTCCTCCCATTAGATGATAGAGATAAAGCTTATAGAACTTTTAAATCAATTTAAAACAATACCATTGTATCTCTTTATATTATTCATTCATATATATTTTTGCATGGATACATGATGGCTTTTATAGCCTTAAACACATGAAACAAAATATCTATTTTCTGCCTATAGTTCATAAACTTATAGTGAAATCTTGTCAATTGGTTTCTAGAAAATAATGACTGGATTACAACTATTCCCTCAAAACTAACTCCATAATACATGAGACAATTTCAGCTGAAAAAATATTTTATAAATATCTACAGTTGAAGAAGTCTTCTATGAGTGTATGACATGGAGAGAGAATTTAATACTTGGCAGTTGGAAATAGAAATATTCCATCAAAGTATCCATGGATTTACATAGACTTCATCCTTATTATATGATGAGATAGAGGAGATATGTGTTGAGTTGGTAATATGGTCCAACAAAAGATAGCACCAACTTTAACCATTGAAATCCAAACCCATAATAGTAAATTAGGATAAATCATGTTTAGAAAATGACCTCTAATGTTTCCGTCATCCACTTTCTAAATATTCTTCCATTTAGGATTGTAATTGGGCATGTTCTGGACAATGCCCATGTCTTAGATTTTTGAGATTCATTTGTATTTATTTGAAAAAGGATATGCAAACCCGATTCTCCTTATTTTTAGCTAGCAATTATTCATGTTGGGTTCTTTGTCAACATACTCCTCAGCCAGTATTCTTGGAAGGAATAATGCTTTAAATTGTTGTGGCAATAATGAATGCCAATAAGATTCTTACATACAAGGTGACAGGAAGTATGTGGAAATTATATATTTCAAAACATAAAATAACAATGGTCTTTATTAAAGATGATCGATAATTAATTTTCATAATTTAACCTGAAAACTACATTAAACATAACTTATTTATGTTAAATCATATGCAACATAAAGTGGTGAAATGATATAAAAATTGAATGTAAGAATAGGATGAAATGTGGCAAAAAATGGGCCATTATTTTTCTCATTAGAAGACACATGAAAATAGAAATCATGTCATATTTTAAGTCCACACAAAGGTTATGGTTTTGATTTAATGACTCTTTAGATCAACCTGCAAACAAAAAGGCTTGTACAATATGTTTGGAAGGGCCTTCGACACAATGTCTTGCAAAAAAACCTAAAAAGCTACTAGAACAAACAAAACCTCATAAATTTTTTTATAAATCTAAGTTGCAATAAAAAACTATATCAAATTTGAAATACTAAAATGAATGCACAATTCTATAGAGTAGAAGCACAATATTAAGAAACCAAAGCTGAGTGCAATGACAATGAACAAAAGTATGACTATATGAAATGAATGCACTAAAAGAGCGAATGTATGCTTTTGATGAAAAAATGCACATAGTTGGTGAATAGATGCACATTTTTGGTGAAAAGATGTAAAGAAATGACAAATGTGCATCCAAAATAAACAGAAGTGCTAGAGTATGCAACTAATGTGTAGTTGTAGATGCAAGTGCAACATTAATGGATGAATGTTCAAGTCTACAGAATGAAAGCATTGAAACAACCTTTACGTCATTTGTACATTTAAAAACTTCAAAAAAATATTAAATTTTGGAGGCTGGGCCCCATAGTGGGTGGTAAAGATGTATACAAAAATATGTGACTAGGCCCAACCAACATATCTAAGCCAATAATGTGTACATAATGAGGGATTGCAAATTAAAAAATGAATATTTACCTTTTCTTACCATATACAACATTTCTTCATTTTCCTCCTAGTCTTGAGTCATATTAATATTATGAGCCCTTAGATTATGATCACCTCCCTTCTTTAATATTGCTTGAAGGTGTTGGAGATTGTGAACTTCAATTACAAAATCCAATGGATGAATTTAAGATGGATAAATGAAGGTAGAAATGAATGATTGAGATGCAAATGGATCAATGAAATTAGAGACTAAATGCTTGGATAGGTTTCTAATGCTAATTCAAAAATATTAATTTAATTGCAATTGTAGATGCCAAAATGAAAAGAGAGATGTCCCTTTTATAGATTTTGAATAGGCCTTGGCCTAGGTGGAAACATTTGACAATGGAGAGATGTTTTTGGGTTGATAGATGGATGAGATTGATTTTGTTGGAAAGATGGAGGAAAATAGGGATTTTAGTTGAATTGTGAGAGACAAGTCAAGGAGGGAAAAGACACTTGGCAGACATCTCTTCAAGAACTCTTCAGAGGGCTCCAGCTTTAGAGAGGACTCTAGCTTTAGAGGGGACTCCATGGACAAGTATCTCATCAGCCTCTATTGAATGCATAAGGTGGATTGACTAACTCAAAGTTGGAAAGAGAAGTGGAAGAGGATTTAGTCAACTAGGGACATGTTTCTCAATTGTTGAGTAAATCAAGGCCACATCTCCTCTTTTGGTCCCATAAAATAGAACACATGGGCGAGGATGAATAGAATTTTAAACAATTCATTAAAAATAAGTGGTGCAACTTTGAGATGCCACATGACATGGACTGGCTATGTGGATTGGAAGATTTAGTCACCTGAATGAGTGGATAATTAAGTAATTTAAATAAATTACTTAATATGATTATTTATAAGACTTAGGATAATGTCATTGACTTTGGTGAAATAGTTTAATAAATAAATTAATTCATTAATACTAATAGAGGAATAATATTAGTTAAATGTAGGAATATTTAATTAGTTATCAGAAAGTGAATTAAATCAAAATTAATAGAGGAAAAATGATTAATAAAAGTTAAGAAAGAAGAGAATTAACTTAATAAATTAACTAATTTATTAGAGCTAATTGAAGAAGATTTATTAATTAAATATTTCAATATTTCAATCATTTATTTGACAAATTTTAAGTGTATATAATAATAACTATCTATGGAAGTATATTTTTGTATGTATATACCTATGTATATATTATATAAATATACACAAAAGCATATATCTATGTATAGATATTGTTGGTATGATTTATGAGATGATTAATTACTTATGTGTTGCATTAATGACTTGGATTGAGTAATTATGTGTTGCATTCATGACTTGGTTTATTATTGATGTCAACATATATGTTTCTAGTTAAGACAATTAGAGTTGTAGAGCTAAATTTGTTTAGGCAGGTTTGAGGTTGTGGAATTTTGTTTTGCATGCTTAGAATCATGTTTGTGGATATGTCTAGATGTTGTATCTATCTGTGTGTAAAGTTACATAAAGGAATGAGTGAGTTTTAGAAGAATATGTGAAGACTAGTCATAGGGTAGTATACATGAAATTGTTTACTTGTAATGAATTGTATCTACTAATCAAGATGGAATTTGGTAAGTGGGATTGGATTATGGATGAAGATATGTTTATGTTGATGTATTTGAGGTAGAAGAATCTAGAGTTCACTTGGTGAAGACTATTGGAGGATAACATGTGATTTATTGATGCCAAAGATACAAACTTGATCAAATCAAAGCAGAAGATATTATTAAGGATGTGTTGAGAACTTCAAAGGGACAATATTGGCAAAGAAGTTGGTGTATTGGTCAATTCACTCGGATATGCTATCCTAGAGAATTTTTTAGTGAAGAAAACTCTAAAGAAATTTGGATAGTTGGTTTAGTTGACTTCCTATTGTCTCCTAATAGGGTTGGAATCTTCTAGAAGGGATTTAATGTCTCCTAACATTGACTTCATTAACTAATTTTATGTAATTGACTCCTAAAAGAGTCATAACCTTTCAAAAGGAATCTTTATATTAGTGCATCATCTTGTGGGCATCATTCCTACTAATGTTTCCCTCTAATCAAGGGTTTCCCTAGCTAGCAAATGTTGTTGTTATTGTGCATGATTCTTATCTTGTGGTTGTTGCATATATTGGTTAATAGTTTTGGATTTGATAAAGTTAATTTAAATTGTCGAAGCACACTATTGATTAACACCCTCTCTTAGTTGTGTTGGTAGACTTGACATTCTAACAATTGGTATCAAAACATTAGGTCCTTGATTAGGAAGTTTAACAATTTGAGGAGATCCATGGCATTCAAGAAGGAAAGTCCAAAATTGATGGAGAGACCTATGATAACTAAAAGGAGAAAATGAAGACACATTTTTTATGCTTAGGAATTGATTATTGCTTGATCACAAGGGATAAGAAGACTATGGTAGAAGAAAAAAGATCTAGAATCAATTTCTATTAAACAAAAGGAACTATTCATGTTTAACATGTATGCAAGTGAAACATTAATCACTGTACTACTCGATGCTGAATTTGTTGAGGTAAAGAAATTACTTCTTTCTCATGATATTTGAATTAGATTACCATCTCTTTTTAAAGGAGGTATGTATGCAAATAAATCTAAGCTACAAAGTTAGAAATATAAGCCTAATAGTGCTAGAATGTAGGAAGATTAAACTATAAGGTCATATTCTCAAAGGATAGCAATTCTTTTTATAGGGATCAAGAGTTGGGATTCAACTATTACCTAAATTATAGTATGGAAGATTATGATATTATTTCCACCTTCTTATGATAAGAAGGTAATAGTGTTGGAAATCTGATTGAAAAGCTCATTGTTGTTGAAGATCAAAGAGGGAGATTGTTGTAAAAAAAAATTTCAATCATTGTTTTGCCATTGATGTCAAACCTGCTATTTGTAGGAATGATATTTTCTTATAAGGTTCAAGCACTATCACTAAGTTGATTGATGAAGAGGATTTGATCAACAAGATGTAACAAGAGCATCTAAAGGAAAGGTTGAGTTATGATGTTGTAATGAAGTGCAAAGATCAACTAAGAAAATGGTTAGTAGTGTATTGATAACATACTAAAAGATATAGAGGATGGTCACACTTAGACATATTGGAGGAAGAAGTTGTAACAAAGTTCACTGCAAAGCTTTAGCCTTGATCATCAGAAGAAGTTGAGAAAATCAGTTGAAGCTGAGAAAATTCTTAGTAGAAGCTGAGTAACAGACATTTTCATTTAGTGCTAAGTGATCTTTAGGTGCTGAGTGATATCAAGTGCCGAGCATCAAGAAAATTTACAGTTGGTGCCGAGTAATCTTTAGGTGCCGAGCATCAGGAAAAACATAGTTGATGCCAAGTAACACAGTATGTGTCGAGCACCAGTATTTCAATAGTCATGTCAAGCTACTACATTATTTCAAATAACAAAGATTCGCCAAATCCAAGCTGACTTAGTGGTTACATTGAATTTTGTGAACAAGTTGGAGGATAAGGATGATGAATTGTTGGCACAAAATCCTATGTAAACCATTTTTGGGTGAATTCCAATGGATTATTCAAGAAGTTTCTAGAGGAAATACAATATGGGTTAGATGTAATGAATCCTACCTAATCCATGTGAATTGAAATTGAAGAAAAGATGAATTGAGTGGGAAAAGGAACTCCAAGACTTCTATTTAAGAAGTCATAAACCAAGAAGAAAAGAGTTGCTGATACTATTGTTGCAGAAGCGTCAAATCTATGAAGTGAATGAAAGGGTGTCAAGAAGGAGACATCTAGGAGAAGGAAGAGCACAGAGGCTCTGCTCCTACAAGTAGTCATAAAGAGATGATTGCACTGGTACATTAAGTATGGAGACTTGAGGAGACAAATCTTGAAAGATAAGGCAAGCAGTTAAGAGTTGTAGAGATAGAAGGCCAGGCAAGGGTATGAGCAGAGAAGTGATCTGAGATCTACAAGATAAGTTGAATGTTGTAGTCAGGTCAATATTTTCTAATACTCTCTAGCAATTTTATTAGATCTAAAAATCCTATGGACTTAGGTTGGCCTAATAGCCATTTGTAAATCCTTTAACAGGGTGGCATTCGAAGTGAATGTTCTAAAGTCCTTTAATTAGGCCCACTTCTAACAGGGTGGTTAAATCCTCTAACGAGGTCACATTTAACAGTGTGTGTTGTAAGCCTTTAACAGGTAAGGCCTTTCATAGGGCATCACTTTAGAAGGGTGAGGATTGATTAGCGTGTTACTGGTGGTTTTTTCCAAATTGGATTTCCACATAAATCACCGTGTCATGTTGATTTCTTGTGTGTTATACTTGCATGTTGATTTACAATAACTTGCTAATTAGACAAGTTAAAGTTTGAATGAGTGAATGATTGATTAGATTCACTACACTTAGTGAAAAGTTTGAAAGGGACATTTTGACCTTGAATAACTGATTCACGTGCCCCCCCCCCCCCGCCCTCCATTATTCTAAAGGAATTCTAACAATTGGTATCAAAGACTTCTGCTAATTTAGTTTCAAGGTACTAGACGTAGGAAGATCAAGATGTCCAAGAGAGAAGTTCCCAAGCTTAAAAAAGACAACTTTGTTACATGGTAGAGTTTGATGAAATTACACCTTGGATCAATAGGTGACTATGAAAAAACTTCAATTGGAATAGAACATGTAACTGTAGCAAGACCTCTTACTACAGATGATTTGAATAAAAAGGAGCACAATCAAGCAATGTTGGAGATTGCCTCTGCACTTAGCTATGCCAAATATGATGATGTCAAAGATTTTGAAACTACATTCAAGATGTGGAAAACCCTATCAAAAATCTATGGAGGAGATTAGAATGTCCAGAGAGCAAAGAGAGAAATCCTAAGAGGGAAGTTTGATGACGTGAAGATGGAGGAAGGTGAAAATGTTGCTCAGTATGCTACAAGAATAAAAGAAGTGGTGAGTGTAATAAGAAGTCTAGGTGGTCAAATGGAAGAAGAGACATCTATTAGAAAATACTTGAGAACTCTGCTCCCTATCTATGCTATAAGAGTTTTTGCCATCCAAGAGCTAAGGTGTGCACAAGGGAACACACTACCTTTTGAAGGAATAGTTGGAAGATTGACTGCATTTGAATTATCAAATTTTGACAATTACAGACCTGAGAACCTTGAATCTTCTTTCAAGGCCAATATGAAAATGAAATATACTGAGGAGGACACATCAAGCAAGAGAAGAAGAAAAGGAAAACATGCATTAGTGATAGTGGCACAGATGAGGAAGATGTTGAAAAGTTAGAAGCACTACTGGCTAGGAGATTCCATAGAGGTAAAGGAAAATTCAAAGGTAAACTTCCTATCATATTTTTTAATTGTAATGAAGTAGGTCATATAGCTACAAGATGTCCATAGAAGAAAAACTCTAAAGAAGGAAGCAAGTTCAGGAACAAAAGAGAAGATGATAGCAAAGATTACAAGGAGAAAGGCAAGAGATGCTACATTGTTGAAGAAGACTATAATGGAAATGATGATGAAGTAGTCTATGTAGCCATGAAGGATGAATTAGACAAATTTGAAGATGAAACAACAACATTGGTTACCTGTGTGAACAAGAATGACAAGTGGATCATAGACAGTGGATGCTCACATCACATGATAGGAGATAAAAGTAAGTTCATTACCTTTACTCAATATGATAGAAATAGCATTAGATTTGGTAATGATGCCCCATGTCAAATCAAAGGAAAAAACTCTATCAAACTTACAGAGAAAATTTTATGTGATAATGCATACTATGTTGAACGATTGAACTACAACTTGTTGAGTGTATCTCAGTTAGGCAATGTAGGATGCAAAGTGGAATTTGGAAACAAAACTGCCAAGATCTATGATATTGATGGAAATTTGATAGGAAAAGGTGAAAAAACTAGGAGTAATTTGTTTTACCTAGATATGGAATAAGCAACATGTCTTATTCTTAGACTTGATGATGTGTGGTTGTGGCATAAAAGGTTGTGTCATGTTAATTTTGATAATCTGATCAGCATTAGCAGGAAGAACAAAGTCGGATGATTGCCCAAGTTGAAGAAACCTAAAAACACAATGTGTAAACAATATCAACTAGGGAAGATGACTAAATCTAGTTTCAAAAGAAAAACATACACTTCCAATGAAGTGTATGTTCATACAGATTTATGTGGCCCAATAGAAGTACAAAGCTACCTAGGAGACAAATACATAATGCTATTTGTGGATGATTATTCCAGGATGATTACTGTTATATTCTTAAAGGAAAAATATGATGCATTTCAAATGTTCAAGTGTTATTTGGCTAGAGTTGAGAAGGAAATAGGAAAGAACCTGAAATGCCTAAGGTCAAACAGAGGAGGTGAATTCACATCAAGAGAATTTGAAGTATTTTGCAATGACAGAGGTATCAAAAGGAAAATGTCAGCACCAAGAACTCCACCACAGAATGACATTGCTGAAAGGAGAAATAGGTTAGTGATTGACTGTGCTAGAACCTTGATGATGGAGAAAAATGTTGCACTTAAGTATTGGAGAGAAGCTATAAGTACTACAGTCTACACACTGAATAGAGTTAGAGTCAAGAAAGTTACAAATGCAACACCCTTTGAATTATGGTATGGTCATTCACCTAATGTTAAACATTTCAAAGTGTTTGGTTGTAAATGCTATATTCTAAAAGACACTAGAAATGGAAAGTTTGATGCAAAAAGTGATGAAGGAATATTTCTTGGGTACTCCACTAAAAGCAAGGCATATAAGTGTTTGAATACTAACACTAACAAAGTTGTGGAGAGTGCAAGTGTAAATTTTGATGAGCATGTAGAAGTTCAAGATGATGAGTCAAAGCAAATAGAGGATTATAGATCCTTTGTATACTTCTATGAAGGAATGACAGCTGAAGAAAATGCTGCAAATCAAGTTGAGAATCAACAACAAACTTCAGTATCTGCTGAGTCTCAACCTATGAATGCCAAGTTACATTCAAAAGCCAAGCTATGGAATGTAGAAAATGAAAAAACTAGTTCTAAAAAAATAGTATACATGAAAGGAATGATGAATTACTAGATGAAGAAGAGTGAAATGACTCTGAAGCTGAAGGATCAAATGTGAAAAGGACTAAACCTAGATTAGCTTAAGTATGTAAGAAGACATCACCCTGCAGATCAAATCATTGGTGATAAGGATGCTAAACCAATGACAAGGAATAGACTCAGAAATGAATCATGTCTACTAAGAAAGGTTGAACCCAAAACAATCAAAGATGCACTATAAGATGATGACTAGTATAAGGCCATGAAAGAAGAGATAGATCATATTGAGAAGAACAAAACTTGGTCTCTAGTTCCCTAACCAACTGATAAGAATGTAATTGGTACCAAGTGGATGTTTAGAAAAAAACTTGATGAGAATGGTGAAATAACAAGAAACAAAGCCAGATTAGTTTGCAAAGGCTATGTGCAAGAAAGGACTAGATTATGGAGAGACATTTGCTCCTATTGCAAGAATGGAAGGAGTAAGAACATTACTTGCATATGCTACATATAAAGGTTTCAAAGTCTACTAGATGGATGTGAAGTCAACTTTTTTAAATGGTATACTAGAAGTGGAAGTCTACATAGAACAACTAGAGGGGTTTGTTGATGAGATGAACAAGGACATGGTCTACAAATTACATAAAGCACTTTATGGATTGAAGCAAGTGCCAATAGCATGGTATGAAAGTTTGAATAAATATCTTGTAAAGATAGGATTTGAAAGAATAGATGATGAAAACAATTTGCACATCAAATCTAAGGAAAGTAAAGACATTTTGATTCAGAAATCTTTTTTGATGACATAATATTTGGAGGAAAAGATGTTTTATGCAAAGATTTTGCAAATCAAATGAAGCATAAATTTGAGATGTCAATGTTTGGAGAAATTAAATTCTTTGTTGGATTACAAGTACATCAGTTGAAACATGGCATATTTGTGACTCAATCCAAATATATCAAGGAAGTACTCAAAACATTTGGGCTAGAAGACTCAAAACTAATCAGTACACCAATGGAAACTAGAGATAAGCTATCCGAGAATGATAAGTCTACTAAAGTAAATTAGACATTGTATAGGTTAATGATTGGAAAGCTACAATATGTTGTACATAGTAGACCAGACATCACATTAGCTGTTGGAATAGTGGCTAGATTTTTTGCCAATCCAAGAGAAAACCACTTAATGGTAGTAACTAGAATATTGAGATACCTAAAAGGAACTGATGACTTTGGTTTGTACTACATAAGGAATGAGAAATTTGAATTGAGAGCTTACACTGATGAAAATTGGGGAGGTAACATTGATGATAGAAAAAGCACCAGTGGAGGAGCACTTTTCTTAGGAAAGAGGTTGATTACATGGACAAGCAAAAACAAAGTTGCACCTCACAGTCTACTGCTGAAGCTGAATATGTGGCAGTTGCTATAAACTGCACTAATATTGTGTGGATCAAACATTTGTTGCAAGGCATGAAGGAAGAGGTAATTGATCCTGTGACACTTTATTGTGATAATACAAGTGCTATCAATATATCAAAGAATCCAGTAATGCATGCTAAAACCAAGCATATTGTAATTAAGTATCACTATGTAAGAGAGCTAGTGGAAGATAAACAAGTGAAGATGGAATATGTTAGCTCGAAGGAATAGATTGTTGATATCTTCCCAAAAGCACTACCTAAAGATTCTTTTGAGTATCTTAGAGGTAAGTTAGGGGTGATACCCCTAGCTAAGGCTACTTAAAGAAAAAGAAAGAATGCCCTGCATTAAATAAGCTGAATGTTGAAGATTTTACACATTGATGCAAAAGATGTTTACTTTGGGATCCATGCCTAAAGTAATAGAATTGCTGAAAACTTCAAATCAGTCACAAGCAAGGTGACAAAGGGAGAAATTGACTAAAGCTATAAGAGCTACATCTACATATTAAAGATGCTAATATGTCTTTGGAATTGTTGTCAAAGAGGGAGAAGTGAACAACTAATCAACAACTATTAAAGATAAAGGATCAAAGAAGTAGAGGGAGAAGTGAACAACTAATCAAGAACTGTTGAATATAAAAGATTCAGACAAAGGTTGAATATAGACAACTGAACAAATAAAGATAGATGGAGATTTTAGAGGTTGATCATAACAGTAGAAGATGAACAATATAGAGGGAGAAAGACAAAGAACAAGGCTACAACAACAAAGAGGGAGAAGTTGAAACGAAGCAATCAGAATAGTAGAAGGAGATGTAATGTTACAATTCACTTTTGGCTTTTGACTTACTGTTCTAACCTAGTTAGTTTGTGGTTGAATAGTTTAGTCCGATGGTTGATCAGCTTGGTTTTCCATCAATGCCAAAGAGGGAGATTGTTGGAAATCTGATTGAAAAGCTCATTGTTGTTGAAGATCAAAGAGGGAGATTGTTGTACAAGAATGTTTTCAATCAATGTTTTGCCATTGATGTCAAACCTGCTATTTGTAGGAATGATATTTTCTTATAAGGTTAAAGCACTATCACTTAGTTGATTGATGAAGAGGATTTGATCAACAAGATGTAACAAGAGCACCTAAAGGAAAGGTTGAGTTATGATG
This sequence comes from Cupressus sempervirens, assembly GCA_028749045.1. NCBI lineage: Eukaryota > Viridiplantae > Streptophyta > Pinopsida > Cupressales > Cupressaceae > Cupressus > Cupressus sempervirens. The sequence goes on along the minus strand of CM053790.1, from coordinate 637,184 downwards.
TTGTAATGAATTGGAAGGATCAACTAAGACAATGGTTAGTAGTGTATTAATAACATACTCAAAGATATCAATTTCTGGAGGGATGATTGGCTAAGCCCAGGACCACTCAGGGAGAGTGAGACCTTCAATCCCTAGGCTAATGCTTGTACTAAGAGATTTGGCAACAAGGTTAGGGACTACAGAATCAATGATAGTTGGATAGACCTCACTGAGGTCTCTGAGGACCTGAGACTACTTATGGACCAATTGAGACTCATCCTTTTATCCAATAATAAGGATGCTATTGTATGGGGGGACACTGCTAATGGCCTCTACATGGTGGCCTCTGGTTATCTATCTCTTCTTCCCCAGATCCAAGCCCCAGCATGGGAAAAAGCCTAGCTTCATGGCCTTACTTCAAAGATTAACTTCTTTTTCTAGACTCTCTTACAAGATCGCCTTCTCACAGTTGACAATCTCACCAAATTTGGCAACATGTTACCCAATAGATGCATCCTTTGCAAAAGGCATTATGAAAGTGTGGATCATCTATTTTTACATTGCCCCTTCACTATTGTTGTCTGGTCTCATTTCTTATCCTTTTTCAAAGTTTCTTGGTGCTTTCCCTTATACACCCTCGACCTCTTTGTTCAATGGTAGTTTGGTTTGGAAGGAAACCACCCTAATTCTTTATGGATTTGGGCTCTACCCCATCTCTGTTGGGGGGTGTGGAAGGAGAGGAATAATTGCATCTTTAGGGACAAAGAGGTGAATGAGTTGGTTATTTTCCAAAAATACTTCCATGCCCTTATGGAAAACCACACCATTTCCAAGGGCCCCTCCCCTCCCCCTCTCAAGATCAAGAATAATAGAGAGAATTGTTGTTGGTCCTTCCCCCCTGCTAGTTGGCTCAAGGCCAACTTTGATGGGGTTGCTAAAGGCAACCCGAGCAGGGCTAGAGTGGGGGAAATTATCAAGAATGAACATGGAAAAGGTATTGTGGCTTTCGCTACTCCCATTGGGAAACAAACTAATCACTTTGTTGAGGCCTTGGCTGCTCACAAAATTATCAAGTTGGCCAAAGATGTGGGAGTCAAATGTCTTTGGTTAGAGGGAGACTCCAAAAACATTATCGACTACCTTAAGGGGAAAACTAAACCAAGCTAGACCACGATGAATATTATTGGGGAGAGCATCAAAGACCTTCAAAAATTAGATAAAATTTACATGGCACATGAATTTTGTGAAGCTAACAAGGTGGCAGACAGGTTGGCGAACTGGGGGATCAAAAAAGGTGAGGTGGCTAGATGGATAGATGGAAGTGACATTCCATCAAAAATTAATGAAACCATCAATATGGATCGAATCCCAAGTAGATTGGGTATTATTAATGATAATAATGAATATTAGTTGCCCACATGTTGATTTTTGTACACACATGTGTGTTCTCAAAAGTGTAATTACTTTCTTTTTGGGAAGGCACAGATCTATGAAGCAAAAGTACAATCTCACCTGTAGTCCCCACATCATCAAAATCTTTCACCACAATTCAAACATCCATTATGAGAAGGAAAGTGCTAGAAACACAAAAAATAGAGGAGTCTATATTTGGAAAATTTTGCAGGTTTTGGCTCTTAGAGGTAAAGGCAAGGAGAGAGTCATGGTGGGTGAATGACATAGATGGGAACCAGAGGATGAGGCCTTGAAATGGAAGAGAAGAACTAAAGTCTAGAAGATCCTGAAGAAAGGGGAGATCACCAATTACATTGAGCATCTCCATGGCTGGAAACCTTTTGTCACCAAAGCTATGGTGAAACACTGGAACAAGGGAAATGTGGAGATTGATGGGGTGGACTTCACTATCATGGAGGAAATGATTTCTCATGTAACTGGCATCCCCATTACTGGGAAATTTTTTTTACAGAGACTGCAAAATCTTAGGGCAAGCAGTGACAGAGTTCACCAAAGACTTGGAGGAGAAGAAAAAGCTGGTGAAAAGTGGAACCCACTATCTCCTGAGGTCTATCAAGCCCATTTGGAGGTTTATGCTAAGATCCATTATCAAATACATAACTCTGGACACAAGGTTCGATAGCATCTACATCTACCACTTCGTGCTGCTAAACCACTTCAGGTACAAAGCTAAAATCTCCATTCCTTTTTACCTCTATTTGTTGATGAATGATAATATCCAAGAATTTAAAGATAAGAAAATGAGAAACCCTACTTTCCACAAAGGGCTACTCTTACTATTATATGAATATTTCAAGTCTAAAACAATAAGCAAGCAAACTAAGGGAAAGAAAAAGGGCAAAAGGGTTAAAAGGGATTCAGGTGATACTGATGAAATTTACTCCCCCTCTGAGACTAAGGATGTGGAGTTGTACATGGATTTAGAAGATTATGAATCCCTTTAGTGCAGTTTGGACATGTCTCCCTATTTTAGCAAGGAGGTTGTTGGTGTTTGAAAATGTTACCCATTTCCAATTATCCCCATGAGAATATGACACATCTAGGGGTAGCTAACTCCCATTATCAACATATTGTTTCAGACACAGGACCAACTATAAGGCATGACCCTTCTGCACTTTAGGCTCTGCAAAACCTAGGCGGGTGAACCTCTTTAGATCTGACTATGCAACTAGTGCAATAACCATTTTTAGGATCTAGAAAAGCAGATGAAACCCCTAATATCTCCTAGTGGTTTATGAAACAACATAGATTCTACAATAGCTAGGTGCAAACCGATATTATTCATAAACTAAGTGAGGGTTAAAATTTTTATGTCCACTTCAACATGAAGGGAAAAATTTGATTTATATTGAGGAAAGACAGCATGTTCAATATGCACCAAAAACTTTAATGATCCTACAAATGACCAATGCCTTATCCATTAGGGTAATCCTACACTCCAGAATTATGCATCCTTGAACATCAATCAACATATGACATACGTTAATACATTCATGTTCAGTCTGTTCACCTTATGAATTAGACAACAATATCCAATATAACGCCATACTTTCTCACATCCTTCTTAATTGAATATGCAACCTTGTCTAAAACCAGAAGCAATTATATGACTCCTTGAGTCAAAGGCAAGCAAACTTCAAACATACAACCGGACAATTGCAAATAGGTTCAAGATCTTTGTTCTTGAACATATAACATTACAAACTCAACAAGAAAGGAGACAGAATTATATTGAAATTCAAAACCTTCTGCACATTGTATTTATCTCCTTGAAATAAGTACATTAGGAATGCATAAAACAAAATACAAGATCACACTACTGTATCAGGACTATCTGTGAAATCCTTATGCTATTCATACAAGACATGTTGGGTATGTGGCTTTCACAGCTTGAGCAAAGCTCTAAGAACTGGAAGAATAGAAAACCAATCAACCCCCCCCCCCCCCCCCCCCCCCCCCTTTCTCTAGCCTTGGGATCTCACTTAAATACTGTGAGATGCAAAAAGCTTCAGGCATAAAGAGCTGACAAGTGTCCCTTACAAAATATATCACAAGTTTGTAATGGAAGAAAGAAGAAAAATGAATAACAGAACATCATGTAGATCAAATATTCTCCTGTAAGCTCCTTTTTTGTTATCACTTTTTGCTGATTCGGCTCTACCACTGATTTTTTGTATGCGCAATTGCTAAGACCGCCAGCTTTGAAAACTACACACCAACCTAGGCTCGTGGGTTTTCTCAAGATGACTACTGAATGAGAATCATCTTTACCTCCCACTCTTTACTGATCATGCTAGGCTTCAGAAATAATAGAATCAATACTTAGCATGCAGTACAAAAGCCAAAAAACAATGTGGTTATTAAAAATAACAAAATAGGGATGCTTTGATCCCCAACCACGTCTGCTTCCTTAACCAACTTCTTGCCAAAATTTGCCATCTACTGACACAAAAAGGGGGGACACGCACAAAAAGTGAAAAATACTATACCCCAGGGTATAAAATCTTCTTCACCCTCTTCCATAACTATGCACAGTGTCTCAAATATTTCTGCTACCCTGGCATTAAACTAAGATTCTTTGAAAATTTGTTTAAAAGATGATGTTTCTGCTGAAAAGGTTGTTAGCTTACAAAGTCTACTCCTTGTTCTTCTTACCACCTTGGTGACTTGACTACTACACCTGATTACTAGCTTTCCTCTATCAAAAAACCATACACAGGCATATGAAGCTAACCATTTTCCTTTTCTGAACCATCCTCTGAAAATAAAAAAATCATTTTTCAAAGTATCAATGTCCCAGAACCAACTACTCTTAACGAACAATCCTTCCACTATCCATACCCTCAGACTTAGTGAAATCTTTAGAAACATCTTTTGAATAAATCACCAAGACTGAAAAATGTAGAGACTGTGGTATACAAACTTACCTGAAGCCTTTTCTTTTATCTATGTAACTTCTGCATTTTATCCTTGAGCCAACTACTTGACACTTGTGCCAAATTTATCTCAATCCTAGCATTAATTTTTTTCGTTTAGAGATGACTCACGAATTTCTACTTCACACAAGTTGATATTGGGAAAATCTCACTTGTTACACCCTGTTCTTTACTTTCACATGCGAAGGTTTTCATGTCTCATTAATATGCATAATGATACCACCTTCAATAGTAAAATATGCACCATCGATCTTGAAGATCTTATAAGTTGAAACTGTGAGCATGACGGCTTCGAAATCCACTAGAAAAGCTGGTCCAAACTAACCCAATCAAAATTAGCCATGTGTGCAATTTATCTTTTAGTGGGTGCTTCTTGCTTCTAAGAAATGCAAACGTGCAAGAACCATAGATCTAAATTGAATCAATGACCTGAGTCCACCCCACATGTCAGGCTTGCGCACTCCTACACTTTTTATCTTGTGAGCATGTTGATATAGTAGGCCAACACCCATTGTCGATCCAAAGAAGATCGATGGTTGATGAAAAAATTCCTGAATAACTATTGCACTATTCCTTTATCACAAAACATGTGACACTTCAGAATGGCATGATTTGGTTAATTACAATACGTGTCCACAATCCTTTTACCCGCATTATAAAATCATACAAAGATAAAATAATGCGGGAAAACGCTAGCCCTTGATGCTGGCTTAGATCGATAATGATTCAAAATTTCAATAATAGGCAGCCCATCACAATGATCCTGACCAATGAGAAAATACCTTTTACTGCATGTGTTCTGACAAGCCTGACCACGGCATTCAAGACTCCGACACCCATGACATCGCTACTTCCTCTCATTTTGGTCCCACTGTGCCACGCATCACAAAGTGGCACGCTCGCAATATTTATCTGCCTCTCATCTTGAAAATGCAGGTATGCCTCATTCTTCGATCTCACATAGATCGACGATGTTCATAACTTGTCTTCTGTGCTCATACGAACATCTCCTTGTGTCTTCATAAGGGACAGATGTCACTTATATGCTTGCCCATTTTATTTAAATCATGTTCATCTTCATCTTGCGGGCAAGCGGCATTCGGTGATCTTAACCAAGATCAACGGTGAGTCAATCTTTTGAAAAATCTTGGACCCACATAATCAAACTGTGCTACGTGCCCTCTTTGTGCTTCCCCGCATTTTGTAATGGCCTCACATTTTGAAAATGTGGGAATGCATGGTCCGTCGATCTAAACAAGATCTACGATCACCGAGACTTGCATGGTAAGTTTGAAAAGCAACTTTTTGGATTTAAAAATGTGTAAACCCTGATTACCTTAAACTTTAAAATAGATTTAATCAAAACATTATTTCAAGTTTGCCTAAGGTTTAAAAGGGCATGCCCTAAGCAAGAAAATGAGAAGGGGCTAAAGGATTTCAAAGGACGTGGTGGATTTGTATAAAGAAAAGGTTCTTGACTAAATTCTGCATATTAAATGGGGTAGAAAGCAGATTTATGATTTGTTCAAAATAAGACTTTGTCATATAACTCAGAATGACAAATTATCATCATGGAAAGCTTAGGCAAACTGGATGAAAAGTGTTAGAGACATTGAACATCTTAAGGATCTCAAATGGATAGCCGAGTGCACATTCAATTATGGGCATTCATAGGGCTTGACTTTCTCAAAATTTCAAATGGATGCTCAAAATGGGAATGCAATTTTGAGTGCCAACAGTGACTCTGTCTGGGGAAACATGTCTCTTGTGGGCATGGTAAGATTCCAGATCTTAGGGAGAAGCAGACCACATACCTGAAACAACAAAACTTCTCTTGAACAACTTATTGAAAGCAAGGAAACAACTACTTCTACTATTTACAAATGATGACCCCGGGCCACCAAACTTCAACAAAATTGTTTACCTCTATCATAAACATGATTCTCATCTAAACTTTCATGAGGTAAACTGAAATTTCTTCTCCTATCAGTTTCACCAATCATATTATCATTATATAACAAATCTCTTGGCAAAAAAAAATCATCACTCTTATTTTCATAATGCATATAAAAACTTATTTCATCTTCAACTGTTAGCTCATTATGAACATACTGATTAGCATGCTTAAACATATCAGACTGAAACTGAAAATTCTCTTTATTTAATGACTCATGCATGCTATCATTCTTGAATATGAAGGCTTCATATTCAACTTGGGGGAAAAGACCACTCATACCTTCAAAATGTGTATCCCTTTGCATAACCGGATAGGAATCAAATGAACAATCTGACTAATATTCACATATGTCATCCACATCATAATCTAAAACTAATCCATAATCTTTAAATGGTTCTTCACAATCAGAAAATAGATTAGTCTTCACATCAGAGAGTTCCTCATAAATCTCATTGCAAGGTGCATACTAATTTTCAAAAACAACTTCATCAAACATCTTGTCATTTACCTCCTCAAATGCAACATAATCATTAGTTTCACTATCAAACTCAGAAACAGAACATTCTAATCTCCCACAGTAGTGAGACAAGGTATCATCATCAAACTCGTTCTCAACTAAATTTGAATTTTCCATGTGTTCTTCAAAAAGAGGATTGATAATTCCATGCAAAGCGCCTTTGTAGACATTAGGACAAGTGATGTGTTGATCAATGTCAAACTCCTCCCATATAACAGATTAGTGAAAACTTTAAAACCATCTCTAACATCATTATCATGGACACTTTCAGCATATGAAGAAGAAAAATCAGAATCATATGAAGACTCAACATCCACTCTATCAACGAAGCATGTAGAATACAAATCAAAGTTACTTTCATTGTCTCCATATAGGTGATTCAAATGTCTTGCAAGCAAATCATCATTTATCTTATCAATAGGTGTTGATGCATTAATCTCAGGATCAATCACGTACTGATCATCACTGCATTCATCCTCAAGACACTCTTCTACACAATTAGGTAATACGTCCTTATAGATAACCTCTTTGTCTTCATATTGTGTAGATACATTTTCTTCATAACTTTTAATCTCAAACTGATTTACACAATCTTGAAATGGAAACTCACTTTCAGATTTAGAAATAGTACTCATACCTTTACTAGCAAGAGAACACTCACTTTTTTCGTTGCTCTCTTCTTCCCAATCAGCATCTGATTCACATGAAGATGCATATGTATTATCACAATCCTCTTCTTGTCCTGAGAAAAAAGTGTCGCCATTGTCTTCACGTGATGCTTCTTCACAATATGTTGGATCAGCAATTTCATCTTTATCACTTGATGCATCACTTCCAAGTTCTTCATCCTCATACTGAGATAAATACCTTTCCTCTTTCTGATTCATTATGTTTTCAACACAATGTGAATCATCAATGGGAAAATGAATGACTGGATTTATATCTTGCCTGGATAACTCATCAAATGAATCAATTCTATCATTCACTATTGTAATACCATAAACATGCACATTCAATTCAGCATGAAGGCAATCATTTCCTTTTTGCAACATAGAGATATCATGTTCACATGTTTTTATTTCTGAATCTTCAACAAAACTATTTACAATAATAGGAGTGCTTATTTGCTGATCTGAAATTAAACATTCTATATGACATTGATTTGCTCTTTGCACCTCATCTTGCCGGCAAACATTTCTAGAGAAGTGACTTTGAGTAAAGCCATATTTTATGTTATTCTCAATCTCTATTGCTATTGTGAATGCCTGATGCAAAGTTCTAGGTTCCTTATCTCTCAACAAATAGTTCATCTTTTTATCAAATGCACTAAGATAAACCACTAAACACATTTGATCATCCAGCTTGTAACTTTCAGGAATTTCATTTAAAATCTTTGCAAATCTGATATTGGGGTAAAAGCACAAACCTGTGTCACCTTTTATAAAGAAATGTGATATCAGAATGTGACAGTTCAACATTAATGACAAAAAAAATAGTATTTGTGTTTAAAATATGAAGATGATGTAAACTAATGAAATGTGTAGAATTGTATGAATTTTATGCCTTTAATTTTTATAATTTTTTTGACTAAGAATTCATTCATTTTATTTTATTTTGAAGTCCCTTTTTTAACTGTAAAAATATAGGATGTAGTTCCCGTCAAACAAGTATGTGTAAATCACCTTTTTTTGTTCTAATTTGAAAATATTTTATAGATGACATTTATAGCTAGTGCACAAAAAAAGAAATAATTATTTTTGATGTATATTTTCTTTGTTATAAGTAATCAAGTTTGACCTTGTCAGAATCCAACAGTTTTTTCCTCCCGTCAAAACTTCCCTATCAAATCTATACCTTCTTGAAAATAAATTACATATTCATGAAGAGGATTCTCTCCTCTAGTGATAAATATATATTTTTTATTTTTTTGATATGATTTACTATTTGTTATCATTTTTTGAGAGAGCATCTTCTGAAATGTTGAAATATCGACTTATAATATTTTGAGATTATAACATATTATAACTAATCAAAACACTCAAAAATTTATATAATGATGATATTGAATCTGAAATCTATAAAAGGGTATTTTTAGTTTTTTTTTAAAATTGAGTTTTTATAGAAAAATGAGATTTGACCAAAACAGGTTTTTGTATCACAAACGGTGACACAGATCTATGCTTTTACCCATTGAATTTAGGAACTAACTCACCATTCTTGATTTGAATTTTCAAAAACTTATCAAAATAATCAGAGATGCTTACTCTTTCCCCGAATTGCATCATGAAGGCTGTCATCAATTCATCAAGAGATGAAACTAAACATGCTAGTAAGAACAAAAACCAGTCCCTAGCGTCATCCTCTAAAGTCTAAACAAAAAATTTCATCTGAATGTCTTCATGAGCAATTTCAAAGTCACCAACCAAGTCGCTAAACAACTGAACATGACGACTTGCTAAACTTTCATGGTTTCCACTAAATTTAGGTAAATACTTTTTGAGGTTACAGGGCATAGTATTCAGGAAACCATGAATACCATTACAATTCAATGGCATATACCGCTTGGTAGAGATGGATCTAGGAACTTCACTAACCGGCTGCATTTTAGGTGAAATGAATCTTGACAGTCTTCAAACTCAAGACTCACTCACTATCAAACATTTTCAAAATTCATAACTTACAGTAGATCTTCACGACGCTCTACCAAATGAATGCTTCAAATACACTTCACAACTTTAAAACAACAATTGAAACCAAATCCAACGAAGTGTATAAAACATAAAACTATTCTCCTCTTCTTAGTGCTCAAACTTCACTTGATGGAGAATACATATGTAGAACTAACTTTCATGGGAAAGAAAATTGCGTGAAAGTATAAAATACCTCAAGTGTTGCTATATGAAACCAATGATTTGCTGATTGGCCTGGTGCTAACATGAAATCCTCACATCACTGATCATAACCTTACAAAGCCGCCATCTCATTGAAGAGAGAAATGAAATCACATCTATGATTCATCTTTATCATTACAAATTCTTGCGAAAACAGATCAAACAACACTTCCAGACTTATTTGTCAGAAACTTATAATAGATATCTCTTCTTTCTTGTAAATTCATCTACCTTTCAGATCTGCTTGATTCCAATGAAAACTCTTGAAAACCATTTATACATCACTGATCTACACTGATTCAGAGATCCTTTAGATAGAGTCGCCACTCACTATTGTGAGAAAGATTTTAAACATGATTCATAACACTACAGATCTGAATTGAAAATTCAACTTGAAAACTTTGCAAAACTTTTAACAACATTTAAAAGAGAGAAAACATCTTTCACCAATTCTGACTCATAATTACAACAATATTCTGAAAATAACAACCGGTTGACATGACTGAAGATGAACACTCTTAGCAACACAATCTATATTCAACCTTGAAAAATACTACTGTAAATGGATAAAACTTACTGGGGTGCATGGTTTGGAGTAATAAAACTAAAAAGAACATCAAAGAACTTACTACTGAAACCTTTTAATGCACTTCTCCTGCTGTATTGAATCTCTTCTTTTCAAATTCTCAAGGTTTGTCTTAAATCTGAATCAATACAATCCCCAGGAGAGTCACCATTTTTTTGGTGACTCGGATGGGCCAAACACAATTGAGAATAGGACTGAAATTTTCAAATTATACCCCAGAGATTCTTGTCCTTTTAACTGTGAATTACATCACAGCGTCCCCAACAGAGTTACCATTTTGTTGGTGTTTGAAAATGTTACCTATTTCCAATTATCCCCATGAGAATATGACACGTCTAGGGGCAGCTAACTCCCATTATCAACATATCATTTCAGACACAGGGCCAACTATAAGGCATGACCCTTCTGCACTTCAGGCTCTGCAAAACCTAGGCGGGTGAACCTCTTTAGATCTGACTATGCGACTAGTTCAATAACCATTTTTAGGATCTAGAAAAGCAGATGAAACCCCTAATATCTCCTAGTGGTTTATGAAACAACATAGATTCTACAATAGCTAGGTGCAAACTGACATTATTCATAAACTGAGTGAGGGTTAAAACTTTTATGTCCACTTCAACATGAAGAGAAAAAATTGATTTATATTGAGGAAAGACAACATGTTCAATATGCAGCAAAAACTTTAATGACCCTAAAAATGACCAGTACCTTATCTATTAGGGCAATCCTACACTCCAGAATTATGCATCCTTGAACATCAATCAACATATGGCATACGTTAATACATTCATGTTTAGTCTGTTCACCTTATGAATTAGACAACAATATCCAATATAGCCCCATACTTTCTCACATCCTTCTTAATTGAATCTGCAACCTTGTCTGAAACCACAAGCAATTATATGACTCCTTGAGTCAAAGGCAAGCAAACTTCAAACATACAACCAGATAATTGCAAATAGGTTCAAGATCTTTGTTCTTGAACATATAACATTACAAACTCAACAAAAAAGGAGACAGAATTATATTGAAATTCAAAACCTTCTGCACATTGTATTTATCTCCTTGAAATAAGTACATTAGGAATGCATAAAACAAAATACAAGATCACACTACTGTATTAGGACTATCTGTGAAATCCATATGTTGTTCATACAAGACATGCTCGGTATGTGGCTTTCACAGCTTGAGCAGAGCTCTAAGAACTGGAAGAATAGAAAACCAACCAACCCCCCCCCCCCCCTTTCTCTAGCCTTGGGATCTCACTTAAATACTGTGAGATGCAACAAGCTTCAGGCATAGAGAGCTGACAAGTGTCCATTACAAAAGATATCACAAGTTTGTAACGGAAGAAAGAAGAAAAATGATTAACAGAACATCATGTAGATCAAATATTCTCCTGTAAGCTCCTTTTCTATTATCACTTTTTGCTAATTCGGCTCTACCACTGATTTGTTGTATGTGCAATTGCTAAGACCGCCAGCTCTGAAAACTACGCACCAACCTAGGCCCGTGGGTTTTGTCAAGATGATTACTGAATGAGAATCATCTTTACCTCCTACTCTTTACTGATCATGCCAGGCTTCAGAAATAATAGAATCATTACTTGGCATGCAGTACAGAAGCTAGAAAACAATGTGGTTATTAAAAATAAAAAAATAGGGATGCTTTGATCCCCATCCATGTCTGCTTCCTTAACCAACTTCTTGCCAAAATTTTCCATCTACTAACACAAAAAGGGGGGACACACACAAAAAGTGAACAAGACTATACCCCAGGGTATAAAATCTTCTTCACCCTCTTCCAAAACTATGCACAGGGTCTAAAATATTTTTGCTACCCTGGCATTAAACTAAGATGCTTTGAAAATTTGTTTAAAAGATGATGTTTCTGCTGAAAAGGTTGTTAGCTTACAAAGTCTACTCCTTGTTCTTCTTACCACCTTGGTGACTTGACTACTATACCTGATTACTAGCTTTCCTCTATCAAAAAACCATACACAGGCATATGAAGCTAACCATTTTCCTTTTTTGAACCATCTTCTGAAAATAAAAAAATCATTTTTCAAAGTATCAGTGTCCCAGAACCAACTACTCTTAACGAACAATCCTTCCACTATCCATACCCTCAGACTTAGTGAAATATTTAGAAACATCTTTTGGATAAATCACTAGGACCAAAAAATGTAAAGACTATGGTATACAAACTTACCTGAAGCCTTTTCTTTTATCTTTGTAACTTCTGCATTTTATCCTTGAGCCAACTACTTGACACTCGTGCCAAATTTATCTCAATCCCAGCATTAATTTTTTTCGTTCAGAGATGACTCACGAATTTCTACTTCACACAAGTTGATATTGGGAAAATCTCACTTGTTACACCCTTTTCTTTACTTTCACATGCGACGGTTTTCATGTCTCATTAATATGCATAATGATACCACCTTCAATAGTAAAATATGCACCGTTGATCTTGAAGATCTTATAAGTTGAAACTGTGAGCATGACGGCTTCGAAATCCACTAGACAAGCTGGTCCAGAATAACCCAATCAAAATTAGCCATGTGTGCAATTTATCTTTTAGTGGGCGCTTCTTGCTTCTAAGAAATGCAAACGCACAAGAACCGCAGATCTAAATTGAATCAATGACCTGAGTCCACCCCACATGTTAGGCTTGTGCACTCTTTCACTTTTTTTATCTTGCGAGCATGTTGATAAAGCAGGCCAACGACCATCGTTGATCCAAAGAAGATCGATGGTTGATGAAAAATTTCTTGAATAACTATTGCACTATTCCTTTATCACAAAACACGTGACACTTCAGAATGGCATGATTTGGTTAATTGCGATACGTGTCCACAATCCTTTTACCTGAATTATAAAATCATACGAAGATAAAACAATGCGGGCAAACACTAGCCCTTGATGCTCACTTAGATTGATGGTGATTCAGAATTTCAATAATAGGCGGCCCATCACAATGATCCTGACCAATGAGAAAATACCTTTTACTACACGTGTTTTGACAAGCTTAACCATGGCATTCAAGACTCCGACGCCCATGACATCGTTACTTCCTCGCATTTTGGTCCCATTGTGCCATGCGTCACAAAGTGGCACGCCCGCAATATTTATCTGCCTCTCATCTTGAAAATGCTGGTATGCCTCATTCGTCGATCTCACATAGATCGACGATGTTCATAACTTGTCTTCTACGCTCATACGAACATCTCCTTATGTCTTCATAAGGGACAAATGTCACTTATGCACTTGCCCGCTTTATTTAAATCATCTTCATCTTCATCTTGTGGGCAAGCAGCATCCGGTGATCTTAACCAAGATCAACGGTGAGTCAATCTTTTGAAAAATCTTGGACCCACGTAATCAGACTATGCTACGTGCCCTCTTTGTGCTTCCCCGCATTTTGTAACAGCCTCGCATTTTGAAAATGTAGTAATGCATGGTCTGTCGATCTGAACAAGATCTACGATCACCGAGACTTGCATGGTAAGTTCGAAAAGAAACTTTTTGGATTTAAAAATGTGTAAACCCTGATTACCTTAAACTTTAAAATAGATTTAATCAAAACATTATTTCAAGTTTGCCTAAGGTTTAAAAGGGCATGCCCTGAACAAGAAAATGAGAAGGGGCTAAAGGATTTCAAAGGACGTGGTGGATTTATATAAAGAAAAGGTTCTTGACTGAATTCTGCATATTAAATGGGGTAGAAAGCAGATTTAGGATTTGTTCAAAATAAGACTTTGTCATATAACTCAGAATGAAAAATTATCATCATGGAAGGCTTATGTAAACTGAATGAAAAGTGTCAGAGACATTGAACATCTTAAGGATCTCAAATGGACAGCCGAGTGCACATTCAATTATGGGCATTCATAGGGCTTGACTTTCTCAAAATTTCAAATGGATGCTCAAAATGGGAATGCAATTTTGAGCGCCAACAGAGGTTGTCACTCCCCCTAAGAATGGAAGAGACACCTCTTCAGACAAAGGGTATAATGAACAGGATGATGGCATAGAGACTACAGGTGATAGTGTTGATGGCAAGGAGATGACCAAGGCTAAAAAAAGAAAAGATAGCAGGAAGAGCAAAAAGAAGATTATTATCAAAGTGCCTTCCAGCAGAGACAAGGAATCTATGGAGACTACTAAGAATAAGAGGAAGAAGGAAGAAGCAAATAAGGAGAAGCAGGGTGAGGGAAGTGCGATGATGGAGGAGAATTTGATGGACAAGCTCGAGTAGCGGCTCGAATTGGAACTTGAACAAGGTTACGATGATGTGGGCACTTCCACCTATAGGTGCTCCATCACTGGTAAGGACAGGAAGGTGGTCTGGAGAAATTCTGACCACACCACTTCCAATTTGGGGATCAAGAGAGAGATAATCCATACCCAGGTCTATGAGAATGAGGAGAGTAGGATCCAGATAGAAAAACTTATAGACCCTTCCTTGATCATCCTCAGCAACATTTCTAGGGACAATCCAGAGATGAATGTGCTAAATAATGCTAAGAACAATATTGTGGAAAGCTATAGGACAACTAAATGAATCTACCATGAGATCCTCGATCTCAAACACAGACTTAGTGAGTTGGAAAGGGAGACCTACAGCATTAGGAATAGGGTTAAGGAGGATGAACTCAGCATGGACAAGAATTTGGAGGCTTTCAACACTACCTCCCTAGATATGGTGAAGACCTTGTAGGGCATATCTGAGCAAAACTTCAACATCCTCAAGGATCATGATAACATAAAGAGGCTCATCCACCATGGCGAGTTTCAAAGTAGCAAAGAGAAGGAATAGGCTATAGATCAGAAAGACAAGCCCTTGGAGGAAGGTGTTCGAAAAAGAACTAGAGCCATCACCAAAAAGAAAGACACCAGCGCCCTTGAGCAGGATACTATGGAAAAGAAGGAGGAGATGGGCAAGATGTCTAAGCTTGAGATCAATGTTGCAAAGATGCTCAGAGACATTGGTTGATCTGCATTGGTTTTTGGCACTCTTCCTTGGCTTTTTCTTGCTTTATGTTTTAGGGAATTGTTGTTTTTCTTCCTGGCTCTTGGTGGCCTTTTTTGTTTAAACTGTTGACTTTCTTTTCTATGTTTGGGGTTTCAGAGCCCTTTTAAAGCTTTTTTTCCTTAATCAAAAACATAATCAAAGATACAGAGGATGGTCACACTTAGACATATTGGAGGAAGAAGTTGTAACAAAGTTCACTGCAAAGCTTTAGCCTTGATCATTAGAAGAAGTTGAGAAAATCAATTGAAGCTAAGAAAATTCTTAGTAGAAGCTGAGTAACAGACATTTTTAGTTATTTTCGAGTGATCTTCAAGTGTTGAGTAAAGATCAAGTGCTAAGCATCAGTAAAATTTACAGTTGGTGCTAAGTAATCTTCAAGTGTCAAGCATCAGGAAAAACATAGTTGATACCAAGTAACACAATATGTGCCAAGCACCAGTATTTCAATAGTGTCGAGCTACTACATTATTTCAAATAATGAAGATTCACCAGATCCAAGCTGACTTAGTGGTTACATTGAATTTTTTGAATGAGTTGGAGGATAACGATGATGAGTTGTTGGCACAGAATCCTATGTAAACCATTTTTGGGTGAATTCTAATAGATTATTCAAGAAGTTTCTAGAGGAAATACAATATGGGTTAGATGCAATGAATCTTACCTAATCCATGTGAATTGAAATTGAAGAAAAGATGAATTGAGTGGGAAAAGGAACTCCAAGACTTCTATTTAAGAAGTCATAAACCAAGAAGAAAAAAGTTGCTAATACTGTTGCTGCAAAAGTGTCAAATTTGTGAAGTGATTGAAAGGGTGTCAAGAAGCAGACATCTAGGAGAAGGAAGAGCACAGAGGCTCTACTCCTACAAGTGATCATAAAGAGATGATTGCACTGGTACATTGAGTATGGAGACTCAAGGAGAGAAATCTTGAAAGATAAGGCAAGTAGTTAAGAGTGTAGACACCTAAAAACCTTTAGAAAATAAAGTATTTTTATTTTTTGAAAAAGTCCTGATGACATCATCATTTATTAATTAATTAATTATTTAATTAATTAATTATTTTTTATGCCATTAAATCCCTTTATCTTAATTAAAAATATTTAATTAAGGAATCCCTCCCAAAAATGTTTAAATCTTATTTAAACATTATTTCCTTATTTATTAATTATTTAATTAATAAATTGACCAAAAATCCTAAAATAAATAAAAAATTTATTTTTTGCTCAAAACTTGGCCAATTTCCTTATGACCAATAACCTCTTCCAAAATCTTCTAATCCTTCTTTAATTTCGATTAAAGGCTAATCTCATCATTTCCTACCCCTAACCCCAACTCAAAATATTTAATTAAAATTAAATATTAATCCTCATGTTTATTAAAAAAGTTTTAATAAATATCTCCTCAACCCAAACCCTTGAAATAAATAAAACTTTATTTATTTCTTAAAAATCTAATTTATCCTCATCCTAAGAAGTTCTAGACTCTTCTAGAAAGTCTTCATCCTCATCCTAGGAAATTCTAGACTATTCTAGAAAGTCTTTATCCTCATCCAAAATCTAGACTCTTCTAGAAGATGTCTTTAAACCTAATCCTAATCCCCTCCTAACCTTGTCACATTCCCTAAATATGGGTTAAAACTTACTAACCCAAGCCAAAGTTAACAAATATCTCTTCCTTCACCCACCCTCATTAAATGCCATCCACTTGCCTATCCCTAAGCTAATCCTAAACCATCCTAATCCATCCTCTAATAATTTGCACAAGCCTAAACAAGCTTAAAACCTTCCTAATCAAGTCCAAGTCGAAATTTCTCTCATCACCCTCAAAATATCTCAACCATAAAACTTTATGAAGTCCACTAGGTCATAAATGACTCTTACAAGCCCTTTTATTGCTCTTACAAGTCATTATGAGAGTCTTTATGAAGATTTTATCCCTTGAGCCTCCTTTTTTGACTCATCCTTCCCCTTTCTTCCATCCTCTCACCATGTGACATGTGTCACTCCTTGATTGGCTATAAGGAAGCACAATCCATGTGCTCTCCTCTCATGCAATCTGAGCCCTCCATAAGCTTTTTCCCATCCTTGCATCTTAGCCCTCAAACCCTCAAGCCTCTTGCCTATAAATTGGATCCTTCCCCTTTGCAAAATAACACAATCCATGAAGTAAAGTCATAATGCCATTTTGAGAAGCCATTTTACATCCAAACCATACACTCACATCCAAATTCCAACTCCATTTGAAGCCCTTTTTGAAGCATAAGCTTGAGCATACATCCTATCTATTTAGACAAAGCCACTCAACAAGAGAGCTTCTCATTGAGAGAGTCCATTAATGGCTCATATTCTCAATTGAGAGTTCATCTTAGTCTATCTTTAAGTTTATGAATTTTGTTTAGTTTGTAGAAGCTTTATTTAAATTTGGTTTCTATTAGCATACTAACATTGCTCATATACATTTTGGCACGCTCGGTGGGACCCCGCATGGGTCATCTTCATTAGCTTTTTTAGTCAAGTTTTGTATGTCATTTGCTGATTTTGGCTAATTTTACTTGTTTTTGTGATTGGTAGGATTGTATAAATTGGTTTTGTAGGTCCACATGAGCATGAAGAAGACAAAGGAACTCATAATCTATCTCATAGTGTTTGCAGATTTTTCAAGCTTATAGGTGGACAAAGAACTTGAAATTCTTCTTCCTCTTCTTGTCTATATTCTTCTTATTCCATCTACTTCTTCTTCTTCTTCTTGTGGGAGATCTTAGCCATTTTTTTTTAAGGAAGCAAAATCATACACACTTCTTTTTAGTGCTTAAAATGAACCCCCAAATCATACTTAAATCCATTGAAAAATTAAAAATTTGCAAGAAAGAAAAAATCTTTTAACAAGTGAAACTAAACCAATCTAATCATTTGCATCCTTGCAACATCAAGGTTTTAGATGCATTCATGCAAAATTAGGAACACTTCATTTTTGGGAATTTAAAAGAACTTCAAGTTTCCATTTCAAAAGGTTCAAAATCAACACTAAGTGCACACTAAAGTTCTTTTAAAAAATCTCATGAAAACTAAGAGTCCTAAATGGTTGCCAAAAATTGTCCTAAAAGCTTTGTTATTTGTTCCAAACAAATGTCTTATTGCAAAATCTTGAATGTTTCTTAGGTTTTTCATGCATCAAAACAATCTAGGAATATCAATTTTGGGCTTAAAACATGCAAACTAGAACATAAAATCTTGAATAAAAACCAAAGTCCAAAGAGTCATTTTCACTTTTGAGTCCAAAACAATCTTGAATGATCTAAGGTTAAAACAAATCACTTCAAAGTTCTTAAAACAACACACAAAATCTCAATCTTGAATGCTCAAAAGAAAACACTTGAATGTTTAACCACTTGTCTTTGAATGCATGTTGCTAAAATCACTCTTGAATGCCATGGATTAAAATCAAATTTTCCTTGAATGCATGATTAAAAAAAAAAAATCCAATCTTGAATTCTAAGGATCAATTAACCATTGCAATATCAAACACTTCATTTGGAGCTTCTAAAAATTGAACAAAACAAATCTCTTTTCCACATGCAATCTAGGTAAAGTTTGATTTTTTAAGAAACCTTGTTAAGTTAAAATACAAATTTGCAAAAATCAATTTGATTAGTTCCTTGGACTCACCTCTTTTCTAATCACCCATCAAATATTAACCATTGGTTGCAATCTCAGCGCCATTTATGGGGATGGGTCTAGTTGAAAAAGGTGTTAAATGTTCCACAATCTAACTCACTCACTTGGTCTTTGAATGTTTGCTTTAACTTTATCAAAATTCTTAAATGATCAAAACTCTAGATTAAATCGATCACACTTCAAGTTTGGGCACTAAAATTGAACAACAACTGACGTGGAGAGCCTCCAGGTGCGCGCTTGACAAATCGAGTTTCACATATCTTTGTTTTGGGCTTAAAACAAACTCACACTCAATCTTGAATGTCTAACAATCAATGAACATTGCATGGTTTTGACGCATTTTCAATGACGCTCGCATTTCTTATGTTGATGATCTCTCGACTTTCATTATGCTGAGGATGCTATCAAATTGGAATGAACATTGTATGCCATAATCACAAGTGTCTTCAATCATAGCTTACAAAATCTAAATCATCAATTGGAATAAATGTGTGTCTTTTAAAGCCCAAGATCATGTATGTGGTCTTGTTTTACACTTTTTAGGAGGCCTGCTTGGGGATTTCATCACCCCTTGGGATGACCTCAACTCCAGCGTTCCGGCGGAGTATAAAAATTGGGAGGTGAATCCAAAGACACCTCTCTTGGAATCAAGATTTTGTCACTCGGGCTAAGCCTCAAGGAACTTTATACCCTTGAGAAGTGAAAGAGGAGAAGTGGGTTACCACTCCTCTCAGCTGTGTGACATCTTTTTGGTTTCATCTACGGATTTGGGCCTCACGTACCTTTTGTATATCGAGGACTCCCTAGCTAAACCAAATTTCATCCTTGTAGAAAGCTTCCTAGGATGTTGGTGTGTTTGACGTGCTTGCTCCAAAATTTTGTTTTCTTGTTTGTTCATAGCTTTTGAATGAATGTTTGCCAACTTTGGTCAAAATCCCAAAAAAGCAGAACTCTCCTAGCTCAAGGCATACTTAGCGTAGTCACTGCCTCATCAGAAAATCATCCAAGCTCCCCTGCTACAACTGAATCTATCTAGTTCCTTGCTTTAGAACAATCCCAAATCCAAAGTCTCTCCAAATCATCCTCCGCAGCCAGCTAGCAACCCAATCCAAAATCACACCCAAGCCTTTAGAGAGTTGTTGTCATTCTACTAGAATTTGCTATCCAATCAATCCGACCAATCCACCAGCCTCAGCACGGTTATCCTTTTGACAGAGCATTGTCTAGGGTAATCTAGCTTTATCACTTGCATCCCTCATCACCTTGAGCTAAAGGTTGGGATCCAGAAGTGGTCAATCTCGTGTCATGCCCATAGGATCATTAGTCTATCCTTAAGTTGACACAATCTCCACCAATCCAGTGCATGGGAAAGCAAAACTCTCACTTTTTGACAGCATGCCCTTGAAGTCTTCCACCCACAAGAAAGACAAAAATCTCTAGCCAATCCTCCTTAGGTCTTTCATACAGCTTTGACTCTCCCTAGGAAATTTTTCATTGGCCAATCCAAAATCTGTGCTTAATCCAAATCCAACCATGAGCTTCCATGTTCATCCATATGCAAGACCCCATCCCCATCAAACTCATCATCAAAGCATGAAGTACCAATCCTATCATGATGTGTTTGGTCACATTGTCCTTGCTCCCGCCACCTCCTATTCCAATGATGATGAAAATCTTGTTGACTATGACGGGTATATTGAAAGCCTTAGAAACATTCCCCCAAGCATCCCCCAAAATCCAAGAGTTATTCCAAACTATCTAGTCATGCCATCTGATATTCCAGCTTCCCCTCCATCATCCCATCAACCAAGCTTCCAATCTTCCACCCCCATCACACTAGCTATTCCTATCAATCCACCTCCACCTTTGACACACGAGTCTCCAAGGAATCTCCTAGAGGAAATACAAGAAAAGTTGCCTCCAACAGTCGATAAGCCATGTCATCTAATCCAACCATGTGAAGTAGTTAGTGATGAAGCTTCCCCATCTATAATATCACCTCCATCTCCCATAGCTATCATCCCCATAGCATCCATCAAATTGCTTAAAATCCTTCCACTTCTCGCAAGCATCAAAATCCCACCACCTATCAAATCCCTCCAAATCTTATCCACATCGCCTCCAAGCATTTCCCAAATCTCTCGTAATGACCCTTATGCATCCATCTTCTACTCACCCATCTCCACTACTGAATCCCCCATCTATCCATCCGCTGCCTTTGAAGAATCCATCCCTTCACCTCCTATCGCACCATCCACTCCAAACCAATCCTATCAAGATCCTGCCCAAAAGGATGTTGACATCCCCCAAAGCATAAATGAAGATATCATCATACCATGTCTTCCATCCATAGTGCAGTCACCATCTCCTCCATCTCCAAAACCTCGAGCCATATCTCCTCCACTACAAGATATCTTGTCATCCCACCAGCTACATCAAGATCCTATCCTTCCATCTCCCCCACTCCATGCTTCCATCTTACCACCTATCCAAGCTATTCTACCATCTATAATCTACCCTCTTGGTTCACTTACATTCATCCACGATGGCCCTCTCTCAGCAGAAGAATTAAGAACAGTATCTCCCCATTGCAATACACCTAATAAATCACTTCTACCATTTTCTGCAAGCAAAAAGTTTCCTCAGCTTGTTCAAATGCTCAATCGATGGCATTATCAAGGTCAAGGTTTAGGACCACAAGAGCAAGGAATCAAAGAGCCTATTATTGCACAAAAAAATCTAGGATTTCATGGTCTTGGATATGTATCCAAAGACTCACCATCTAAAGGTGTTGGTACACCACACCCCCAAACCAAGCCTATCTCCAAGCCCACCATGCCAGCCTCCCATCACTCCTCCAAGAAATCTTATGTCATCCCCCCTCCACCATCTTTGCAACCCAAAACAACCTACCATATCCCCCCTTTATCCGCTAAATCCATTTTGGGTCCCTATGTCCCAAAATCTACCATCCGCCATCCTCCTATTAGCCATCATAAAAATCCTATTCCATCCATTCCTATGAAAGATCAACAAAGGCACATATCAGGGCACATCATCCATCATCATCCCCCTACATGCTCTTTCATATCCTCTCCATCTCATAAAGCTTCTCCTAACCATCTTCCCAAAGCTTACCACAGCAATGTGAATGCCAACTTCAAAATGCATAAAGCTAAAAATCCACATCCTAGGCAATCATATGTCTATTCTAAAAGACATACTCCAAAAAGGAAAAATCCAATCAAAGAATGCAAAACAATGCAAAAGCCTATGAAAAGAAAATCTAAAACCATGTGGATCCCTAAGAAAAAAGTTGAAACCCAATGCATAATGGCATCCACCATTGCTAATCCCCCATCTAGTGACTCATGTCCCCCATCTCCTAACTCCATCTTGGGTGCCTATATCCCCAAGCACGCTTCCACAAATCCTCCATCACGTCCACATCTACCATCTATCCCCCATATGCTCTTTTCACACCCGTTCCAACATGTGCCAATGTTGCTCTTACAAGCATCCCCATATCATGCTCCTTTCCAACCTTTTCATCCCTCCATCTCCTACCATCAATCCCATCTAATCCAATCTATTGCATAAATCACACATCCGGTGTACCAACAACTAGCAACAAAATTGAACATTCCAACAACCAGTGAAAAATCCCATAAAAGCCAAAATAGCTGAAGAAAGCCAAAATCATTCCAGCTAAGTCCAAAGTCAAAAAGTCAAAAAAAGAAAAGAAAAATAAAGCGTCCACTGGTGAAAACTTGGCAATTCAAGCACCTTGGACAAGTACCATGATGAAAACTTGGCAAACAAGCGTCATGCGTAACCTGCCATCCCCAGCTTAGCCTATCACCCTCATGCTTTTGGTCATCTCTTGAAATCCACCTCCATATTCCAATCTATCCAGCTATCCTCCATCCTCCAGCTTCCATCTCACACCATCCACTAATCTTATGCAGCTTCAGCCAATCATCTCAGCTATCATCCATCTCCCTAGCCCCTTCAGCTTTTTCCATCCTAGCTTCAATCCTATCACATCCATCATAAGACCTCCTTCTGCATGTTATCTTCTGATTGGGGGCACTATATTCCTTGGCGATCTTGTCTTGTCCATCCTCCCTTGTCATTGGTATCTAGCTCTAGGCTATCCTCATGCAAACCCAATGTCATCTCTTTATATCCATCATAATCCTAGCTATCTACCATCCTATCTAGCCATCTCATCCTCCTCCTCTAGATATCCTTGGTCACAAAATCTCTCATCATCATTGGATGCATCCTACCAAATCCATATCTTTCACTATCACCCACCCTTAGCTTTCAAATCTTGCACAACATCGAACCATCCCGCTATCCTATCATCCTGAGCTTTTGCCTGCTTGTAACTATCTTGGTTAGCTCACTTGTAACATATCTTGGTCCATCAGCTTGTACATCCTCTTTAGCTTAGTACCATTGTATCTATCCAGCGTTCGTGTCAGTTCGTCCTTGATCAGCATCTTGCACCCATCGCACATCTTGGTTAGCTATTCCAACGCATCCTTTAGCTAGATTTCCTGTCACCAAAGTGTTATCTTTCTTAGTTCAGCTTGCCAGACGCATCACTCATCCAAATCCACCAGCTTTGGTGCTCTCCGATAGGTCCTTGCAGGATATAGCTTTCCTCATGTCTGATCTTTGTCCGTTAGTACCTTGTCCTACCCATCTCGTTGGCAAACGGCTCTCTTTTGGATTTTCACTTTCTTTTGATTTGGGATCTTCCCTTTTGGGTCTTGAAGTATCTTTTCCAAGCAATCTTC
Organism: Cupressus sempervirens; assembly: GCA_028749045.1. Lineage (NCBI taxonomy): Eukaryota > Viridiplantae > Streptophyta > Pinopsida > Cupressales > Cupressaceae > Cupressus > Cupressus sempervirens. Next base: position 613,327 of record CM053790.1, on the reverse strand, counting down.
CACTTCCCTCCTCAAGGTTGCCACGATCTTCCATATCATGGTATGCTGTGAATGGGGCAATTAGAGCGTAAGGTCTTGATTAGGTCTTTCGTTTGTTTTTCTTTTCTGCTTGTGGGTTCTCCAGTGTCGTTTCCATGCTGCTTCCTCTAGGATTCATGTGTGATGCTGGGGCAATCCTTGTGTGTTTGTTTTGGGTTAGTTTGTCAGTCCTCTGGATGGTTGGTGAAAAGGCCTTGATGTTCTTGGTAACCTTGGCAATTAACCAATAGTCCTATAGCAAATCTAGGGCTCAACTACATGGTGGTACTTCTCTTTGAAGTATCCCCCCGCTCAAAAAGCTTCAATGGTTTTCCTTCATCTCCATTATCCCCCATCCATATCTAGCATCCGTCTCTCCTACCCCAACTGATGCATCAGTATCTCTTTGAATCACTCATCACTCTTAGCTTTAGGGATCCACAATCCTAGTCTTAGGGATCCACCAATCCAAATCAACCCACCAAGCCTCATCTTTCGAGATCCACAATCCTAGTCCTAGGGATCTCCGAAACCCATCTTTCGCCAATCTAACTCTTTGAAATCCTGTTGCATCAGCTTTATAATCCCCTCATCCATATCCCTATCCTGGATTCCTTTCTATAGCGCTCTGCTCCTTCATCCTCCACCTTCCCTAAGGTCTTAAGCTTGCTTCCTCTTGTGCATCTGATTGTCCTTTATCATTCTCCCATAGTGAGAGTTTGAGCTAATTCAGCCCCTTCTCTTTGCCAATCTAAGTCTTCTTGCTCATCTCGAATTCTTGTACTTTTCAAGAAGTCGTCGAGCCTCGCTTTCTCTCCCCGTCGCCTTCTTGAGGGGGCATCTCGCAGCCCATTCTCTCCTCTTCTGCTCTAGCCTTGGGCATCTTATTTTCTTATCTTTGATGCCATGCCACTTGCGGCATCACATCAAAGAGGGGCAAAATGTAGACACCTAAAAACCTTTAGAAAATAAAGTATTTTTATTTTCTGAAAAAAGTCCTGATGACATCATCATTTATTAATTAATTAATTATTTTTTATGCCATTAAATCCCTTTATCTTAATTAAAAATATTTAATTAAGGAATCCCTCCCAAAAATGTTTAAATCTTATTTAAACATTATTTCCTTATTTATTAATTATTTAATTAATAAATTGACCAAAAATCCTAAAATAAATAAAAAATTTATTTTTTGCCCAAAACTTAGCCAATTTCCTTATGACCAATAACCTCTTCCAAAATCTTCTAATCCTTCTTTAATTTCGATTAAAGGCTAATCTCATCATTTCCTACCCCTAACCCCAACTCAAAATATTTAAGTAAAATTAAATATTAATCCTCATGTTTATTAAAAAAGTTTTAATAAATATCTCCTCAACCCAAACCCTTGAAATAAATAAAACTTTATTTATTTCTTAAAAATCTAATTTATCCTCATCCTAAGAAGTTCTAGACTCTTCTAGAAAGTCTTCATCCTCATCCTAGGAAATTCTAGACTATTCTAGAAAGTCTTTATCCTCATCCAAAATCTAGACTCTTCTAGAAGATGTCTTTAAACCTAATCCTAATCTCCTCCTAACCTTGTCACATTCCCTAAACATGGGTTAAAACTTACTAACCCAAGCCAAAGTTAACAAATATCTCTTCCTTCACCCACCCTCATTAAATGCCATCCACTTGCCTATCCCTAAGCTAATCCTAAACCATCCTAATCCATCCTCTAATCATTTGCACAAGCCTAAACAAGCTTAAAACATTCCTAATCAAGTCCAAGTCAAAATTTCTCTCATCACCCTCAAAATATCTCAACCATAAAACTTTATGAAGTCCACTAGGTCATAAATGACTCTTACAAGCCCTAGGATGAGGATGAAGACTTTCTAGAAGAGTCTAGAACTTCTTAGGATGAGGATAAATTAGATTTTTAGGAAATAAATAAAGTTTTATTTATTTCAAGGGCTTGGGTTGAGGAGATATTTATTAAAACTTTTTTAATAAACATGAGGATTAATATTTAATCTTAATTAAATATTTTGAGTTGGGATTAGGGGTAGGAAATGATGGGATTAGCCTTTAATCGAAATTAAAGAAGGATTAGAAGATTTTGGAAGAGGTTATTGGTCATAAGGAAATTGGCCAAATTTTGGACAAAAAATAAATTTTTTTATTTATTTTAGAATTTTTGGTCAATTTATTAATTAAATAATTAATAAATAAGGAAATAATGTTTAAATAAGATTTAAACATTTTTGGGAGGGATTCCTTAATTAAATATTTTTAATTAAGATAGAGGATTTAATGGCATAAAAATTAATTAATTAATTAATTAATAAATAATGATGTCATCAGGTATTTTTTCAAAAAATAAAAATACTTTATTTTTTAAAGGATTTTTAGCTGTCTACACTTCTAGCTATCTTCTTAGTGGTGTCACTAGATCTTCCCTCAAAATGTTAAAATTATTGCAACACCAATATGCACTTTGATACCAAGTGTTGGTCCCAATAGGTACTGAGAGGGGGAAGTGAATTAGTACCATACAAAACATTGGTTATCCTTCTAGGTTTCCCAAATAACCTTAATACAACTCACTTTGAAACTAGTATCAAGATAAATGATGTCAGATAAAAAAGGGTAAACTCACATACAAAAGCATTCATCAAGATGACACATATATTTTGTACATGGAAACCCTTAATGTGAGGATGAAAATCATGGTGGAGATAATATACTCACTAGCCCTTATAATACATATAAGGGGTGCCCTGTTAAGATTTCTAAGTGCTTCTTCTAGAAGCATATTTTGTTAGGAATTCCCATAACTTGTTAGAGTTATAAAAGCCTATAAAATCTACTTGGTTAGAGGACAAGTCTACTTTTGAGAGATGCCTTGTTAAATGATTTTTACAACAAGATTACTAATAAATCCCACTCTATTAAGAGCTTACAAATAGATGCAATGCTGAAAAAGCATACTAAGTGTTTGACCTTAAAAGTAGCATTGGTTTTCCATGTAGATCTCTTCTCTATCTCCTTGAAGAGGCATTAATATTCCTACTTTCTTGTTGAGTGATTTGTTCTAACCTCTCCCTTGGTTTCTTACAACAGCCTATCACTATTCTCTTCTCACTCGACTACACTTGCATTTTCTAGATTCTACCTTCTCAACTTTTTGATCTATTTCCTCTTCTTCTGTAATAGTGACTTATTCAACAAATCTCTCTTCTTGCAACAACTCACTTTTTAATTTGGTTTTAGTTGAATATATACTTATGTCAATCTTAGGGCATAGTTATCCATGACCAAATTACCCTACTCATTCTTGAAATGAAAATTCAAATTCCATGCTTTCTTTGTTCACAAAAGACCCATAAACCCTGTGCCTATGGTCTTAGATGGTAACCTTGCCAGTCCTTTTGTGAACCAATGACATCCTATTGTCCTTTGTTGCTCATGCCATTTTTATCTTACCTTTTTTCATATCATTAGTGACTCATCATGTTAATTTCTTGAATCAATTATTGTCCATATTTGACTTACTATTTCAATGTCATTGTCACAACTTCAATAAAAGACAAAACCATTGGGATAAAGATAGGGTAACTGAGGGGGTGGGGGAGTGAATCAGTTACTTACAAAAATTAATCCACAAATCCCTTAGATGTCTTAAAGATCTAGTTATTGTTGATACTCAGTAAAAAAATTATGTAACTCGGTAAATTAAACTATTACTTATTTTTCAGGCATTCATGCATGTAACTGAAAACAAAATGAACACAAGAGACACCAGATTTATCGTGGAAACCCAATATGGGAAAAACCACCAAGTAACTAGTCACCAATTTTTCACTCTTTTGAAGTGAGCCATGTTAGGAGCCAACCCTATTAAAGGTTACAATACACACTGTTAGGTGTGACTCTGTTAGAGGATTTTAATCACCCTATTAGGAGTGGCCTTGCTAGAGGTCTTTAGAAAAATTCAACTGAACTATCACCTTGTTAGAGGATTTACAAAATGGCTTTTAAACCAACTTTGTTAAGAGATTTGAAATCACTGCTACAATGGTTAAAAAGCAACAATGAATTGATTTGAACAAAATGCAATTGAATTTGTTGGTTACAGGTCTCTATTTAGCATCATTAGATCCTCCTTGATCAAATATGGCTTTGCTGCTCCTCAATGATCTCTGATCATCCTTCAAATTCACTTCCACAATAATCAATCTTCATATTACATTAATTCCATTTTTTCATCCACTTAGAATTCATGACTTGACCTCTTACTTATACCATTTAGATTGTCAAGTCGGCCCATTTACATGTTACATTTACCAATAAACCATACATCAGTCAGCTATAGATATTACTCTGAACAAATAAACATTATTTCATAAAATAGTTAAATCCTTTACTAGCCAACCCTGCTTGGTAAATACTGCTTCCAAAATTTTTTTGAGTTAACCTTCTTGACTCGGTTAGCATTGCAATATCTTTAAAATCCTTTGGCTACTGAGTTTACTTGGTAAAAACTAAATTTCTTCATGAGAGCTCGGTAAGAACTGCTTCTGCCTCATTTCTTTTGATGATCAAGTGAGCTCGATAAGAATTGCTTTAGTCACATCTCCTTTGATGACCGATTGAGCTCGGTAAGAACTACTTCAGTCATATTTCCTTTGGTGACCGAGTGAGCTCGGTAAGAACTGCTTCAGTCATATTTCCTTTGATGACCGTCTGAGCTCGGTAAGAACTGCTTCAATCATATTTCCTTTGATGACCGGGTGAGCTCAGTAGATTCTATCCTTTCGCCTCACTGACCATCTGAGCTTGGTAAACACTGTCCTTTGCTTGCTAACCTTCTGAGCTCGGTAGACACTATTTGATGACTGATATGACATTTGTGTGAAATCAAAGACAACACACAATTTGAACAATTGTATCCAACAATCTATCTCTTTGGCACTGATGGCAACACAACATGTCATAGCAAAATGAAATTTGAAAACAAGTCTTTTACTGACAGAATACTTTACTTTCTTTTTCAAATACAACAAACTCCCTCTTTCATAATAATCTCTCCCTTTTATACAAACTCATGTATTTTGCAAATTACATAAAGATATGATAGTATACTCTCCCTCTTTGACAACACATGCCAAAGATAATTCAAAATAGCTGAATAGAATTGTACCTAATGTACTGATTCATATGCAATGTTTTCATTGGTTTGTTGCACCAATTGATAGATTTTCAATTCTGTTCCTATTGATGCATCACTAAAGTTGTATTTTAGTGAGCTTCAGATAGGGGAATGACCCCTAACTTACCTCTTAGATACAAGAATGCATCCTTAAGTAAAGGCTTTGTGAATATGTCAGAAATTTGTTCCTTTGTATGGACATATTCCAGTCTTATTTCCTTTTCTTGTACCAATTCTCTAACAAAGTGATACTTTATGGAAATATGCTTGGTTTTTTAATGCATCAATAGATTCTTGGAAATGTTAATTGCACTTGTGTTATCACAAAACATAACAATAGGTTCTTTGATTTCTTGCTTCATACCTTCAATAATTGTTTAAACCACACAATGTTTGAGCAATTTACTACTGTTGCAACATATTCAGCTTCTGTTGTGGATTGAGATGTACAATTCTGCTTTTTTCTTGTCCAAGAAACCAACCTTTTTCCAAGAAAGAAAGATCCTCCACTTGTGTTCTTTCTATCATCAATATTTCCTGCCCAATCTACATCAATGAACACCTTTAAATCCAAATTTCCTCCAAGTTTATACCATAATCCATATTCTTCAATTCCTTTTAGGTATCTCATGATCCTTTTGATTGCCATCATGTGATTTTCTTTTGGTTTTGTTGAGAATCTTGCTACAATTCCTACTGCAAGGGAAATGTCTGGTCTTGTGTTCACTACATATTACAACTTTCCAATCATAGATTTATACAATGTCTGATCCACTTCCTTTGCTTCATCATCCTTGGTCAGTTTTAATCCAATACACATAGGAGTCCCAACTAGTTTGCAGTCTTCCATGCCAAAATTTTTAGTATCTCCTTGATGTATTTAGATTGAGTGATGTAGATGCCATTCTTATTCATTCTTTAGGGGCTTTTTTCAGACCATATAATGCTTTATGCAATTTTTAGACCATGTCCTTCTTGTCTGGATCAACAAAACCTTCAGGCTGTCTAATTTAAACCTCTTCATCCAATATGCCATTGAGAAATGTTGACTTAACATCCATCTGATAAACTTTGAATCCTTTGAATGCAACATATGCAAGTAAGGTTTTGACACCTTCCAATCTTGCAACAAGAGCAAAATTTTCTCCATAGTCTACGTCTTCTTCTTGAGAGTATCCTTTGCATACTAGTCTAGCTTTGTTCCTTGATACCTTACCATCTTCATTTAGTTTGTTTCTAAATACCCAGTTTGTTCCAATCACATTTTTGTCTTTGGGTCTTGGTACAAGAGTCCATGTTTTTTTTTTCTCTATCTATTCTATCTCTTCATTCATAGCTTCAATCCAAATTTCATTGTCTACTGCATCTTTAACATTTCTAGGTTCAAAATCAGCAAGTAAACAAGTGCCTTTCAACTAACTTCTTGTCATTGTTCATTTTGATTTATCTCCAATGATCTGATATGGTGCATGATGTTTTTTGACATACTTGTCTAACATGGGCTCCTTTCCTTTTGAATGACTTTCATTGTTATCCTTCTATGTCTTAACTTCTGGTTCTAATTCTTGTTTCTCGAGCTCAGTAGATGCTAACTTTGTAGCTTCTGTCTGCAACTCGGGTTCTTGCAGCTTGGTAGGTATTGACTCAGTTTGAACTTCTTGTAACTCGGTTAATGAAGACTCTGGAGTTGAGGATTCTTGATTAACAGGTATACTTGTCATTGTATCAGGTTCAATGTAAACAAATCTTTTGTAGTCTTCAGGTTCCTTTTTGCTTTCTTCTTCTGTTCTTTTTGCAAACTCATCAACTTTCACATGTGCACTTTCTATGACTTTGTGAGTAGATAAGTTCAAACATCTATATGCTTTTCTTTTGCAAGAGTATCCCAAAAATATTCCTTCATCACTTTTTACATCAAATTTAACTTTTCTAGATTCTTTCAAAATGTAACAATTGCTTCCAAATACTTTTAGATAACTTACATTGGGTTTGTAGCCATACCACAACTCATAGGGTGTTTTGAATGAGTCATTTTTCAGCTGTACTCAGTTCAAGGTATGAATTGCAGTGTTGATAGCTTCCTTCTAGTATTTGATAGCAATGCATTTCTCAATCATTAAGGTTCTTGCATAATCCATGATAGATCTGTTCCTTTTTTTTTCTATTCCATTTTGTTCAGGAGTTCTAGGTGCTGAAACCTGTCTTTTGATTCCCCTTTCAATGCAAAAGTTATTGAACTCATGTGAAATGAATTCACCACCTCTGCCAGACCTTAAGCATTTTAGTCTTTTGCTTGTTTCCTTTTTCTACTCTGGCCAAATACCATTTGAACTTTTCAAATGCTTCTGATTTCTCTCTTAGGTACATGACAGTCATCATTCTTGAATAATCATCAACAAACAGAATGAAGAATTTTTCACCCGTATAACTTTCAATGCCAATAGGTCCACACAAATTATTATGCATAATTTCTAAAACTTCTTCAGTCTGATAGTTCTTGCTTTTAAAACTAGTCTTTCCAATTTTATCAATTTGACAATTCTTGCATAGACCAACTTCGGGTTTCTTTATGTTAGGGATACCTCTTACTTTCCTGAATTTATTGATTTTTATTAAGTTGTCAAAGTTTACATGACACAACCTCCTATGCCATAAAAAAATTTCTTCAATTTGAGCAATGAAACATGAACATTCACCAAGTTCAAGATAAAATAAGTTACCTTTTGTTTGAGTGCCTGATCCAATCAGCTTTCCTTTGCCATCCAACAATCTTACTTTTCCATGCATAAATTCTACTTTGAATCCATTATTTAGTAGTTGTTCCATACTCAAAAAATTATGCTTTAGTCCTTCTACCCAGTATGCATTATCACATATAAGTTCCTTGGTTAGTGAGATTCTTCCTTTTCCTTTTATACAACAAGGTTCATTGTTACCAAATCTTACATTGCCACCATCATAGTCTTCAAAGTATTCAAACTTAGTTTTATCACCATTCATGTGATGAGAACAACCACTATATATGATCCATGTGTCATTTCTGCTCATATGAGAAATGAGTTCCATTTCCTCATCATTATCAGACTCATCTTTCATGGCAATGTAGACAATTTCATCTTCTTCTTCATCATCAGAATCATTAAAATCTTTAGCCATAAAACATGTTTTCTTACCTTTATCCTTGAATGATTTGAAATATTTCTTACCATTGCACTTGTGACCTTTCTTCTCATCTTTTTTATGCTTATTTGGGCACCTAGCAGCAATATGTCCAATTTCTTCACAAGAAAAGCATATTAGAGGAACCTTACCTTTGTATTTCCCTTTTTCTCTTGAATATTTTCTTGCTAGTAGAGCTTCAACTACTTCAAGATCACTGTCTAAACTTTGATTTGATTCTTCATCATTGTCTGATTGTGGATCTTTCATCTTTTTCCCTTTTTCTTTGAGTTAAAGCTTGGCTTCAAATGTTGATTCAACATTCTTGGTAGCTGGAACATAATTGTCATAGTTGTCTGGCTCAAATGTAGTCAATCTTCCAACTATGGCCTCTAAATTTATTTTATGATTTTCCTCACATCTCCTTTCTTGAATTGTAGAGACTTTGATTGCATAAATGGGAAGTAGAGTTCTAAGAATTTTACTTATAACTGTCTCTTCATTGATATCTCCTCCAGATGCTTTTATTTCACTAACACATGCTTTAATCCTTTCAACATACTTTGCAATGTTTTCATCCTCTCTCATCCTCATTTGATCAAATTTCCCTCTCAAAAATTTTTCTTTGGCTCTTCTCACATTATCATCTCCTCCATAGATTTCTTTCAGCTTGTTCCACATTTCAAAGGCAGTTTTGTAATCCTTGATGTCGTCAAACTCTTCATAACTTAGAGCAGATGCTATATCTATCATCATGTTATTGTGAGTCTTCTTTTTAGCAATATCATTGATAGATAATGTACCAGAAGGTTCTTTATATTTTTCATCAAGGTACTTTAGCCCTGTATCACCAATAGAAGCCAAATGAAGCCTCATCAATCCTTCCCATGCTGAGAAGTTGTCCCTGTTAAGTCTTAGAATTTCCCTTTTGTAAGACATCCTGATCTTTAGATTAGATCCTTGAAATATTTTCCTATAAGCACCAATAGCTCTGATACCAACTGTTGGGATAAAGATAGGGTAACTAAGAGGGGGGGGTGAATCAGTTACTTACAAAAATTAATCCCCAGATCCTTTAGATGTCTTAAAGATCTAGTTACTGTTGATACTTGGTAAAAAAATGTTGTAACTTGGTAAATTAAACTATTACTTATTTTTTAGGCATTCATGCATGTAACTGAAAACAAAATGAACACAAGAGACACCAGATTTAACGTGGAAACTCAATATGGGAAAAACCACCAAGTAACTAGTCACCAATTTTTCACTCTTCTGAAGTGAGCCTTGGTAGGAGCCAACCCTGTTAAAGGTTACAATACACACTGTTAGGTGTGACCTTGTTAGAGGATTTTAATCACCCTATTAGGAGTGGCCTTGCTAGAAATCTTTAGAACAATTCAACTGAACTATCACCTTGTTAGAGGATTTACAAAATGGTTGTTAAACCAACTCAGTTAAGAGATTTGAAATCACTCCTTATAATGGTTAGAAAGCAACAATGAATTGACCTGAATAAGATGCAATTGAATTTGTTGGTTACAAGTCTCTGTTCAGCATCATTAGATCCTCCTTGATCAAATATGGCTCTGCTTCTCCTCAATGATCTCTGATCATCCTTCAAATTTGCTTCCACAGTAATCAATCTTCATATTACATTAATTCCATTTTTTCATCCACTTAGAATTTGTGACTTGACCTCTTACTTATACCATTCAGATTGTCAAGTCGACCCATTTACATGTTACATTTACCAATAAATCATACATCAGTTAATTATAGATATTACTCTGAACAAATAAATGTTATTTCATAAAAGAGTGAAATCCTTTACTGGCCAACCCTGCTCGATAAATATTGCTTCTATAAATTTCTTGAGTTAACCTTCTTGACTCGGTTAGCATTGCAATATTTGTAAAATCCTTTTGCTGCAGAGTTTACTTGGTAAGAACTGAATTTCTTCATGAGAGCTTAGTAAGAACTACTTCTACCTCATTTCTTTTGATGATCAAGTGAGCTCGGTAAGAACTGCTTTAGTCACATCTCCTTTGATGATCGAGTGAGCTCGGTAAGAACTACTTCAGTCATATTTCCTTTGATGACCGAGTGAGCTCGGTAAGAACTGCTTTAGTCATATTTCCTTTCTTGACCAAGTGAGCTTGATAAGAACTGGTTCAGTCATATTTCCTTTGATGACCAAGTGAGCTTGGTAGATTCTGTCCTTTTGCCTCGCTAACCATCTAAGCTTAGTAAACACTATCCTTTGCCTTGCTGACCTTCTGAGCTCAGTAGAAACTATCTGATGATTGATATGACATTTGTGTGACATCAAAGACAACACACAATTTAAACAATTATACAATAGAATCACCTAGTGCAATGCAAACAAAGTATAGATTGATGATAGGCATATTGCAATATTTAAACTATACAAGACTAGACATAGCTAATGCAGC